>MU225345.1:1298938-1347540 GCA_018584345.1 Thuja plicata
ACAAAATATCCAATTAGCGTATGTTTCTCTAGCCATTCACATGCAGTATCAAATTCCTGGGGGTTAAGAATGATATCAGGGTTACCTCATGGAAGACCTTCGGGATGAACTTGCGAGGACGTTTGTTCGGAGGCGGCGCCATGGCAGTCTGAAGCTTCAACTCGAGCACCAACAGTAACTGCTGGGCCGAAGTTGGCCGGAGCCATACTAAAGGCTAACCCTAATGAGATCCTGCAGTAAATGCGGTATAACAGATGGAAGGCTCAGAGCGGAAACACAGACAGAAAGCCGTACACATGAAAACCCTAGCAGAGCGTTTTTTCCCACGGTTGTGCTTTTTCTCAAACGGGCCGTTGGTTTAGATTTTGAAGGAGTTGATGCTGATGAATTCAAATTAGTCACCAAGGAAGAGGTTGAAAATGTTGTGAAGGATCTTTTGGAAGTAAGTAAGAGATAGTTTAATCGTGTAAATAGTGAGTTAGTATGTTTGATTATTTTTGAAATTAAAAATAAGTATATTAGGTTTTATTTTTATTTTTTTAAATGTTTCTAATATAATATATTCCTAAGCATATTTTATTAGTCACATGTATAATAAGATTAAAGTTTTCATGTCATGCTTAACATTCGTTCTAGGCCCTACTTTCTATGTAGTTATATATATAAATAAAACACAGAACTAAAATATTGCAAGGTTCAAGCAGGTAGAAAATAAATAGAGCATAGTACTAATTTCTATGTTTTAAGATTAGGTAATTTTGGTAGGTTTTTAGAGATTGGGTTCATAGGAATGTAATAACATTTTATGTGAATTATTTGTTTTCTTATTTGTCACCTTGTCTAAACAATGAATATTTATTTAAATTGTTTGTCAAACTAAATAAGAGATACATAACATTCAACATTTATTGTGTATTTAACAATTGAAATTGTATTCATAGTAAAAGATAGTTTAATTATGTAAATAATATACATGTATACAATATGTATACTTTTATTTTTGAATGTGAAATAACTATACTATGTGTAATGTTCTAGTGAAGTAAATTAGGATATGGCATGAACTCTTTACATAACAACCATCAGGTAGAAAATAGGGTTCTTACAAGCTCCGAGATGACAAAAAAAATTACCCAAACTTAGACCAAAAAAAAAACTATTGATTTCTTAAGAGACTAAAGCCCTTCACAATCTACAACTCCTGATTGAGAATAACTAGTTGCTTTAGAAAATACATCTTCCTTTTACTATAAATTTCCATGGAGTAATTTCCCAAGAGACAATGAAATTTCATAAAAATCCTCATCCAATATAGAGCTCTTGTACTTGACACTTGTTTCCTTTTCAACTCATGCAAAACCTACAAGAATATTTATAATTTGTTCATCATATTCTTGTTGACCGCCATAATGTCTTCCATATTTTTCTTCATTTTTTTTCTACTTGTCCTGGATATCATTCTGTGACCCACTTTTTGGCCAACTCTGACACTGAAACAAACATTCTAAAAAAATAACTTCGCTTTCAAACACATATTGTTGCAAAACTATTAAGAATTTGAAGATGATGTAAACTAGTAACTTTTAGCATTTTGTTTCTAGTTTCTTTTTTAAAAAAAAAAATGGAATTGATTTGTATCCATTTTTCCTTCTCCTTTGAAATGTGGTTTTTATGAAAAAGCAACATTTTTATAGAGTGGTCCAGTTATTCGGATCACCATGAGTTTTTTTTTTCAAAAATGATAACGAAAAATTTATTTCAAGGGTAGGTTTGTAACACCAATAGCTAGAGGATCCAATTGGTTTCGTTCAATTTGATTCAAAATTTTATAGCTTATTGAGTTATAAAGTGACATTAACTTTAATTTAGACATAGGTTCTTTCACATCACTCTAACTTGATTTGTACATATTTAAATTCATTTTTTATTTATTTGATAGAAAGATAACATAAATACCTATTTCCTACATATTTTTCATATTTTCTTCCCTAATTTACTATTTTTCCTTGAAGCGTTAAAGATAGAGGTTGCTAATGGCCAAACAAACTATGTTTAATTAAAATAAAAATAGAAAGTCACAATGAACTCAATATATATTAAAATTATATTAATTGTAAAGCTTGTTCAGAGGAGCATAATCTGACCATCCTTTTTGTTTCAGAAGATTTTATTATTTGGCCCTTGATTGACACCTCGAAAGGGATAAATTCATCAGAATTCTATTGTCCTTAGCAAAAAAATATTTTTTAGCCCCTTCACATGAAAGTGTTAAAAAGGATTCATGTGAAAGCCCCTTCAAATGAACACCCACTAGGAAAAGTATGGTGGGAAGGACACCGCCAAATTTTTTTTCTAGGTGTGTTCGCCCGAACTATGCCTACCGATTTTTTTTGGGTCGTGAATTTTCATTTGGGTATATATAGAAGTTTTCTTTTATTTTATTTGTGAAACAAAAATTTATTTATTTCGCTATTTTTTAATAGAAACATAGAAAAGTTAATGTATATGAAAGTTTTTTTTTAACCTCTGCTAACCTTTTCGAAGGTATTTTTTTGAAAAATGGAGATGGGAAACAAGAAGGGAAGGCAAAGTAAATCTTAAAGGAAAAGGTCACGTGGTAGAGAAAAAAAAAATCATGAAGCGTCATTGGAATATTATTATAAAACTAAAGAAGGTATGCATCTCTAATTTCACATGCTTGAGTTTTATATGTCTCTATTTTTCAGTTTTAGCTAATTTGTTCTAATTTGATTTGTTTCTGTGCATGTCACTCGCAATTAGGAAGTTCAAGATGAAGGATAAGCCCAGGCAAGAGGGCCATCCCAAGTCAAAGAAATGGATGTTGGAGAAGGGTTATGATCACTCCCTACAGAAGCTCAAGCAATGGAATTTGGAGAATGGTTAGGATAACTTGCTCCTACTGGTATGGACAAAAATACAAATATAGCTCATACTGTCAAGAAATGAATTAATTATAGAAACCTAGATTATTTACTTACAATAGATGAGGAGAAATTGAGATCACTTGCTGATGTTCAACCCTTAAGTCTCTCTAAGAAGAGGTCAATTAATAAGACAACAAGGCAAATATTGGCTAAATTTGATAATCTTGAAACACTTTAACAAGCCCCAATTGTTTTCAATTGTACTTATACAAAAATGTTGCAAGAGCCATTAAAATTGTTAGGTGTAGACACAACATCAAAAAAGAGAAAAAAATTCTAACATGTAAAGGTATATTATTAAAAATGTTAAGAAAGGTTTGAGATCTATAAGGAAATGATCTCGATCTAAAGATAATGCCATTAGAAGAAGAGTGACATTGACTTCCATTCTATGTAATACTATGCCCCGAAATAGACAAATATCTTCACTTTCCTCTAAGATAGGTTTCAATAGGAAAATAATATCAAGATATTTTAAGAGGAGTTTTCTTTTGAATTATATCACCTTGGAAGGCAATTGGACAATTATGTGTAGAGATCCTTTGTCATATAGGATTGAGGAGGTAATGAAGAATCTGATCACATCATTTTGGAATGATAATACTCATCCTTCATCAAATAGTATAGATGTTATTAGACACATAATTAGAGATAATGAATATTAACATCATACAAAACTTTGGTTGGACTACGAAACATTGGTTGGACACATAACAATGTAGAGAGGAGCGAGAGAAGCTAGTGGAGTAGGAGGAGTGGGAAATTTGAATGCAGTGGGAAACAGTCCTCGCAGACATTGAACTCTATAGTAGGAGGAGGTGATGGCAGAGCTCTGGAAGACCAAGGCAAGGAAGAGACAACAAACAAGGACGGGGCCTGATGCGAAAGACAAAGGGATCCAGGAAAAGAGGAGGTGGGGTCTAAATCCTCAAAATAGTCAAAGACCTCACATCATGGTGACAAGGAGGATTCTGCTTGGCATCGTCCTTGTTTAACTTTATTCGGGACCAAACCCACAGGAAAGTCCCTTTTTCTAGCTATAAAAGACCTATATGTTAAGGAATAGGGAAAGTATGCTATTTATTTACTAGATGAGTTCATAGACCATAATATTGCAACAATGTCCCTCACCTTGGTGGGAAAGTTTATATGCTCCAGGCCTAATATTAATGTTGTTATATCCTTTACCAATAGAAAATGGATTTTAAAGGGCCAAGTTGATATAAAAGCTATGGAAACAAGGTTTTTATCTTTTGAGTTTTCATGTCCTGAAGACTATACCAAGATCCTCTATGCAGGGGTGTGGGCTATAGGAAAATTGATGCTAGACCTACATAAATGGACCCCTAATCTGGACCTGAATGACTCATTTTACATGCAAGCTCCGGTTTGGGTTAGGTTACTTGAACTCCCTTTGGAGTTCATGCTTGAAGATGTCTTTGCAGGTTTAGCGAGCTCCCTTGGTGAGTTCCTATCGATTGACCCAGTGATAGTGGATAAAAGGTTCCTCACCTATGCAAGAATCTGCATACATGTTGAAGAAGGGAAAGATATGCCAGAGGTCATAGAAATCCATTCAAAGTTAGGAAACAAATTATAGAAAATGGAATATGAAAGCGTGCCTTTTGCATGTTTTCACTCTAAGAAGGTAGGGCATATGGCAAGGAAATGCCCATCTCTCACAAAGGAGAAAGCTAAGAAAGCACAAAAGCCAGAGGGAAAACATAAGGAGCTTTCTATTGATACCTCCATCTCAGTGAATCCCCATATTGTTTCACAGGTCTGGCGGAAAAAGGAACCTTCATTGGAGCAACCTTGCAAACAAGGGGATAGGGTTGAATCAACCAGTGTTTAGACTGAGGATCCAATAGAGAATACAATGATGACATAAAACTGTTTCAAATCGATGCCTTTTGTGAATGCTTCCCCTGTATCGGAAGGAAGTATCCTTAAAGCCTCTGAAGAATTGTGTTATGAGACTGAGTTTCCTCATTCTGCTTCTTCACTGGCTCCTTGATCCCAAGAACCGTCCTAGGAGATCGGGGTTTTTTTTTCCAAAGGGAGGAACTCCCAATGGGAGAGTACCCTCATGAAACCCTTAAAATAGAGGGTCAAGAAAAGGATCTGGGTGATATGCTAAACTCAGCTACTTTGGGGAGTTTCACCAGAGTGGAAGCAATGTTCGCAAAACACAAAGAAGGGAAGGAGAGTGAATGGACAAAGGTGAGGAACAAAAAAAGTAGCAGAGATCCATCCCCGGTATCTCCATAAAAAACTAGAAACAAGAACAAAGCTGATATGGGAGGAATAAAGAAAACACCATGGTGAAAATCTTTGCTCCAAATCTGGCAAGAAGAAGCCTGCAAGAATATAGCAGATGGAACTCAACAGACCATTTAGGCAGCCTGCACTCCAAGTTTTAAATGAAGCTCATCTCTTGGAATATTCATGGTTTAAATGGGCCGCATAAGTAGGATGTAATAATAAATATGATTAGAGATCATAGACCCGATGTTATGTTAATCCAAGAAATGAAAATGAAAAATGAAAAACTAGAAGGAATTAAATTTTGCAAGTCGATGGATACGACTGCCATTAGCAAGGAAGGTGCTTCTGGTGGGCAGAAGACTCTTTAGAACTCCTCTCTTTGGATTGCTGACATCATCTACAAAGAAGGTAACATTCTGATTCTTCATCTTAAAAATTTAAAAACTTATGACAGCTGGTACATTATCAACATCTATGCTCCTAACTCTAAAAGTGGGCGTAGATCTTACTGGGATAAAATTAGAGGCATTATTTCTTTTTTAGATCTCTCCAAATGTATTATCATGGGGGCCTTCAATACCCCTCTAAAAGTCAGGGAGAAATAGGGTGGGTTAAATCCCGATCCTGATAGTAGGTAGGATCTCATGGACTTTATAAACGATCTAGCACTACTAGATGTGGACCTTCAGGGGGATAATTTCACTTGGAGAAATAGTAGAATAAGGAGTGATTGCATGCAAGTTCGGCTAGACAGAGCCTTGATAAAGAATGATTGGTTGAATTCCCACAATAGTAAGCTATCCACTCTAGTGAAAATTTGCTTGGATCATTCCCCCATCTCACTAGTCCTTGACCCGCTGATCAAACAAAGGCACTTTCCCTTTAGATTTGAAAGAATGTGGACCAGCCATCCTAACATTAACTTTAAAATCTAGGAATGGTGGAATATCGAGATCAAAGGCTCATCTATGTTCAAAGTTGCCAAAAAACTTAGAAATGTCAAGATTAATATAAAGATCTGGAACAAGAAGGAGTTTGGGGACATCTTTTTCTGTAAAGAAAAGTCCATCTCAGACCTTGGCCAGATTCAAGATGAAATCCAGAGAGATTGGTATGATGATTCTAATCTCTCTCTTCAAAAACAAATGCTCTCAGAGTACCACAATGTGATAGGAAGAGAGGAAATGTACTGGAAGCAAAGGTCCAGATCCATATGGATGGAGGGGGAAAAAAATACTCGTTTCTTCCACCTCTCAACTATGAGACATAGGGTTGCTAACAGAATCACCGACATTAAAAGAGGAGACCAAATAATGTAGGAAGACAAAGACATCTCTTTGACGGTTGTCAACTTCTTTAAATCCCTTCTGTCTAAAGATGTCCACTTGTTTGAGCAGGACCAGGTGAATCTTTTGAAAATCATTCCTTCTGTAATTTCAGAGCACCAAAACAAATCCCTGTGTGCTATCCCAAACATGGCTAAAGTTAAAAAATTCCTGGACTCCCTTCTAGGAGAAAAGGCCCCAGGACCTAATGGATTCCCCATGTTCTTCTTTCACAAGTTCTGGGAAGTTGTCAAATTTGATCTCATCAAAGCAGTGTAGGAATTCTTCAGATCCAAGAATATTCTTAAAGAACTTAATGCAGCCTTCCTAGTGCTCATCCCAAAGGTTCCAAGGGAAGATACCATGGATATTTTTAGAGCCATCAGCCTTTGTAACTCATTGTATAAGATCATTTCAAAATTTATCACTATCAGAATTCTCAGTGTGCTCCCCTCCATCATAGCTCTCCAACAGTCAGGTTTTGTCCCAGGAAAGCAAATCTTGGACTCTATTATGGAAGTGCACAAGGTGATTCACTCTCTTGAAGGTGGGAATAGGAAAGCTTTCCTTCTCAAGCTTGACTTATCCAAAGCCTATGACAGGGTGGACTAGTTTCTTTTGATGAAAGCGCTGACAGCTTATGGGTTCAATGGTAAATTCTACCTCAACATCTATCATCTTATCTCTTCACCCTCCTTTTTAGTTTAGGTTAATGGCTCCCCCTTGAATTTCTTCAATTCTTCTAGGGGCTTGAGAGAAGGGGGCCCCCTATTCTCTTCATCATATTGGCTAATTGCTTGGGCAGATCGATCTTAGCTCAAAAGATTGTTAGTGAACTGAAAGGCGTCAAGCCATCCTCTGGTCAATCCATTTTTTGTCATCAACAATTTTTTTATGATACCATCTTAGGTGGGGAAGCCTCGGTGACTGAGGCTAGGGTGGTTAGAAATATTATGGATTCTTACATTAAAGCCACTGGGAAATCAATCAACTAGAACAAGAGTTCTTTATTCTTCATCAATACTCCTGAGGCCAGACAAAGGAGAATGGAAAAAATTCTTAGCTGTGGTATTGGCTCACTTCCTTCATCCTACTTGGGCCTCCCTCTTAGAGCTAAACCCCTAGAAGAGTTTTGGAGCAAACTTATTGACAAATTTAACAGAAAATTGGTTGTGTGGAAGGGAATCACTCTCAGTCAAGCAGGCAAGATCCAACTGGTTAATTCCACTCTCCAAAACCTCCCCACCTACAACTTAGACTATTCTCAATCCTGACTAAAGTGGCAGAAGCCTTGGAGAAAATTCAAAAAAGATTTATGTGGATAGGAGCGGAAGAGAATAAATGCATCCCTCTGATTGCGAGGAAAAATTTTGTCTTCCCAAAAGGGAAGGAGGTCTAGGAATCATAAGGTTAAGGCCCTTTAATAAGGCACTTCAAGCCAAAAAAATATGGAGGATCTTTCATGGGAAAGGGGAATGGCGTGATTTATGTGAGGAAAAATACCTGCCTAATGCCTCTCTAAATGAATTCTTTGAGAATGAAAAAATCCTGAAAGGGTCCTATACTTGGAATGGTATTCTTAATGCTAAAGAGCTGGCTAAGTCTAAAGTTAAATGGAAAATTGGTAACAGTCACAGTATTAGTTTCTGGAATGAAAATTGGCTCGTGACTAAGCCCCTGAAAGACATCAACAATTTAAATCAATGGAAGGAGGTCAACATCTTTCTTTTTGGGGACAGGGTCAGCAATTACAAAGAGGGGAACTCCTGGGTGAACCTAGCTTTTTTTTCCCTGGATCTAACACCATTAACCATGGCCCTCAATGTTATCTCTCTATCCTAGACTCAAGATACTTTGATTTGGGAAGACTCTCCACATGGCTCTTTTACTATTGCCTCTGCTTACTCTGCCCAATTTAATCAGGGAGCCTTTCCTTTTTGGGCAAAAGCTTGGTTACCTGGCCTCATCCCAAAAATCAATGTGTTTTTCTGGCTTTTACTCCAAAACCATATGCTTATTGTCGATAATCTTGTCAAATATGGCATCCCTATCCCCAACAAGTGTGTTCTTTGTATCTGCCATGCGGAGTCTATGGATCATCTTTTCATCCACTGCCCCTTCGTTAGCTATGTTTGGCATATTTTCATGTCGCTCTTTGGCCTCCATTGGTGTTTCCCTACCTCTGCAAGATCTATTCTTTCACTGGACCTGGCCCTTCAAAAAAACTACCTTCCACAAAATCTGGTCCTGGGTGCTCCTTCACCTCTGTTGGGGCATATAGAAAGATCGAAGTAATCACATCTTTAGAGAACGCAGTGCTAACCCAAAATAATATTTGAAAAAATCCATCATACTCTATTGGAAAACATTGTTTTGTGTGGCAATACTAATCCTTTTGCAGGTGCTGGTATAGCTGATTCATCAGACCCTAAGAAGACCATGGATGTTAGATAGAGATGCACCTGGTGCTACCCACCAGAAGGCTGGTCCAAAGCCAATTTTGATGGCGCGGCTAAGGGAAATCCAACGAAGGTGGGAAGCAAAGAAATTATTCAAAATTGCTATAGTCAAGGTATTTATGCCATCATCTTCCTATTAGGCATTCAAAAAAACCATTCTGCGAAAGCCAGTGCAGCCATCCAAGTGACAAAGTTAGCGTATGAATTGGGTATTAAACGACTATGGCTAGAAGGTGACTCCCAAAACATTATTAACTACCTTAAAAATCATCACTCTCCTTCGTGGACAATTGCCAACATGATTGAGGAGACATGGAGCATGTTGAATACCTTTGAAAGGGTGCATATTAGCCACATGTATAGAGAAGGTAATCATGTTGCTGACTGGTTCACCAACTGGGCAGTGCATAGAGAAAGGCAGACACATTGGCTTTATGGAGGAGAACTTCCATGTGAACCTCTAGATATTGTGGATTATGACCAAATCCACGGGAAGGAGGGACACATAGAAACTAATCATGATAGTGAAAGCTCAAAAAGGTAATGGCATCACCATAAATGGTAAGTATGAGACAGGCTAGAAGGGAAATAATTACAATCAAAGCTCGCACACTTACTAGGTTCTCAAAAGCCAAGATTTTACTTCCAACTCAAGGAAATATAGAAGATAATTATGGATTCATTTGGTGAAAGTTAGTTTTAGCAGATATTTTCCCCTATTTGAGCATTACCCTCATGCGATGGGCAGAGAAAGACATAGAAGGGAGCCTGCAAAGGATAGTAAAAAATGGAAGAGGCAAGCCAAAGTATGGAAACATCTGCATAACAGTTGGATCACTACCTTTATGAAAAGGCTCCACAATGGGAAACAATGTGTAACTAGATTGTTTGTCAAAAACTAGAATGAAGGTAGCATCGAGATTGAGGGCAGAAAGTTTACGGTGACTGAGAAGGTCATATCTATGGTCATGGGGATCCCTATTGTTGGAAAAAAATTCCACAGAGACCAAAAGATCTCGGACACAACAATCAGTTAATATGTCAGCAACGAGGATGAAAAGAATGAACTCACCAAATTTGGCACCCACTACCTACCCGACAGGTTGTAGATTCTATGGAGGTTTATTCTCTGGGCCATTATCTACTACATCACCCTCAATACCAGGTTTGATAGAATCTGCACTTACCATTTTGTACTTCTGAATCATTTCTGCCATGGCATCAATGTGTCTATTCCCTTTTATTTATATGCCACTAAAAATGAGAACATTAACGGGTATAGAGAGAAGGCTATTTCTAACCATGCCCTGCATGAAGGGCTTCTTCTATTGATTTATGAATACTTTAAGGCCCAAATCCTGGGAAAGGAAATTGGTCAGAAAGAGGAGAGGGAGGCCTCGGGGTCTAATTATATGCCCTCGGATATGGAGGATAGTGAGGGCATGCATTCTGATGAGAATGAGGATTATGTAACAAAGAATAACTACCAGGGCTCATCATTAAAGAAGAGGAAATGTATCTAGAAGAAAGTTAAAAAAGAGATCATGGTTACCCCAAAAAAATAGAAAGCTATGATTATTTCCTTAGATGAGGAATATGATGAGAATGAGGAAGGTATGGAAACAGATGGAGAGGAGGGAATAACTATTGGGAAAGGCAGAATGAGGAAGCATACTACGCCTGCCAAAATCCAAAGAAAAAAGGAGAAAGAAAGGGAGGTGAGTGCTGAGAGGAGATCCATGGGGGACAAGATAGGTAGAGCTTCCCCTGTTTTTGACTCCACACCCCAAAATTTGGGCTAGGACCAGGAAAAAGATTTCAGCTGTTATATGGCTGACATGGGAAGGATTGTTGGGTGGAGAGACTTCAACATTAAGTCGGCCAAAATAGGTATCACTAAAGAAATTATAAACCCTAAAGTCAAAGAAAGTGAAGGCAGGCAGATTAAGGTGGAAGAATTTATTGACCCCTCAATGGTGGTACTAAGCAAAAATTCCATGGAATTTGACGTGAACCTACTCAACAACACCAGAAACAACATATTAGATAATTACAGGACAATGAAATGGCTCTACCATGAAGTTGAGGACCTCAAAAATATGGTTTGCGGCACCAACAAGGAGAAAAGGGATTAAGAGGATGAGGAATAGAGGAATTTGAGCATTCGAGTCAAGAAGATGGAGGACAACATGAGCAAGGTGGAAACCACTCTCAAGAACATAGCAGAACAAAGCTATAACATCCTTAAATAGACTAGAGAACACACCAACACCATCATTGAGAAGCTAGAGGAGGGGATGGACACAGCAAGCAATGAGGTTGAAACCAATTAGAACAGTGATCAGGGACCTGGCAAAAGAACTAGGGCCATAACCAAGAAGACTAAGGAAAAGGACAGGGAGAGTACCATCCATAAAATCAAGGAATCAACAGCTAACATGGAGCTTCTTGAGGCCAAGGAGGCCACTCTTATGGTGGACCTTTCTTAGGCCCCCCTTGGCATTTTTGCTACTTTTAGGTTTTATTTACTTTTTTAGAAGCTTTAGCTATTCTTTTGTTCTGGCCTTTAGGCCTGCTATGCTCTTTGCTGCGATCTATATTTTGCTATTTTTAATGTTTTATCTCTAAATACTTTGTTTCAGGTTTCAGGAACCCTGTAAAACATGTTTTACTTAATCAAAAACATTGGTTGGACACAATACAACATGAAATGTATGTGTCATTTTGTAATTAAAATCCTAATATAAATATTGGGCAAACATTGTTTGAAATATTAAAGCCATGTTATGCGAGGACAAAAAAAGTATTTGAAACTTGTTGTTGTCATTATGATATCAAATTTGATCTCTACTATCAGGTGTAATGACCTAAAACTGGTCATCTAAATTCTACACCCCCAATCTCGATCTCCTATCAAGAAACCTTAATCTTGGTAAATCCTAAGTCCTAACACAAGGAAATTCATCACCTTAAGTATGATATCACCAAAACCAAAATGAGCCTCAATCTATCATCACAACTGATCCTATTTAATTAATTAATTCCTAAATCCTAATGTTGTTGACAATTAAATTAACCTTATGGTATTTATTTAATTAATGTCTTAGGATGTTGATTAAATAAATAAGAATTGTCAATTAATCACAAAAAAGAATTAAAATTAATTATGTCATCACAATTTGGAGGAAAATGCATTCTTAAGTCATCAATTAATTAAATGGTTTTCATTTTAGAAACAAAGTAAAATTAATTAATTAAATGTTTTTTTTTTTTAAATTTTGGAAACAAATCAAATCCATTAATTGAATGATTTTCATTTTGGAAACAAATTAAATGAATTAATTAAATTATTTTTATTTTGGAAAGAAATCAATTATCTAGAAAATCAGTTATGTTAACTCATCTTTTGATTTAGCAACTTCCTTTTATCTTTGGAATTTTCCAAAATAACTAATTAATTATTGGAATTAACTGATTCTATTGACCAATCATTCTTCGTGCACGTGGATTTTTCTTCTTCAAGTCTAATCTTGTCCACTCTTCGGCTTTTGATCTTGACCATTGATTTTCACAGAGATTTTCTATAAATTGAGCCTATTTACCTTCAGAAAATCTAAATTTTGGTATTTCTATTATGCAGATTTTGTTTACCAGTTATTTTAGCATTCAATCATTTATAATTTAAGCATTGTTAGATTGATTTCAAAGCATTTCATATCACAATCTAGATCACATTTCATTGGGTTCTTAAAATACATCTTAGTTAATCTTGGATTAATCATTTTACATCTTACATATCATTTAGCTTCAAATCATTCATATCCTTCATTTAGATAGAGTCTAAAGTCACTAGAATTGCAATGATCTGAGAGAAATTTAATACTCCTATTTAGTAGAAGGCATTGATTCAACTTGGTTGTTTTATGTTTTAGTAGATTAGTTTGTTTCAAGCAATCAAATAATGACTCATTGAAGTGTTGTGTATATAGTTTAGACAAATTTTCACACACACATTTTTGGCACCCACCGTGGGGCAGAACATCCATTTCTGTCATTGTGTCTGAATTAATTTTGAAAATCTTGGGATATTGTTTGTACTCTGATTTTGTAGGTAAAGAAATGCATTTCATCTCTATTTTAGAGCGGAGAAAGTTTGAAAATTCCTTCTATGTTCTGTCTATTATTCTTTCAGCGACTTTGAGTTCTATTTTTGCACATTCCATCTCTATGCTATCAATTTTCTAACACATTTGCATTATTTTTTTAGTGCATTTAATCATTTTAGTGTTACCCAAAATTGCAACATACAGAAGAATAAACACAAATAGAAAAAAGATGCATTTTTAGGGGTCCAATTAACACTATCTTTTAGGTGGACAAGTAACTAAATGACGATAACAAAAGAAATGTAGTGAGTGTCATGGGCCCGTGCTCGAACTTCACATAAGGCATTACATACAAGAAGGTTGTGTGCATCACAAGATGTTACAGTTCATGCAGATACAAAAGAAGAAGATGCAATGCATAAAGGAAGATACAATGATGTTGTAGGAGACACATGGCCAATAAAGGGTCTTGAAAAGATATATGCAGAAGTGGAGGAGAAATTGTTTACTATCATCATGCAAGATGAATTTGAAGTGATGTTGTTATAGTAAGTATGCAAATGCGGAAAAGACATTTGAATTGGAGTCATATGGAAAATGCATGCTTAACAATCGATAATGTTATCATCAGTTTCACATTACGAAGTGTTGTTGTTTATATTTACATAATAGTATGGTTTGCAAAAGAATGAAGATGCATAACAAAATTGATAATTTGCATATGAGCTACAAATGAAAAACATTGATGGTCATTTATGCATATGTTCATGTGAATGGAGAAAAACAAGGTATATTCATGTTATGGCCTTGAATCAACTGAATGGTCAATGATGCTGTGATATTTCATTTCTTCAGAAAAGGAGGTCAAGTGCAGTATCCATATGCCTGATGTGAATATCAAGTGATGTTCTATGTAGGTTATTGAGAAAACAACACTATTATGGTGTATTAAATAACAGTAACATATGAGGACACTGTCTAAAATATGATGTTATTTATACGGTGTGTATCCATCAACTAACATGCTACTATTATTCATGTTTGAATAAATTTGAAAATTCAGTGTATGCAGGGGATGGGTCAAGAAGATGCCGAGTAGGGGATATGCATGTTTGAATGAGGTTTATGTTGTGAATACTACCCATGGGAGTCACGAGCCCGTGCTTGAACCCCATGGGTGGTATTTTGTATAAAACTGAATAATAGTGTATTTTTACACTAAGAGAAACTACATTCTTAAAATGTTTAAACATGTAATATCTTCAGTTTAATAGAGATGTCCATTGGTTCACCAGTAGTACAGAGTATTTTTTAAAAACATTATGATCATGCTAGAAATCAAACATATATGTTTCTCAGATAATAGAGATGGAGTTCGGCCTCGATAGAAAGAAACATGTTTTTTCTTATGACATTATTGTCGTGCTTCTAAATTTTATATTAATTTTTTCCCCTTTTTTTTTACAGCTCCAATAAGTAGCATCTAAGGTTGTCTTCTATACGGTGGATATTTACAACTCAACATACTGTAATAAAGAATTTATATAGCTTATTGAAATTAAATAAGTATTCAATTTAAAAGTTCTAAAATATATACAATATTATTCTATTCATTGATTGTTTTTTGAAAATTCAAAATACGATATAACATCTTTACATATTTTCATATTTTAATTAATTATACTATTATTGTAATCCTAACTAATTATTATTTACATATAGCAAAGTAATTATTTCAATGTTAAAATTGAATGATTTTTAGTTCATTGTAAACAATTATAAATTATGATTAAATGGCTATAGAAAAAGTGAATGATCATCGCCAACACATGTAATTGTTAGCTCATATATTGACAACACCTTTTCCTTATTTGGCAACTAATACGTTCTTTATATTCACTCCTATCAGGAAATGAAATTGCATAAAGGTAATCATGGAATCATATAAATTTCTAGTGGGGGTACAATAAAAAGCCTTTAACGCCCCTTAAAGCCAATGGATGTGTCAACTAAACTATCAGAAACATGTTCCTGTGTGAACAAACCAGGATGCCTTGGAACTGATGTCGAATGTCTTGCATCAATAGTACCAACTTGTTGTCATGACATTGCACATAAATTCAAACTTGTATGTCAATCGACAACTCTTGTAAAAGAAATGGATGTCAAACTTCAAGAGACTTTCTCAACACACCATGAAAGTTGGACTAAATTCGAGGTGTTCTACAACTTCTTTAGGGAGATCTACTATGACCAACACCTATATGAATGAATCAGCCCATTCCATATTTCATGCATATGAGATGTATTTGCAAAATATGTAGTCATCTTGCCACTTTCTAACTGTGTAACTCACCTGCAACTATCTATATAGTTTACATGTTACAATCAGAGGGGCTTCTTTTATGCTACTTTGTAACCAATCTATAAGTATGAATGCAAAATTTTAATATAATTAATAAAGCGCCCTTTTTAGAAGACTTCTTATTGAAATTAAGTAGTTCTTCCTAAGCTCTCCATCTATTTTATTTTCACATTAAATGTTACTTACTCAAAAATCTTAAAATTGGTTTCTCTTAAAAGAAAGAAAATAGTCATATGCAGTACTCTATAAAGTAGACAACCATAATATTTTGTTACCAACTAACTAAAAATAGGGGAATTGAAATATGGACAGTCATTCGATCATTTTACCTTTTACCTTTCTCACTAACAAGGAAAAATACTTTAAAGAACTATGTCTCCCATCAAATGTGTCAGCTATTAAAGTGTCGACTTACTCTTAAACTAGAAATTACACCTTGGTGTGCAATGCGTATGTCGAATATATGTGGAAGGGGACATTAAAATATAAATATTGAATTGATATGATTGGTTGTGTAGATTTTTTTTTATTGTTTAAGAAGTAGAAAATTTAAATTATGTTTATTGCAAGTATTGGCTAGTATCTACAATATTTAAACTAGATCCATGTTTGATAAATTTCATTGTTTGTTGAGATTAGTAATAATAAGGAATGGAGGTGATGGATGGGAAGAGAGGCACGATGAGGGTTTCAAATGGGGAAGGAAGGACGAAGGGCACCACAGAGGTGGTAGAAGAGGATGGTGATGTTGATGGGGACATAGAGGAGGATGAAGATTCTATTGTGGATGGGGTTCCTTGGTGGGTTTCACAACAGACATCTCTTGTAGGGTACTTGGGTTTATTCCTTTACGGCTATGACTGCTCGTGGACTCTATTTTTTGTTTACCTACTTTTGGAGATAGAGATCCTTGTCAGTGTGGCAAGCAGGGCTAGCGTGGTGGAAGATGGTGCCCTTCTTGACACTATTGGGGAGTTATTTTCCCCCAGTTCTATTTTCCCACCTTTGGGCAGATCTGTGGTTTTCTGGCCAGGATGCCTCCTTTTCCCCGTGTTGTTGGGAGAAGGAGCTTTTCTGGGTGGTTTGGAGGAGTGGTCTTTAGGGTCATTTATCTTTGGTTTGAGGCTTCCATGTTGAGGCCTCATAGCCTTGTTTTATGGTGCTACTCAGTTGTTATATTTTTTCATTTTATGGAGCAGAGTATGCTGGTGGGGAGCTTCCCTAAGCTGTTTAAAGCCTGTGTTTCTCAGGCTTTCAATGCGGTCTCTTCTCCCTATCCCCCATGGACTCCTATGGAGGTGGAGTGTTTTCTGGTGTCTCGGGTTAAGGTCTAGCCTGAATTTCTTCCGTCGCTCTCTTCTTCCTTTCCTATTGAGGTGGTGGCTTCTTCTGTTAAGGTGAAGACTAGCCATGTGGAAAATATAGATGGCTTCCAGTTGGGGCTTCTCCCTTATCTTGGATACCTAAACTGGGGGTTATGCAAAAGCAGGCCTATCCTTTATGTTCTTGAGATCTTCATTTACCCTATGGAGATGGGTGAAGCTCCTATTGAGGTGGAGTGGGGTCCTCATGGCAAAATCTGGATGGACAGAAGGATGGTTACTTTTGTGAGAAGAGCTGAGGTTATTAAAGTTTATCATCATTCTTCTTTTTCTCACATTTTTATTTCTTTGGGTTTAGTCTCTAGAGGGAGTCTTGTGGTTTTGGGGTCCATGTCAAAACCCTTACTATTTTTGCTCCAAATTCTTAAAAGTTTACTTTCCTTTCTAGCTATCCTTTAAGTGACTATCAGTCTTGGTGTGGGGAGCCAGATTCTTCCATAGTTCTGGATTAAAATATAGCCCTTGGGCCCTATTTTGGACAGTGAGGTTGTCTTCTCCAGGTTTCTGTCTGGCTATTCTTTCTATGCTATTGGGTTTCAAGTACATTTTAGATTTGTGCAACTGATTGTCTAAGTGGGTTTTCAGATCCTCCTCAAAATCTGAGTGTATAGGGTTCATGGACCCCTTCAAAACCTAGTTTTGTGGCCCTATGGTGGCATGTTCTATTTTTTAGGCTTTTTCCTTTTATTTTTGGGCCCTATTTCTGATATTTCACTCTATTGTGGGTTTCAGGCACCCTTCAAAACATGTTTTACTTAATCAAAAACCTTCATTGTTTATTAAAATTTTATATTATAATTCTTAAAGTGTCAAGGACCTCACAAGAATGAGAAAATAGAAGAAATGTACACATTATAATTTAATAAATAAATATTAAATGTATAAATTATTAATAAAAATACTCACAAACCAGAAGTATATTTGTATTTTACCAAAGATTAAACACGGTGTAAACTAAATTTAAACCCACAATAGTTAAGAAAACATCATAATTATTTTTTAAAGATGAGACAATAATAAAAAGTAATAACCAAATGATATAATTAGAAAATAATTTAATTATAATTGAATTTAAATTTATATATTAATTTTATATTATATTAAAAAAAATTAGTTTCTAGGAAATTCCATTGGGAAAATGTCAGAGCAAGAACGATAGCGAGGGCGGCAGAAATGGCAGCATCAAGGACATCATTCGTAGGGGCAGCAATGGAAGTCAAGGTAAGAAAAACATACAGAATAAACTTATTCTGGTGAAGGAAAATTAGTCATAATTGTGAAGGGAAATACCTTTGAAAAGGAGGTCACACATATCTTCCGTCATTGACATATTGTTCATAGGGTAAAGGAGAATTTTGGGAATAGTCAAATCTATGGATTTTAGGCTTATGCTTTCGTAGAAAAATTCCTACCATATACAAGGGATTCTAGGGAAGATCATGCAAATCTTAATGAGTTTAACAAAAAAATTTGAGGGAAAACACATGTCCAACCGACAAAACCCATTTTTCGTTATCCCACGCTTCCATTTTAAGAACGTTGATCCATCTACAAAAGGGGTCTCCATGGGATCCGATAAGGTAGTTTTAAACAAGGTGGGAGACCAATATCAGTAGGGATATTCAAATGGTAATGGGAAGAATGGGGGTTTTCGGGGAAAAAAGGAAAATAGGGGATTTTAGGGTATTTTGTCCTATGAAGTAGGAGAAACATCGAACAAGGAGTCTCAGGATGTATCTCGTCTGTCTCAGCCTATAG
This sequence comes from Thuja plicata, assembly GCA_018584345.1. Lineage (NCBI taxonomy): Eukaryota > Viridiplantae > Streptophyta > Pinopsida > Cupressales > Cupressaceae > Thuja > Thuja plicata. The sequence continues at coordinate 1,317,547 of MU225345.1, forward strand.
AAAATGATAATGGGAAATTTAGGTTGGGCCATAAGAGAAAGGGAAATGTGCAAAATAATAGAATGTTGGAGAAACAACCAGTATTTGACATCTATGAAGGTACTCGCCCAAGATCTCCAGTGTGGATCACTTCCAATTCTTTCCTGTTGGCTCAAACCCTAGAGCCAAAGGAACATGAACCCGTAGTCAACCAAAATACAGCCCCTTTCATTCCAAATTTGGGTAGATTTGTCCAAATATGGAGAATAAAACAATCCCACTTAAATCAAGACTCGTCTACCCAAATACAGAAGAAGGTTGGGAAGTCTTTGACCTCTATTATGCTCCCAGAGCACATGCTTCAGCATCATATCGGTTTCCTCCAAGAGTAAGCATTCAATTTTAAGCTTGCAAACTCATTAGTCTCATTTTCAAATATCAAGTCTTGGGCCTTTAAATCTTGCGGGGGGAGGTTTGAAAGATATATTCATGTTTGATATGGAATAAACTTTCTTCATTGCTTAATTCTATTCCAAAGAAGATAGAGATGCTATCCATAAGGAGAAAGGTTGGTTTTGTTTGGGCTCTAGTCTGTTCACAATGATCTCGACACCTAATTTTGTCCTAGATCTGAAGATGTGTCATTTCTTTCCCTACTCGATTTATCTACCTCTATTGCCACTAGAGTGTAGGGATTTAGACATTATTGAAGTTTTGGCAAACCAGGTGGGAATATTTATAAGGCATGACCTCCTTCCCTTTGAATATCCACAAAGAGAGGTTAGGTTTTGTATTCTCATTGAACAAATGAAAGTTTTCCCTTCTGAATTACATATCAAATCAAAATTGGGTACCTGGGTCGAAAGCTTGGTAGTACATGGATCAGATAATACTAACAAATTCCATGATAAATTAGGGCATTTTAACAGTCACTGTAAGCGGCCACTGCTATCAGATGTTGAAGTGTGGAAGGACCATGCGTTAAACCCAGTTTTATGCTTTGTATCTAGAAATAAAGGGGAAGACAAAAAATGGGGTCATGCTCAGGGCTTGGAATTGGCCCCATCTCAATCCTAGGAAAGTAATCTGAGAGTTAATATTGTCTCCCACTGTCTAAAGATGTTTACAAATTTCTTTTCTCTTCTTTCATAGTATTTGTGGCCCTTCAAAATATCACACTAGAGCTATCCAACACCAAAGATATTAGAGTGTATTGAATACATTCATTCTACTCTTTCTCATCAGAATTTTGAATTCACTAATCAGGTATCACATGAAAACAAGACTCCTGACAACAAATTTAGGGAGGTACCAGATGATATGACTACTAACCTACCAAAACAAATAATATATGAAATTGTTTAGGAGGAGAGAGTATATTTGGTCGATATTGGTGGGCTGTATCAGGAGTCATTGATAGCTAGTAATGTTGAGGGGGAGAGAACAATGGATATGGCCTCGGCTGATTTGAGCCTTATTGGTCCCAAAAAGATATTTTCCCTTATGGGGGATTCACAGAAGAATCACTTAGGCAATATAGGGAATGGGAAGAGACATCGAATGCTATAAATGAGGTGCTCAATATTGAAAGTATGGATATGGACTTAAGTGTAGATTCCCTGATTTTGGATGTGCCTGAAGGTAAACTTAATGGAGAAAATTTTTGATCTATTCATCCCTGGGAGGACCTTGAAACATGAGATCATGATCACTTATTAATTGAGGAAGGGTTTAAAAATGAAGGTGTTCCAGTAGAGTCAGAAGTTACATGCTCAATTTCTCAATCTCCATTGGACACCACTAAAATTGCAAAGATTGTATGCACAAAGAGGCCAAGGGGAAGACCCTCAAAGGTGTCTAAATTGAAGGAGAATATTTCTACAGGTACCTAGTTAACTTTAAATTTTCAGAGAACGCCCAGGAAACGCAAGGAAGAGGCAGCGGTCTTGATTTCAAACCAATTATTTGGAAGTAGGAGGGCGACTGGCTCTCCAAAGGAAGAATGAGGATTATATCATATAATGTTAGAGGCTTTAATTCCTCTAACAAATCCCACCTCATCAAAGACTAGATTCTTATGGGGGAGGCAAATTTGATGTTTCTTCAAGAGATAAAACTCTCTGAAGAAGCGGGGAATAAAATCCTTACATCCTGGAAAAATTGGGGTTTCCTTGAATTGCCATCTAAAGGTGCATCAAGTGGGCTTGCTATTCTTTGGAACAAACACAAGTTTCAAGTATCAATGTTGTCAAAGAACATGAACTGGTTGGTTGTGGAAGTAACAATTTTTTCTATCTCTTATATTCTAATCAATGTATATGGTCCTATTTCAGTGGTAAGAAAGAAAAGGCTTTGGTTTTCTCTCTTGCAGCTAATGGCACAACTTCAGGAGAATGAAGTTATACTAAGAGGGGATTTGAACACAAATCTTGGCCCTCAAGATAAAATGGGGGGAGGGGGGTGGGGAATCCATCTCCCAAAGTAACAGATGATTTTTGAGACTTCATTGAAGGTAACTAGTTAGGGTATTGTGTCCCTTTAAATGGAAACATTTCTTGGTCCAATAAGTAGAAAGGTCTCCAATTCATTGGAGCTAGACTAGATAGATTTTTGGTGAACTCAATTTGGTTCTTGAACATGGTTGTTTCCCTTCCTCTATCATTTCCATAACTAGATCAGATCATTTAGCAGTGAATGCAGAAATTTAGCTCGATCTTTCAGCCTTCAGACCATGTCCATACTTTAAAATAGAGAAAATGTGGTTTAGGGATCCTAACTTATTAGTAATTATACAAACATGGTGGTCTCAAACCCCATTTGTGGTAGGATTGTTTATGTTCAAACTTGCGAAAAAGACGGATTTAATGAAAATGAGAATCAAAGAATGGAATACATTATCTTTTGGGAATATCATCAAGCAAAAATTAGATCTCTAAAGGAAACTAGAAGATATCAATGAGCTCATTTTGAATCAAGGTCTGACTCCAGTAGTGTATGAGAACCAAAAATTATTCACCAAACAATTGGAGGAAGTGCTTCTAAGAGAGGAAATATTTTGTAGGCAAAGATCTAGGGAGTTGTGGCTAAGGGAGGGGGACATGAATACCACCCACTTCCACATGCTAGATAAAGTAAAAAGACATAAAAATTCAATTTTCCAAGTCAAGGATGGGAATGAAAAAAATCTTTTCAAGGAAAAGGATATCCAATTGAAACTAGTTACATTCTTCTCTAATCTCTTATTAGTAGAGGAAGATCCAATACCTTACTAGGCTCCCAACCTTATAAATTCTATCCCTAATATTGTCTCAGATATGGATAAAAAGGCTTTGATTTTTCCATTTTCCATGGAAGAGGTAAGGTCCTCAATTTTTTCCATGAATGGAGATAAGGCACCAGGGCTAGATAGTTTGACACCTTTCTTTTTTCAGAAATGCTAGGATTTCATGGGCACTGACATTCTTAAGGTAGCTGAAGAGTCTAGGAGACATGAATGTATGTTCAAGAAGTTCAATAACACAACCATTACTCTTATCCCCAAATGTCAGCATCCCTCTTCATTTGCAGACTTCCGGCCAATTTCCTTATGCAACTCCATTTACAAAATATTCTCAAAGACAATGGCCACTCGGCTGGGAAACCTGATTCCTAAAATCATCTCAGAACAACAAGGTGGTTTTTCCCTGGGGAACGACGCCCTAGAAGGGGCCCTAATAGCTCATGAAGTTTTACATTCCATTAAGGAAGAAGGTTTTTTGTCCATGATCCTCAAATTGGATATGACTAAAGCATATGATAGGGTCAACTAGAAATTTCTAAGCTTAGTTATAGACAAAATGGTTTTGATAAAAAAATGGATCAAATGGACCATGTCTTGCATTTTAGGAACAAAGTTATATGTTATGGTTAATGGAAATCCATGTGATTACTTCTCTTCATCTCAAGGGGTTAGACAGGGGGATTCCGTTTCTCCCTTTATCTTTATTATTCTGGCCGAAGGGCTTAGTAGACTTATTTCCTTCAAAAGATCTTTGGGCTTGTGGGAAGGTCTTTGTCTTAGACAATCTCATTGAGCTATCTCACATACACTTTTTGTGGATGATTCCTTATTATTTGGAAAAGGGAGTGTTAAGGAAGCAAGAGTTATCAAGAATACACTATCAGAATACTGTGAGGCTTTAGGGCAAAAATTAAATGTGGTCAAATCTAAAATCTTTCTTTTTAACATTGATCCTAAAGATTGTAGAGTTATTTAACAAATCTCTAGGTTTTTAGTGGCACAAACCCATGTAAATAACTTGGCATCCATTTCTTCCAAGGCAAGGCCAAGATTTCATTTTGGGATGGAGTCTTGTCCACTATTACAGAAATAATTGCATCCTCGAAAGCAAAGTGGCTCTCTTTGGCAGGCAGACTCTTATTGACCAAATTTGTCCTCACTTCTATCCCCAACTATATTATGATAGTTATCATTTATCCTCTAGGGGTGATGAAGAGTATAATGAAATGTTTGAGGAATTTCATTTGGAAAGGTAATATGGATGACAAGAAAAAGGTACCACTGGTCTCTTGGAATTTTTTTTCTAAACCTAAAGATACAGGGGGTTTAGGCTTCCATAGAATTCTTCAAAGAAATCTTAGTCTAGGTGCAAAGTTGTCATGGAAAATCTATGAGTTCCCACATACCCTTTGGACTAAGCTCATAAGAGTCAAATATGTTGATTAAAATGACCCAGCTAGAATTTTTTCAATCACCAATCCCCCCTCTAGGTCAATCATGTGGAATCTCATTGTTAAAAGGATAGGTATCATCCTTCTGCATCTATCTCGGGTAATCAACTTGGGAAATCAGGCTCTGTTTTGGCAAGACTCATGGAATGGTTTCTTGCAACTATCCACTTTTCCGAATCTCCAGTAGGCTAGAATCATTTTGGAATAGAGTTGGGGTGTCAAAGTAGTTGATTAATTTACCACTATAGATGGGGGATTCAAATGGAAGGACTTCTCTCATTTACCCATTCCTACATCCGAGAGATTGGACCTAGAGGGTATTCTTAAGAAAAGTTTCCTATCTATTAATGGTGATCTGGATAGGTTGATCTGGACCAAAAGTAACTCAGGAAGATATTCAGTAAAATGGATATAAATCTTTGTTCATAAGTTCCAATCCCTCCAACCCCATTCTTAAGTTTGGTAGGCATAACGCAATTCTGCCTAAAATTAGGATTTGTTTGTGGTTGGACATTCAAGATAGGATTTTAACAAATGCACGTCTCAAGCATATTAGCATCATTGATACCTTCACCTGCTTATTGTGTGGTAAGGTATTGGAGGACTTCAATCATATACTGGTAGGTTGTGATTTTGCACAAGAAATTTGGAAATGGTCATTGAATAAACTTGGGTGGCAAGGCCCCTTCCACATTACACTAAACAAGATTCTTCAGTAGTGGCCTTTACCACATCATGAGTCTTTCTTTTAATTAATTTTGTGAGTAAATCCAGCTAGAGTCGTATGGTGTTTTTGGTGGGAGAGAAAGAAAAGAATTTTTAGAAAATAGAGGTCCTCGGTGGCTCAGGTATGCAGAGTGGTGGAGAAATATGTGTCGAAAATGGTTACTGCATATATCTCCAAGATTAAGGCACTTTCATCTACCTTTTAATACTTTGATAATACTATACTCAATAAGTGGAAAGACATTGCTATTCTGTTCAGAGTTGTACTTACTAGGAAAATGCCTAAAATATAAGTTAGAAAAGACATCAAGTGGAGTCCCCCTGATTCTCATCACCTTAAATTGAAGTTTGATGTCGCTTGTAGAGGTAATCTTAGAATATCTAGTGTGGGTTCTGTACTAAGGAGGGCAAATAAATATATCATGGTAGGTTCCCACTGTAGGCTTCTAGATGGATCAAATAACATGGCTGAGGCTAGGGCTATCTTTTGTAGGGTCAGAATGGCAATCCGTTTAGGAGTAACAAGTTTACACATTGAAGGTGATTCCCTCCTTATTATCTCCTCTTTATCATCCAAATTCTCAGTAAATTGGGAACTACAATATGTTTTATAAGAAGTGGTCAAGCTCCTTCTAGTGCTCTCATCATACACTATCTCATATTGTTACAGGGAGGCTAATAGGTTTCCTGATTGGCTCTCTAATCTGGGGGTGGATGGAGCTGAGGCGGACTGGGAATAAGAGTATATGATGGTGTAGTGGGATAGCTTACTGGGTTTATTAAAAGAAGAAAGCCATTTGTAATGTGTGCTAGGGGCTTAGAGTGGTTTGGGGCAAGATAAATCAGCCTACATAGTTTTCAAAAGTGTCCCATTTGTACGTCAAGGTAATCCCTCTTAGTATATTATGTTGAATCACATGTTCTGAGGGATATAACATGTGTTTAAATTATACTTGTGTCACAATTCCACGTCTTTGGAATTGGTCCTTGGCCCAAGTATCTTCTATGTGTGGGAGCTATGATCAACAAATGTCATGGTAGTCAGAATGGAGGTGGAGTATACAGGGAAGGATGAAGTGCAAGTTCTACTTCCCAAGGTAGCCTAATTACTTGATGAAAAGGTAGGGTATCGAGATTTGGTGGATCCTTCATGCGTGTAACTTTATTTATGGTGCCTCTTCATATTTTTTTCTAATGATGGAATTTATGTCATAATGAGCTATTTAATCTTTCCATTTTTGCAACCATTCTTGGCATTTTTCTCTTGTCTCCTCCATTGCTAGTATTTTGTAGGATCTCTATTTTGGTAATCATAGATTATAGATGGCTTAATCTGAGGATTTCCATGCAAATGAAAGATTCAAGGAACTCCCATTATCGGGCCCCTATTTGGGTAGGCATATGAAGGTAGCCTTGAAAGCACTCTCGGGTGACATTTTGGAGGCAATTAGAAACATAATCAACAATAATTTATTGCTTCCCAACGGCCCCAGGAACATTAGCCACTCCCAAGTGGTCTTGATTTTCATATCAAATTGGTACAACATGATTCTAGACTACAAAGTGTTTATGAGCATGGTGATAAAGCTTCTCAAACAATAATTTTTTTCGGAGGATGAGCTCCATGTGGCACTCAGAGGGTACTCTTTAAAGGGATATAAAGCATGGATTGGGGGCCTTTTTCCTCCTACCCACCTAGATAACAAGAAGGAGGTTGTGTGCCTGTACAACATTCTGAAGCATCTTTGGAAGGCCGAGATCTCCAATACTTCAGGCGAGAAGTAGCAATGTTTATGGATGTTCTCCCAAATGGGGTTGTGGAAAATGCTCTTCTCTTGTTTGATAACCTATCAGTTATCCTTGAATATATGGAGAATGCTGGTCTGGTGGCTTCTTCCCCTTCCTTCTCCCTACGGTCTCCCCTGGTGGTTTCATCCATGACTTCTAGGGTTGGGTGTGTTTAATCTAATAAAGGCAAGGGTAAGTTGGGAGATCCATTGACTCTCAGTTGACAGTCTTTTGCTCTGTGTTTTTTGAGGGTTGTCTAGCTAGTTTTTTAGGAGATAAATTGATGTTTGGGGGCATTATTTTTGTGATAATTTGGTGCCCAGTAGCAGTGCTTCTATTATTCTCTTTGTGTTTGCTAGGGTCTTTTCTATTTATATTGGCTTCAAATTTTATAGTAGCATGTATTCTAGTTTAAGTTTTAGGTGTTAGGCACATTTAGTTCTTGGTTGTAATGGTGGCCAGAGTGGGATTTTTGTAAAAATTTTGTTTCTTAGATTCATAGGCAGGGATGGGGGTTTTCTTCCCTGCGTCTTTCCCCCTTGAGCCCCACTGAAGTAGTGTAAAAAGTTATATAATTAAAATATAATGGCTCTAACATTTTTGCAAAAAAAAAGAAAGATAATTTTTTATTTATTTTGCAAATGATAAGAGATTCAATTATAGATTAGGTTAATTTAGTAATTATATTTTTTGCGATGAGAAGCCCTTTCTAAAGTCTCTACTTGCTATATTTTAGTTTACAAATAGGATTTTTATGTTTTCAATTAATTTCATTTTTTTTTTAATTTTAAATTTTACTCCTTTATTTTAGATTTATAAATTTTACTACTTTAAATTTAATTTATAAATTTTAGCTTTAACATTTTTTTATAGTTTATCTTTATTTTTAAACATTTTATTTGAAATATAGTCTTAAATTTTATATCTAATTTATCTAAGAGTTTAACTATATTTAGATTCAATTTTATAATTCTTTTATTAAGAGTTTATGTTAATATTATTTGTAATATATCAATTATATCTTTTAGTTACATATTTTATTAATGTTTTAATTCTAAAAAATTAAAAACTTAGCTTTTTTTAATCAATTTATTATTAACTTTACAAACCTAGGGACCAAGACTCGTCATGATACCATTACGAATATTGTCAAACTATAATAAGGAGAGAGTATCCATATTTAAACAAGAGACACAAAGCATCAAGTTCCCTCCTAAAGTGTGGATAGTTTAGAGTAGATAGAATTATAGTTGAAGGTAGAGGGGGGAGGGAAGGAGAAAAATAGATAGAGAAATAGAGAGAGGTAGTGGGGAGAGAGAGATAAAAATATGTGGTTTAATGTTGTGTATGTTATTTTTTTTTTAATAAGTAAAATAGGTTTTACAGGGTTCCTGAAACCTAAAACAAAATAAAAGTAACGTTAAGCCCAGTTTAAAATGAAGCAAAGCAAAAAAGACACAGCAGGCCAACAAAAGGCTAGAGCAAAAACCAAACAACTTCTACAAAAGATGAAAAAATACGGTCAATAGAAAAAACTAGCGACCCTCATGATAATTCCACCATCAAAGTAGCCACCTTGGCTTCGAGCAGTTCCATGTTGGCCACTGACTCCCTAATCTTTTGGTGATCCAACACCATGTCCTTGTCCTTAATCTTCTTGGTTCTAACTCTGGTTCGCTGGCCGAGATCCTATTTAGTGTTCTAATTGTCTCCACCTCCATATTGGCTGCCTCCAACCCATCTAATTTAGCCTCCAGATTCTTGATGATAGTGTTGGTATGATCTTTAGAAGCCTTAAGGATATTATAAATCTACTCTGCTATATTCTTAAGGGTAGCTTCTACCCTAGTCATATTCTCCTCCAAATTTTGCACTCTGCTATTTATCTCCTGATCTTCAGTAGTATTCTCCTTGTTATACTTTTCCTTGCTATTAGCCCTTTTTTTGAGGTCCTCCACTTCGTGGAATAACCATTTGATGGTTATGTAATTATCATTCATGCTATTACAAGAGTTATTAAGCAGGTCCATTTCAAACTCCCTGCTGTTGTCACTAAGCACCACTAAAGAAGGGTCGATAAGCTCATACAGCTTGATACGACCTCCCTCCCTCTCAATTACCTTAGGTTTTATGATTTCTCTATTAATCGCCATCTTTGCCATTTTAACATTGAAATTGTGCCACCCAATAATCTTCCCCTGTTCTGCGATGTAACAACAAATTCATTATGCTTCCTGTCATCCTTCCCCGTGTCATGAGGTTGAGAGAGTTGAGGAGAAAGGGGAGTCTAATTAGTGTCTTGGTAGTCATCCTGGAGCTTCCTCTTTAGATTGTGTTCCAAAATAGGGGAACCACTATGGGTTTTGTCCTTAGGGCCTTTTCGGTCATCTCTCAAATCCCTCTTCCTATCTTTTTTGTTTTTACCCATGGTAGGTTGTTTTCTCTTTCTGCCTTTGCTGCTAGAAATGATTTCCTCATCTTTCATATCCATATCTTCTTCAATGTACTCCTCAGAAGAAATAACCATGGTGCTCTATTTTTTAGGGGTTACCAGTTTCTATTTTAATTCTTTGCAGACTCACTCTTTTCTTTTTAGAGGACGAACCCAGAGTATTCCTTTTCATTTCATACTCATCATCATCATCAAAATGTAGACCATCACTGTCTTCCATCTCCAAGGGGATGTAATTTGAACCAGAGGCCGCCACCTCATCTTTCTCAACCACCTCCTTCCCAAGGATTTGGGCCTTAAAATATTCATATACTAAAAGCAAAAGGCCTTTGTGCAGGGTAGGGTTAGCAATGACCTTCTCTCTATACCCATTATTGTTATAAAAGGGAATAGACACCTTCATATCATGACAAAAATGGTTCAATAAGACAAAGTGATAGGTGCAGATTCTGTCAAACCTGGTATTTAGAATTATGTAGTAGATGATGGCTCTTAACAAAAAATGCCACAATCTCGTCAACCCTTCTGGAAGGTAGTGGGTACTGACCTTGGTAAGCTCTTTCTTTTCCTCGTCGTTTCTGACAATGTCGCTTATCGGTGAGTCCAAAGTTTTCCTATCTCTGTAGAATTTCTTTCCAGCAATAGGAATCCCTATAATCGCCGAGATAACCTCCTCGGTCACCGTAAACATTCTTCCATTTATCTTAATACTACCCTCATTTCAGTTTTTGACAACCATATTCGTCAGAGTCGGCTTCCCACTGTGAAGCCTCTCAATGAAGGTGGAAATGCCTCCGCTTTGAAGTTACTTCCAAATCTTGGTGCCCCGCCTCAATTTTTCCAAATCTTTAGCAGGTTCCCTCCTATGCCTTTCCCCACCCATCGCAAGAAATGCAAACAAATAGGAAGCAACATAGAAGCACATACCAAAATTCTCCGATATGTTCCAAATAGTTCTATTTCTTTGGCTTGGACAACAATTTTTTTCAAAGCGTCTAGGTACCCCGTAAGTGCCCGGGTGTGATTTGAAATGATTACCTTTCCATCCTGTCTCGTAGTTTCCAATAATGAAAAGTCCATTTCCTTTCAAAGTGCTAACAATCATAATTAATATTTATGAAACCCTCCTTCATATGGATTTGGTCATAAGTGACTAAATCCAATGCTTCACGTGGGAGGTCATCTCCCTAAAGCCAGCGTGTCTGCTTTTCACTCCTCACTACCCAATTGGCAAACCAGTCAGCAACTTGGTTGCCTTCTCTATACACATGGGATAAATGGACCTTATCAAAGGTGTTAAAAAGTGAGTGGGTTTCCTCAATAATATTAGAAATGGTCCACGATGGTGGATGTTTCAACTTAAGATAGTTGATAATGTTTTGAGAATCTCCTTGTAACCAAATATTTTTGATTCCCAAGTCATGAGCCAATTTAGTCACATGGAGGGAAGCATTCACTTTTGCATAGTGATTGGTTTGTGTGCCCAATGGTATACTAAAAACAAAAATGCCCTGGTCATAGCAATTATAAATTACGCCACCACTTCCCACCTTCCCAGGATTTCCCTTGGCCGTGCCATTGAAGTTGGATTTTGCCCATCCATCTGGGGGATGATGCCAGGTACAGTGCTACCTTTTATCAATGGTCTTAGAGGGATTAGTAGCAACATCAACACCTATAAAAGGGTTAGGATTCCCATAAATAACAAAGTTTTCCAAGAGAGAATGGTGAATCTTTTCAAATAGATTTTGGGAATGACACTACAATCCCTAAAGATGCGGTTATTGAGGTCCTTCTAAACACCCCAACAGAGGTGAGGAAGCACCCAAGACCATAATTTGTAAAATAAAATATTTTTGAAGGGTAGGGTCCAATGGGCGAAGAGGTCCTTAATAGAGGATGAGAAGCACCACTACAAACCAAAAAGAGATAGGAAGAAATGCTATACCGTCTGCACATAAGAACAATGGATAAAAATGTGGTCCATAGACTCAACTTTGACCTGACACATGACAAACCTGTTAGGGATGAGAATACCATGCTTGATGAGGTTATCGACAATGAGGATGCGGTTTTGAAGAAGAAGCCAGTAGAAAACATTAATTTTAGGGATAAGGCCCGGAAGCTAGGCTTGCGACCAAGGAGGGGAAACCTCCAGATCTATCTGAATAGAGTAGGCTGAAGCAATAGTGAAAGAACTGTTAGGAGATGCCTCCCATATAAAATCATCCTAATTTTGAGAGAGGGAGATAGGATTGAGAGCAGTGATTAATGAAGATAGCACATGGGAGACAAAGGACAGATCCACCCAAGAGTTACCCAATCTGTAATTACTCACTCTGTTCAAGAATTACTCAAGATGCGTTCCTCCTTCCAACAGTTACCCAAGATGCATTCCTCCTTCCAAGAATTAAAACAAATCATATCTTTCAGGGGCCCTGACAGAATCCAATTATCATTCCAAAAGCTAATATTGTGCCTATTTCCTATTTTCCACTTTGCTTTTGACTTTGCCAGGTCTTTAGCATTGAGGATGTCATTCCAGATAAAAGAGACATTCGGGATATCATCATTTTCAAAAAACAAATTCAAAGAAGCATTGGATAGGTATTTATCCTCAATGAAATCCCTCCATTCCCCTATACCATGAAAAATCTTCCAAATCTTCTTGGCGAGAAGTACCTTATCGAAAGGTCTAATCCTCCTAATCCCCGCCCCCCTAGCCTTTTTGGGAAGACAAACTTTATCCCAAGCAATCAAAGGAAGGTGTCTATGCTCTTTTGCCCCAGACAGAAGAAATATCCTTTGGATTTTTTCCAAAGCTTCAGCCACTTTATCCAAAATAGAGAAGAGGCTAAGAGCATAAGTTGGAATGTTTTGAACGGTGGACTTGACCAATTAAATCTTGCCTGCTTGACTGAGATGAATTCCCTTCTAGCCTACCAATTTTCTGTTAAATATGTCTATAAGCTTGTTCTAGAACACTTTCGGGTGTTTATCTCCCAAAGGAAGGCCTGAGTTGGTGGAGGGGAGAGAACCAATACTACACCATAAAATATCCACCATTCTTCTTTTTCTAGACTCTGGTGTGTTAATAAAAAAGAGGGAGCTCTTACACAAGTTGATGGATTCGCCAGTGGCCCTAGTATAGGAATCCAATAAATTTTTAACAGTTCTGGCCTCTATAACCGAGGCTTTTCCACCCAGGATGGTGTCATCAACGAATTGTTGATGAGAGAAGATGGACAAAGTAGAGGGAGGCATGACGCCTTTAAACCTCCTAGGTAACTTATGAGTAGAAAATGAACTTCCAAGACACTCAGTCAAGATAATAAAAAGGATAGGAGACAGTGGATCCCCTTGTCTCAGACCCCGAGAAGCATTGAAGAAATTTGAAGGAGATCCATTAACCAAGACAGAGAAAGACGGTGGGGAGATGAGTTGAAGGATGATTCGATAGAAAGTGCTATTAAATCTAAAAGCACCCAAAACTTTCAACAGAAAGGACCAGTCCACCCAGTCATAAACTTTGGACAGATCAAGCTTTAGGAGAAATCCTTCCCTCTTACCCACTTCTAAAGACTGAATGACTTCCTGAACTACCATAACTAAATCAAGGATTTGTCAACCAGGAACAAGGTCAGACTGTTGATGAGCAATAATGAAGGGGAGCACCTGAAGAATTCAGATAGTCAAGATATTGGAGATAATCTTGTAGAATGAATTACATAAACTAATGGACCTAAAAAGGTCCATATCATCTGTCCCCATGACTTTCGGGATAAGAACCAAAAAAGTAGCGTTGAGTTCTTTGAGAAGATTCTTGGACCTGAAGAATTCCTGCACAACTTTGATCACATCAGATTTGACAATTTCCCAATACTTGTGGAAGAAGAACATGGGAAAGCCATCAAGGCCCGCGGCCTTGTCTCCCGGGAGAGAATCCAGAGCTTTCTTAACTTCGTCACTATTGGAAATAGCGGTTAGATCTTTGTTTTGGAGAACCGAAATGACAGTAGGGATATTTCTCAAGAGGGTCTCCTGATCCAGGTTCTGGAAGTCCACAGCAGCTAAAGAGATATCATTATCCTCCTTCAAGATCTGGTTCCCCCTTCTAATGCTACTAATTCTATTAGTTTCCCTATGTTTCATGGTGGATAAGTGGAAGAAATGGGTATTTTGGTCTCCTTCCCTCAGCCATATGGTTCTGGATCTCTGTTTTCAATACATTTCCTCCTTACCAATCACATTGTGATACTCCAAGAGCAGAAGTTTTTCTTGATTCAGGTTGGTCTCATCATATCCAACTCTTTTTATTTCCTCTTGGATATTACCCAGGTCAGAAATGGCCTTTTGTTTGGATGTGAAAATGTCCTTGAAGTCCCTCTTGTTCCAGATCTTACTGTTTAACTTAACATTTCTAAGCTTTTTGGCTACTCTGGACATACCCGATCCTTTAACCTCAATATCCCACCACTCTTTGTTCTTGTTGTTTATATTAGGGTGATTGGTCCACATCATCTCAAATATGAAGGGGAAGCTTCTTTACTTAATAACAGGGTCAAGAATAATAGACAGGGGAATGATCATACCCGATACGCACCAGAGCAGAGAGGGTGCAGTTGAAGGAGTTCAACCAATCCATCGTGATCAAAGCTCTGTCCAGTTTAACTTGGATACACTCTGTCCTCATTCTCCTATTACTCCAGGTGAAATTCGTCCCTTGAAGGTCAACATCTAAGAGACCTTGGTCATTGATAAAATCCATGAGATCCTGCCTGCTTTCCAGATCAGGGGTAATCCCACCCAATTTCTCGCATTCTTTTAAAGGGGTGTTGAAATCGTCCATGATAATGCATTTATAAAGATTAAACATAGTCACAATATTTCTAAGTTTATCCCAAAATGACCTTTGCCCTTTTTTTGAATTGGGAGCATAGATACTCATAATGAACTAACTTTCCTTATTCTTAATATTATGTCTATTATTTGTAATAATATTCTTTAAATAGTATGACCTTAAAATTATTAGTGTTGATAATGAGCATTTTGAATTGTATTCTTTTTATGTAAAATACATTAAATCATGTTAAATGACTTGGCAAGGTGTCTCCATGAGAAGTACAGGCTAGTGCCATACTAGGATAAGACATTGTGGACTATAAAAGAATATCTCATTTTAAAAAAATGTTGATGTTATATTTGATAATTCAGCCCTCAAACCCTAGTTGTATATAAGAGAATTCCACAAGTAAGTTGTTAAAAATTGACAATGAATTGATATTTTTATATAATATATTGAAAAGCACAAAATTAAAATGTTCAATGCCTGAATCCTCTTCTTTTTGTTTTATTATATCTTTTTGTATCTAAAAGGGAATAAGAGTCTTGTTTTTTGTATGATCAAATAATCCATCAGATTTTTTTTTAAAAGCTCTGCCATGAAACAAAGCACTCTGTTATAAACATTTGTATGTAAACGGATCTGAAACTATTTGTTAATGTGATATATATAAAACATATTTTGGTGTTGTCACTTTTATTATTATTTGTTCTTCTCTCTGTGTAAGCCTTACAACTAATGAAATTAAGACAGAGACTTGATATCGAATCCGCAGAAAATGTACGAGAAAATGAAGTATTGTATAAATAGCATTTTGGAGAGAGGCATTTCTCAAGAACAAAAAATGCAATGAACATAATGACTATAAAAATAGAAGCCAAAGATGACTTCACGTGACAATGCAAGTAGAGTTCAGGTCAGAAAATTCACTTTCAAAATATTCTCGGTAAAATTATATTCTTTTACCTATTAACAAATTTTTAAATTTTCTCAAGCAGAATTTTTTTATCAATTTAGTTACAGATATCATTAAATGGTTTTGAATATATTTTATTTTCTTTAAGCTCTCCAGTTAATTAAATACTGCTTTGAAATTTGGTTCAAGCCTTCCTATAGATTTCGCTAGAAAGGGGCAGAGACATTAATGTGGAACATGCAAATTACAAATGAAACATGCAAAATTCAACTTCAATCTTACATAAAAGGAAACCTTATAAATCTCGTTATACTTTGACAGATGTCCATACGCTTGTCTCATTTTGGCACAGGTTTTTGGGAATTTGGCTTTATACTTGTCAATTGCATTCCCTTTAATTGCATTCCATTTAATATCATAGACAAAGGCATCAAATTTTTACAGTTTGTAACGACAGTTAATATCACCGATTTCTCTAAATTGACTGTGTTATGTTAAGTGAGAATATTACAAATTTCTGAATTTGACTCTGATATTAAGTGAGAATATCATACATTTATGAATTTGACTGTGATATTTATGTGATGTTAAGCGAGAATAGTGTTTGCAGATTTCTGAATTTGTCTGCCATATTAAGTGAGATAAGAAGAGTATTAAGTGTGAAATTTTAAGATATCTGAATTTGTCTGAAGTATTAAGTGTGAACAGTTTGAACACCAGGCTTTTCTATACAATCTTTCCTATACAATGCCTTTCCCCCTCAATCTTTTCTATACAATTATTTTTCTTGCCTTTTGTTAGGAAAGCTACTTGCGGAAACACCTTCCAAATGTCAATTTACAGGGGAAATTATATAAAGATCAAATCTACGTCTGAGATGCATAGGAAAAATAAGAACAGAGAAAATAAAGACACACACAAGATAAAACACATGAGACAGAGATTTACGTGGGAAACCCTTTCGGGATAAAAACCCACCAACCAAGAACCAGAGTGTCACCCTTTCGTATTACAGTAACCAATATATTACATACAAATAATAGACTCGGGCTCAGATTGCCTTTACAATCAACCCAACTTCTACCACTATGACACTGTTCTTTAGGCTTACAGCCTTAGCCCTCGTAACCTCTACAGTAATACAACCATTACTTTTAACCACAGACTTAGCCTGCTCTATCAACGAATATCGCATACATTTATACACTATGCAATTCGTTATGGAGTTCGATATGTCAACCGTCACATAACATAACCGGTCAACCAACTCTGCTTCACACCATAACTGTCATCATACTGGAAACATTCATGTAGTTGTCCCCGCCGTACTCGTGCCTACCATACTAATGCTCACCATACCCGTCATGCTCGTACTTGGTACCCTGCTCATACTCAACATCCTCGTACTCGTACTCCACACCCTCG
Source organism: Thuja plicata (assembly GCA_018584345.1). NCBI lineage: Eukaryota > Viridiplantae > Streptophyta > Pinopsida > Cupressales > Cupressaceae > Thuja > Thuja plicata. The sequence continues at coordinate 1,334,407 of MU225345.1, forward strand.
TTGTACTCGACACGCTCAGACTGACTCCAACACCGTACTGCAATCTCAATTCCACTGTACGGTTGTCACACTTCCACCGTACTGCAGTCTTACTTCCACCGTATAGTTGTCACACTTCCACCGTACTGCAGTCTTACTTCCACCGTACGGCAAGTCCTACTCCCACCATACGACAGTCTCACCGTACGGTGAAAAACTACCGTACTTCCTTAATCTAACAATCTCCCACTTAATGAAGTATGGAGTTACTCAACATGTCTACCATGAAAAAATAATCCACACTTTTTACCGAGGACCCTGTTGAGCCCTCAAGATGTCACATCTTCAGTCACATGAAGATAAACATCTCCAATCAGTATTTCAGCAAATGTGAAAAGACCCTTCTGCCACATCAGGGTTTCACCTCCATCCTCAATACTGATGAAAAACATTTGCTATGTCACTGCCAACAACTCCCACTAAACTATGGTGATGAGTTACAAATGGCACGTATGTCACTGCCAACAACTCCTACCATATTGTAGTGTCGAGTTGCACATGGCATCATGACCACCATCTTCCACATGAAGATTGAATTATTCCAACCAGTCATCATCAGATGACCGATTAGCCAAAGCAGCACCACTGGAATCTTTGCCGTCACTATCAGAAGACTCAGAATCAGAAGAACTCTCCACTTTCTTCTTTTTCTTCTTCTCTTTGCAATCCTTTCAGATATGACCAGTCTGCCTGCAATTCCAGCACTTCGCTTTTCATTTCTTCTGGCCATTGTCCTTCGATTGGTCTCAAATAGCAAGAGCCTCCTTAGCAACCTCAAAAGATCTCCTCCGCATCTCCTCAGACAGAAGTGTGGAAAATACTTCATCCATTTTAAACTGAGTAGTCATACTTCCAATGGCCATCACAAGATGGTCCCACGAATCAAGCAAAGAACTCAACAACAACATGCAACGCTCCTCTTCACTTATGGACACACCAACAGATGTTAGTTGTCCAATCACCATATTGAAAGCATTTAAATGACCAGCCACAACAGTTCCTTCGTCCATCTTCAGAGAGTACAATTTCTTTCTCAGGAAGAGCTTGTTTACCAAGGATTTTCCCTGATAAATATCTCCTAATTTCTTCCACAAAGAATGTGCAGTTTTCTCCTAATAGACGTTTAACATAACACTATCTGCAAGTGTCAATCGTATCATTCATCTTGCCTTTCGATCTGCCAAATCCCAATCTTCCTGCTTCATGCCTGAAGGCTTGTTCCCAGACACAACAGTCCATAGATCTCGGTCTACCAACATATCTTCAACTTTAAGTTTCCACAACTCAAAGTTTGTGCCATTAAACTTTTCAATTTCTATTCTCCCTAATGTACCTGCCATCTCGATTGCAAAAACAACACTTCACTAACTCCCATTGGAACCAAATTGACACCAATGACCAACCCTACCCAAACAACCAACCCTATCCAACAAATAATGGTAATGGGTCTGGCTCTGATACCACTTGTTAGGAAAGCTACTTGCGAAAATGCCTTCCAAATGTCAATTTACAGAGGAAATTATATAAAGATCAAATCTACGTCTGAGATGCATAGGAAAAATAAGAACAGAGAAAATAAAGACACACACAAGATAAAACACATGAGATAGAGATTTACGTGGGAAACCCTTTCAGGAAAAAAACCCACCAGCCAAGAACCAGAGTGTCACCCCTTTGTATTACAGTAACCAATACATTACATACAAATAATAGAATCGGGCTCAGATTGCCTTTACAATCAACCCAACTTCTACCACTATGACACTGTTCTTCAGGCTTACAGCCTTAGCCCTCGCAACCTCTACAGTAATACAACCATTACTGTTAACCATAGACTTAGCCTACTCTATCAACGAATCTCGCATACATTTATACACTATGCAATTCATTATGGAGTTCGGTATGTCAACCGTCACATAACATAACCGGTCAACCAACTCTGCTTCCCACCATAACTGTCATCGCACTAGAAACATTCATGTAGTCATCCCCGCCGTACTCGTGCCTACCATACTAATGCTCACCATACTCGTCATGCTCGTACTTGGTACCCTGCTCGTACTCAACATCCTCATACTCGTACTCGGCATCCTGCTTGTACTCCACACCCTCGTTGTACTTGGCATGGTCAGACTGACTCCAACACCATACTGCAATCTCAATTCCACCATACAGTTGTCACACTTCCACCGTACTGTAGTCTTACTTCCACCGTATAGTTGTCACACTTCCACCGTATTGCAGTCTTACTTCCACCGTACGGCAGTCTCACCTCCACCGTACTGCAGTCTTACTTCCACCATATGGCAAGTCCTACTCCCACTGTATGATAGTCTCACTGTACTGCAGTCTCACCATACGGTGAAAAACTACCATACTTCCTTAATCTAACACCTTTCCAGGCATGCTGTTTAGAGAAGTAAAGATTTTCTTTTAACCAGCTAAGGCCAAGTCAATTTCTTGCGTTGAGGAAGATATTTCCTAAATTTTCTCCTTCAAACTGCAACAAAATTTTCAACTAAGCATAGAAGATGAGGTCGCCTTCTTTTAATATTGAGATATAGAGAAATTCTCCTTGGAAAATATCTTTTGAACCTCTGTTAAATTGCTCTGCTTTTCACCCTCATCTGAATACAATAAAGAATGGAAGAAATTCCTCCAACATAAATATTTTTTTCACTTTTTACTCTCTCTCTAAACTTGTAACTTACTGCAATGCTTGTATAGATGCCAATATTTAGCTTCCATTTGATGTTGGATCAATTCATGAAAAACTTCAGGAAACCAAGACGAAATTCAAATGCATTTACTTCAATATCCTCTTCAATAATATCCCTCCCTCATTGTGTTTGCTACCATTTTTTCAATCTCAAAGGTGGGGTGATGGAATAGACAAGATGATATCCTTGTTTGGCATGCAACCATCTGGTGTTCAAAAACTAGGCAACTAGGTCACTGATGTTCTAATTTAATTATTATTTTTTCTTTTATATTCCCAATCTGCAAACGATCTATGCATCTCAATTTTTGTAGTTTTATTGTGTGAAAGTAAAGGTAACCAAATGAACTCAAGAACTTTCTTATTTTTTAACTCAAACCTCAAATATTATAAAGAAAGAGCTTTTAATGGTGTTTTTAGCTTTCTTATTGAACAATATTGTATCCGGCCAAATTTCCATTGATCATTTAAGTGTTTGAATGTGAAGAGATGTGAAATCATCCATGGTAGATAATATTTTAGGGTTGAAAATGAATGTAGATTGGTAGCCATTTTGTCGGCGAACATAGGAGCGACAATGTGTCGTGTCAGTCACCAAGGACTCATTTGCACTACAACATTGTTGGAAGCAACAATCCTCTTCATCTTCATATTGCTCACAACATTTTCAATTTTCTCACTTTACAAATGTAGGAGTACCTGAACCTTTTATCCTTCAACCTTCTCAAACCATGTCACAAACTCTTTTATATGCCATTAAGAATTCCTAAACCCTAAACCTTAGACCTACTCAAACCATGTCACAAACTCTTTTATATACCATTAAGAATTCCTGCAACATGGGGTATTTTCGAGAGCTGAAGTTTATTATAATTTCATCTTCTTGCTTATATAAATAATCGTCCAATATTAATATATAATATAATTTAATATATTATTAAATATTAATATTAGATTATCATTATTATACATTTAACAATATTATAAAATTATAGTAATATTAGATTAGTATTATATATTTTTTAAGAATATTATTGAATTATGCTACTAGGACAAAGTTTCTTTTTAAGAAGATTGGAGGGCGAATGATGGGCTCTGCTAAAATTGTGAATTCCAAAATCACGAATTCCATCTTCGACTCTGGTGGGGGAATTAGCGGTGGCAACAAAAATAGTGGCGGGGTCTCCAATAACATGATGACAGGAAACAACAGTGTACACAAAGGCTTTTCTGACAATGGCGTCGCCTCCATGCCAGCTGTGTTTGTTCCTAACCTCTCTGTCTCTAGCCCCATTAATTGCATTACTTCCTTGATAGAGGCTGTACCCACTCCTCCTCTCGGCTCTATTGAGGGAAAATATTAACCCTGCTAACATTAAATCTACTGTTAACAACACTCAACCTCCTATTTCCCGCCCCAATTCCTTCTCTGAAGCCGTCGCCAACGTAGGAATAACCATCCATTCAGAGGCTAGGTTTTTGGTGAGCAATGGATCCCATCTCTCCGGTAAGAACCCTGGAAGCTCTGAGACTTTCTTTGTTTCTCCAAATTCTGAGATTCTTGCAGAAATTATTGAGGAAAAAACTAGGTTAAAAAGATCGGCTATTTTATTTTCAGCAGTAGAAATTGATAAGGTTCCTCCTAGGAAATTTCTTGATGATTGGTTCCACAATTTTTGGAATCTTAAGCTTGGATTTCATATTTCATTTTGTAGACAGACTCAAAAAGGGTTGTTTGTTATTTTTTTCATGAATCACGAGGCTCAAGAAAAAGTTTTAAAAAAATAGTATTGGGCTATTGGATCTACATCATTTAGGGCTATAGCTTGGTCCCCAGATGCAAATTATGAAGAAGTTCTTGCACTCTCAGCTCCTCACTGGATTCTGATCAAACACATTCCTCCCTTCCTTTGGCGGTTTATTCCTCAACTTTTACAACCACTGGGGAAAGTCAATGAAATGGATGACACTATTAGATTTGTTCCCCATATGGACACCCGCGTTTTAATATCTCTAAACCCTGGTCTGGAAATTCTGGCCGATTTCAACATTAACATTGAAAAAACTGATTTGTGTTGCCCAATTGAGATACTCGGTGGGCTCAACACTTGTTTTCTGTGTTGAAGAGAAGGTCACCAAAGGAAGGACTGCCCTATCATTTAGAAAAAAACCCCACCTAAAAAAGTAGAACCTACTAAGGTGGCTGAAACAGTAAATCAACTGGGTATTTTGAATATGGTTAACATTTCTCAATCTAGCCCTAACCCTAGTAGTTCCTCCCCTATTGTGACCCAATCCAATCAACCAGGTAGTGATGAGACTCTCCTTGCGGATGGTTTTCAGAATGTTTCAAAAGTCTCCAGTAAGAGAAGAAGGAAATCTAATAAAAATTCCTCCTCCCTTCCAGACCATACCTCCCTTGTTACGTCTAATATGTTTTCCCCTATTGGAATTGCTTCTCCGCTCTCGCAACCTTCCCCCACTTCCATTGTCAATATCCCAGAATCTTCCCCTATCAATCCCTCCAATAGAACCCTTAAAGAAATCAATGATGAATATAGTATTGCGGTTATTCCCACTCTGCAAAACATAGGTGGGGATGAATGCCCTAACTCGAATAAATCCATGGAATTTGACATTGTGTCTGATTGTGAGGAAGATTTTAAAATAGGGTTCCCTTCGTCTAAACGAAGAGGAAGACCCCCAGGTTCCAAAAACAAGAATATTAATAAAAATAATGAAGAAATATCTTTTATTATGGTGAACCCAAAAATGGATTCATTTGAATTGTGTTTCTCTCCCTCCAGTGTTTCCTCATGAGCTGTGTCTCCTAGAATGTTAGGGGACTGGAGTATCCCGATAGGAAATATTTCATTAAAAGTTTCCTCAATTCCTGTCATATGATCGATTTCCTTATGTTGCAAGAAATTAAGGCCACTGGTTTTATTCTGGATTCTAATTTAAATTATTTGTGGAAAGATGCGATTAAGATTTACACCTACCACCCAAAAGGTAAAGGTGGTGTAGCTCTGCTTATCAATCCTAAATGGGAGAGGTTTATCACTAGCCGTGGGATCTCTCCATGTAACAGAGCTGTCTGGACCACCCTCAATTACAATAATTATGATTTTGGAATTTTCTCTATCTATGCTTCGAATGATTCTAAGGAAAGAGCCAAACTTTGGGAATGGATGACTTCCCTCCCCTGCATCCCTTGGGTTATTGTTGGTGATTTCAACATGATTGAACACCAGGACATTAAAGATGGGGGACTATCCTTTTCCTGGAAAGATATGGAAAAAATCCATTGGAATAAGATGAAGAATACCATGCAACTTTTTGACCCATTAGTTGGTAATAAAAACAATAATCCGGGGCCCTGGCATACGTGGTGCAATTACCAACAGGGATCAAATAGAATTTACTCCAGACTTGATCATTTTTATGCTAATAGAAACCTTTTCTCTTTCCTCCCTGATAAACTTGGCAACTCCGTCCTAGTTTCTCCCACCTCTCTTTCTGATCATCACCCCATTTCCACCTCCTTTACCTTCAACAGAGCCCCTATTTGAAATCGTACTCCTAATTCCAAATTCATCCTAAATGTTAGTCCGCTTGATGATGTGGAACTATTAACTGCTATTCGCATTATTAGTATCATTAACAAAAATAATTTCCCTACGGAAAACTGCATCGACAAATGGATTAGGAATATTCATGCTTGGCAGAATCTTCTTAAGACCATTGGTCAAAAGAAAGATAAAGACTTCCGACTCACTGAAAAAAATCTTTCTGCTGACTTAGTTAAGGCTAAAATAAACAACCAAGCTAAACCTTTAGACCTTAACTACACTTCTCAAGTTATGAAAGCCAAAGATGCCCTTAGAAAGCACTTGGTGACTAAAACTAGAGGAGCTAAGGCTAGATCCCAGGCACACTAGCTCCAATATGGTGACCGCGGAACCAAATTTTTCTTTAACCTTATTAAACACAAGCATTCTAATGAAACCATTGAAAATATCATCCATGATAACCAAGAAATTACAAACCTTGAAATGATTAAAGACACTTTTGCCCAATTCTACCGAAACTTGTTTTCTTTTGAAGACTTGGTGGAAGCCTCCTCTCTCAGGAATCAATGCAGAGCTCTTATCCCTAAGATGGTCTCCTTTGAAGATGTCCTCCTTCTTGCTGAGGAAATCACTTTAGATGATATTATTAGCGCTATTAATTCCCTTAAAAATGATAAAACACCTGGTCCTGATGGCATACCCATCAAATTTTACAAAGTCAATCAACACTGGATTGCCAAAGACCTTCTTGAGATTTACTCGGAGGCTCTTGCTAAAGGATCTCTTGGTCCCTCCATCAACAAAGGAATTATTAAAATTATCCCCAAGGATGGGGATAAGCCTCTCATCAAGAATTGGAGACCCATTACGCTCCTTAATGTCTCTTATAAGATTTTTGTCAAAGTCTTAGCCACTAGACTTGTGGGTATTCTTCCCAAATTTATCTGTTCTACCCAAAATGGATTTATAAAAGGTAGATATATTTTGGAAAATGTTCTTACTAGCTGGGAAGCTATGAACTAGGCCACTCATTCTAATCAGAACTCTGGCATGTTACTCCTAGACTTTGAAAAATCCTATGATAGGATTGAATGGAGGTTCATCTCCATGATGCTTGAGGCTTTTGGTTTTCCTCCCTTCTTCTGCAGTGCTATCCGCATGTTGCTTCAAGATGCTTGTGCTCAAATTGACATCAATGGTTCCCTCTCTAATACCTTTCCCTTGGGTAGGTCCATTCGGCAAGGCTACCCTCTGTCTCTTGCCCTCTTTTCCATAGCATCTAATGCACTATATTATTTACTTAGAGATAATACACTTTCACCAGCTGTTAAAGGCATATCTCTTCCTAATAATGATGATCTCATTAACAGCCAATTTGCTGATGACACGGCCATTTTCTTTAAATCATCTGCTGATAATTTTGAAGCTCTGCAATCCAAGTTGAATCTATTCTGTACTATTTCTAGAGCTAAGCTCTCACACTCCAAATCTATTTGTCTGGGATGGAATGAACACCATCCTAAATGGTGTAAGAACTATGGATTCCAATGGGGAGGCCCCCAAAAGATTGTGAGATATCTTGGCATTCCCTTTGCCATTAACCCCTCACTTAAAGACATGTGGCTTTGGGTCAAAGGAAAAATTACCAAAAATTTGAATATGTGGCATAACCGTGCTCTCTCTTTTGTTGGTAGACTATAGGTTTGCCAGAAAATTTTATCTTCTTATAAAATCTATTACTCCTCTGTGTGGATGTTTAGTAATTACCAAATTTTTGAGATCCAAAAGGCTGTTAGGAATTTTTTATGGTCTGATGGACAAGGGAACAAAAAAATGTATTCTGTCAAATGGAATTGGTGCTGTACTGATAAAATTATTGGGGGGCTAGGGCTAAAAGACCTTAGGATCCATGGAATCTCTCTGGCTACCAAATGGATCTTTCACTCCATGAATGGAGATGCGCCATGGAAGGTTCTTGTTAGGAATAATATTGAGAGAGGCTTTCCTACTAAGGCTAAATTTTAGAAAAACCTCCCTTTTAATGATTTAGTCATTGGCAACTTCCCCATTTCTGTTCAAGGGTCTGAAGTCTTTAAATCCATCTAGAAAGCCTAGAATCAAGTTAGACAATTTATTGTTAACAAGAAGTTTCATGATGACACTCAAATTTATGGTGAAAGGTCCATCTGGTGGAACCTTAAACTTTCAAGCAAACCCCTTGCTCTTTCACAAGGCTGCTCTGCTAAACAATGGGCCAGCAAAGGAATCCTTAGGTTTATTAATATTCTTGAACATGACAAGCTGATTAGCTAGGAGGAGCTAAAGAATACTTTTAATCTTCCTAGCTCTCAGAAGAAAACTTATAACATGATTCTCAAGGCCACTCAAAACCTCCCTTCTATCTGCCATGTTGATTCTCAGAGGTTCTTACAATGCAAATGGCCGGATGGGACCATTCCTATCCAAGATTAAAGCTAACAATATTTACAAGCTTCTTGCATATGATGGTTCCATCCTTGACCATATTAATAAGATCTGGTATTCTTCTCTGGAAATATCTTCTTGGAAGAAGTATTTTTTTATTCTTTGGAAAGGTTGGGTTGAACCCAAAATTAAATGTTTTAGATGGCTCTTTATACTTGACAGGCTGCCTATCAAGAGGAATAACCATGAAAGTAATATCTGCAAACTTTGTGATCTTCCTGAAACCAGCAGACATATTTTCTTTGATTGCTCTTTTTCTAGGAATATTTGGAAGCTTTTTGACATCTACTATCCTACTTATGTTTCTATTAATGAAATTGTTATTGGTCATATCAAAGGACTTAAGACATATTCTAACATTTTTTGGAATATCTTAACTTCTAACATCTTATGGCAGATCTAGAAATGCAGGAATGAAGAGAAGTTCCAAGACACTCCCAGGGTTCTTACTGAGTTTTCACTTAAACTCACTTTTTTTAAAATTTCCTTGCAGGTGCACACAACTATGATGATGGACCAAAAAAGGCTTCCGAGATTTCTACAGGATGGACATGCCACCTTCTTTGTTTTTGCACTAAAAGATGGCTATGAATGGAGGAAGAACCTGGATAATCTGCAGGTGTTTGAAAATACTTTGGCCAGAGTGAGAAAGGAAATCAAAAGAAATAGGAACTCCAAGAAAGACATCTTGGCCATGCTGGCTGAGATATAGAACAAGAAAAAAGTTGCCTCGATGGAGGGAGAGCGGGGCTGGACCACCTGGGTTGATGTCACTAATGGCTGCCTTCAGTAGCTTGTTGTCTTGTCCCTTTTTGCATACTATTATTAACTCTGTGAACTCCTTTTGATTTGTTCTCCTATGATGTCATCTCATTGGGGCTTTGTTCCCTTTTGATACTCTGAAACATTATGCTGTAATGTATTTTTGAACAACTTATTATCAATACAAAAAAAAATTATGTTATTATCGATATTCCATTTTTATAATATTTTTTTAAATATAAGATGAATCTGACCATAAATTAATTCTTCATATTCTTCATTTGAAATTGATGAACCTAATTTATTTACACATTAATAAAGAAGTCAAAAATGATGAACAAAGAAGATTTGTTCTATCATCTTGCATGAGTACATACTTTATGGAAATCATCGATTCATTCTGACAGAGCTTGTTCTCTTTAGATAAGAAATGCCTTCGACGTAAATATTTGTAGATCATTTTACTTGAAAATTAAATTATAATAACTTAGTTCTATTATGGATTTGTTAATAACCATGGCACAGTTGTAGGCACAAGCATGACACTGATGTAAAAGTTAGAGAGCAACAAAAATACCAAATTTTACAGGCAAGAATTACGGCCTGTGGAAGGTGCAAATGGAGTCACTATTAATTAAGAAAGATCTAGCGCTTGCTATAAAGGGGAAATGAAAGCAACCAGACACGATTTCTGATGAGGATTGGGAAACAATGGACAGGAAGGCAAGAGTGACAATTATTCTTTTGCTATCCAAAAATGTGTTGTTCAATGTTACAGAAGAAACTACAACAAAGGCAATTTGGGATAAGCTGAAAACTACTTATGGAATGGCGTCCACTGCAAACAAGGTTTTCATCATGAAGAAACTCTACAATCTAAAAATGAAGGACAGTGGCATAATGGAAAATCACCTCAATGAATTTAATACTCTTCTCAGCCAAGCAAATTCGGTAGGCATGCCACCAAGCGATGAAAACAAAGCTATCTTATTTCTATGTTCTCTTCTAGCAAGCTAGGATGGAGTTGTAACAACAATAAGCACATTGTCTCCTGGCAAGAAAAAGTTAGTTGTTGATGAAGTTGCATCTACTCTTCTCGGTGAAGACATGAGAAGAAAGAGTGATGTTCCTTCATCTGGTGAAGCCTTAACAGCAGTGAGCATCGACAATAGAGGAAGGAGCTATCAAAGAGGTAGAAACTCCAATAATAGAGGAAGATTGAAGTCTGCAAAAGGGACAGATTCAAACAAAAGCAAAGGGGGTTGCTGGTTTTGTGGTAAACCAGGTCACTCAAAGAAAAATTGTCGTTCTTACAAAAAGGCACAAGACAAGGTGTGGGCCAGCCAAGAAAATATTGCTTATGAGAAGGATGACTTCAGGATTTTAGTTCTCTCCACAAGTGATACTACTTCAGAATCGTGGGTACTTGATTCTGGTGCATCCTTTCATGCTTCCTCATGCACAGAGTTGTTCACAAATTACCAAGAAGGTAATTTCGGGAGAGTCTTTTTGGGTGATAATAATGCTTGTGACATTATTGGAAAGGGTGACAATTTATTGCCATCACATGGAGGAGGAAAATATATTTTAAAGGATGTTCGACATGTTCCAAAATTGAAGAGAAATCTGATTTCTGTTTCTCAACTTCATACTCAAGGCTGCCATACATTCTTGAATCTGGATACATGGAAGATAACAAAGAGGTCTTTGATAGTAGCAAAAGGAGATAAAGTTGGGAGTTTATATATTCTAGAAATTAATGATGAAGTGGGAGCTACCATGACATCGGTCGACAACAACTTGGAGCTTTGGCTTCAAAGGCTCGGGCACATGAGTCGGAAAGGACTCGATGTAATGCTGAAAAGAGATCAACTGTCGGGGCTGAAATCTATTGATATAGAATTTTATGAACATTGTCTCTATGGTAAACAGAAGTGGGTCAAATTCTTGAAGACTGGTATTAAGAAAAAGAGCACACCTTTGGAGCTTGTTCACACGGATGTCTTTGGACTCACTGAGGTAACTTCCTTTGGTGGGGCTAATTATTTTGATACTTTTCTAGATTATTGTACAATAAAAGTTTGGATTTATATGCTCTCTAGGAAATCTGAATTTTTCTCTAAATTTAAATTTTTTAAAGCCCTTGTTGAGAATCAAAGTAGATACAAGATTAAGTGTCTAAAAAAGTGATAATTGAGGAGAATTATGCTCCTCAAAATTTGATTCTTTTTGTGCGGATAATGGTATCCATTGAATAAAAGTTGTTCCATTTACTTCGCAAGAAAATGGAGCATCAGAAAGGCTGGACAAAACTATTCTTAGGAGAGCTCGATGTATGCTCTCTAATGCTGGATTGAGTAAGGAATTCTGGGCTGAGGCATGTAATACAATGGTGTATCTCATTAATCAAAATCCTTCATCACGACTACATTTTGGCATTCCAGAGGAGGAATGGTTGGGAAAAGGAATCTCATATTCTCACATCCGAGTGCTTACTTTACTATAATTTGAAATCCTTTAACAAGGTAGATTGTAATGATCTTTAGTTCTTAACCGAATAGACCTTTAACCAAGTAGATTGCATGTTGCAATCAAACTCTTGTAGCCCTAACAGGCACACTTTATTGCTGCAGTAGTGAAGATTTTGTGGGTATCATCCCCACCCCAGTTTTACCTATTTGGGTTTCTGGGTTACTAAAATTATGTGTTATGAGTTATACATTTCATGTTATTGATGCTATCTGATGTTAGGTTAAATTCATATATGTATGAATGTGGGTCAATTTGTTTTAAGTGGTTAATTTTTAAGATCTGATTCACCCCCCCTCTTAGTATCTTTCTTTCCCCATTATTGTACTTCCAATAGCAAGTTGGTCAATTTTTCGATGCAGGTTGGTCGACCAAATGACCACTATTGTCATCAAAGTTTTTTTGTCAATTAAGTGACCTAAAAAAAGTTGTGTTGAATTATCGATAGTAATAGTGGTCGAATGATCGACTGTATAATGTGTTGAGAATGTGGAAATTCTAGTTGATATAGTCCGTTGATCATTTTCATTGTCGTCAAACTATCGATGTCAGAATGCATTGAGACTGTGGCATTCCGGTCGATGTAGTTCGTTGGTCATTGTCATCGTCATTGAACTATCAAATTTAGTATGCGTTGAGACTATGGAATTCCCATAAAAATGATTCATTCATCATTGTCATCGTCATCAAACTATTGACTTTAGAATGCATTGAGACTGTGGCATTCCGGCCAAAATAGTTTGTTGATCATTATCATTGTCGGCAAACTATCGACTTCAGAATGCATTTAGACTGTGGCATTCCAGTCAAAATAGTTTGTTGATCATTGTCATCATAGTCGAAATAAAGACATCAGAATGCATTGAGACTGTGACATTCTTGTCAAAGTAGTTCATTGATCTAGTTTCAGGTCGTCAAAATAGAGACGTCAAAATGCATTGAGACTGTAGCATTCCGGTCGAAGCATTTCGTTGATATATTTGATGGTCATCGAAATAGAGATGATATATATATATATATATATATATA
>MU225345.1:1356547-1423433 GCA_018584345.1 Thuja plicata
AGCAAGGCCAAGAAAATTCATGGAAGGTGATATGGTGCTACTGTGGGATAAGAGGCGTGAACCTAAAGGAATGCATTCTAAGTTTCAATCTTTGTGGAAAGGTCCATTCCAGATTGTACAGGTGAATAAGAATAATTCTTTCAGACTGACATATCCTTCCGGAGAGTCCCTGCCATATTCCTATAATGGGTAGGATTTGAAGCTATACCAGATGCATAATTGAAGAGTAGGTAACCCTTGTGTAGTAGTTAGTTAGGTAGGTGTTCTTTTTGTGTCATAGTTTTAGCGGTTGCCTTTCATTTTGCTGTTGTTTTCCTTGAGTTTAGTTTTTCTTTGTTTCAAGTTGCCCTGCTCACCTCCACTCTCCCTGTATGCATTTTATTGTTGTTCTCTTTGGTCTAGACTCCGCAGCCCAATGGATAAGGCACTTGCAAAACCAGAGAAGCTGAATTCTTCATGCACTTTGCAGTACATGATCCCCCAGTTGGAGCCAGCTGTTGTCTGACTTTCAGTTACCCATTTTTTTTAGCATTATTGGAGTCAGTTTGGTTAGTCTTGAGTCTAGGTCTAAGTCTTTTATAGGTAGGAAATCTTTGCCAGGCTTCTCTTCCATTGCCTTTTTGTTCTAAGCCGGGTGGGATGTTTTCAAGGTCTCATTAATTGGGTAGGTTGTAGCACCTGATCTGGCAAAGATTATGATCTTTCAATTGATGATCTTTTCAGCAGATGGAATGATGTTTGGGAGTCATAAGTTTCAAACATTCAAAATAACTAAGAAAGATTCTTCATGTAATGGAATCAGCATTGAATCATTCAGGATTCTACTTCATATCACAGTGTGAACAATCCATTTATGGTAGAGAAATAAAGTTTGTAGTTGAATATATCGGGCTAGGTGTAGATCGAAGACTGGTATGGATCGATTCTACAGGTCTCAACGATCCTAATGCAACAAACGGCGATAAATTTGGTTAAGAGATGAGCGAGAACGAGCTCGGCGGGATTTCAGAAATCACCTTCTCCGTGGCAGAATTCTACCTTAGTTGGTAATTTTCCGCAAAGAGGAATTTTGCACTAGGCGGGTTTCGCACCTCTCAAGAGATTTTCTGCAAAGGCAGAAAAGAAAGAGCGCTATGGTGGACCCCACAACGGGTTTTCAAAACACTTTTTTGATTCTCCGGGTAAGAAAGACTCAAAGCGGAGAATTAGATTTCAGCTTCTCCATGGTGAAATTCTACCTTAGTTGGTAATTTTCTGCAAAGGCAGAAAGGAAGAACTTTGCACTGTGTGGGTTTTTCCCCTCTCAAGCGATTTTTTGCAAAGAAGAACTTTGCCTTGTGCGGGTTTCGCACTTAGTTGGTGATTTTCCGCAAGCTTAGTTATAATAAGGTGGGCCCAATTTATAAAAAAGGAATATTATATTATTGTTTTGAGAGACCAAATAAAGCATGTGCTTTAAGTTAAGTAGCCCGCGCACTTAAAAATGACTTGTGGAAAAACAGGTAGTGGCTTCTCCATTATGCAGAAATTGCACCTCCTCATACAATTTCTACAATGGAGAAACAGATTTGGTATTTTCTGCCGGAAGCATTCAGTTTGGGATTTTCCGCCATAAGTCATTGTTTCGACTCCGTGGCCCAATGGATTCAGTTCGATAATGCTAGTTGGAGATGAAGAGTTTCAAATTCTATAAGTGACTATTCGAGTTCTCAGATGTGAAAAGTCTTTTTCTTTGCATTCTGTCTCTTTGTATTCGAAGAAGAGGGAAGGTCAAGGGCTCCTAGAAGCCTGATGTATTGTAAACTCTATAAGTTCTGTAAAGAATTCAATAGGAGGGGTCAGCAAACTTGTTAATGAAGCAGAAGTGATTCTATTTACAGAGGCTTTGTCTCATGTTTGTTGCGCCATTTTAATAATTCATTTTGCATTTTGAATAGATAGAACAGTCATATGTGAAGCCACAGTTGCATGTTGGATTCTATTTCATGCCTGTGATTGCAGTGAAAGTAATTCTATTTACCTGTCATGCATGATTCTTCTCCTATTCATTCAGTAATTTAGGTGCATCGGAATAGAAAGTACAATTGTATGTGGAACTGTAATTCCTTCTTGGATTCTATTTCATGTTAGTAGTTGCAGTATAAGCAATTCCATTTGCTGTCTATGTATTATTCTGCTTCTATTCTCCTTAGTAGGATATGCATTCTTAGGGTAGATAGGTTTAGGTTAGAAGATAGACTTGATGATAATCTGTGATCAACATTCCATTGGGGATTATAGATTGTCCACCTTATCCTTGCCTGGATTGTTTGTGCCTACAAGCAATTCAGTTAAAACTCATAAGAAGATAATCTGATGATCATAAAGACACAAATTCATTGAAGATTAAACACAATCAGGGAGCTATACCTGTCAATTCAGAGGGCAGTGATAGAAGACTTACACTGACCCATTTCTTGGTGGACATCCTTTTGTTCTCTCACCTTGGGTGTATAGAGAGTCAAAGATTGAAAATCTTAAGAGAGGACAAACTATTAACCAACAATGATATAACTTGCTTCTTCACTATCTGATGCTAAATTTGAAGGTGTCAAAACATGCACCACTGCAAATAAAATGTGGGAAAGACTCAAGCTAGTACATGGAGGAGATACAAATGTGTTGAGAGCTAAGGCTGAAAGCCTAAGAGGAAATTTCGATGACCTAAGAATGAAAGAAGGAGAAAACATCACTTAGTATAGTAGCAGAATCATAGGGGTTGTTAATGCTATCCAAGGAATAGGAGTAATTGAGGAAGAAATAGTGGTAAGTAAAATTATAAGAACTTTATTGCATTTTTATGCTATTAGAGTATCTGCAATTCAATAAATGAGAGAAGTAGCTATTAATAATGTTACTCTTGATAGTTTGATTGGTAAAATTATTTCATTTGAGATAAACAACTATGACAATAGTGTCTTACCAACTATTGAGTTTGCATTCAAATCTTCTCTGAAAATAAGTAAATCAAGTCATAAGCACACTATGAGAAATGATAGTGAAAGTGATAGAGATAAAAAAGAACTTGATGAAATTGAAGCACTAATGGCTAGAAGATTGCAAAGAGGTAAAGGTAGATACAAAGGTAAATTACCATTTATATGTTTTAATTGCAAAGAAATTGGACACTTTGCTGCTGGATGCCCTAAAAAGAGAAAAGATGAAAGAAACAATGACACATCTTATGAAAATACGTTCGATAGAAGTGATGACCGAGACTAGAGAAGCAACTGATAATTTGATAGAAGAGATAATTGAAACTACAAGGACAAAGGCAAGAAGGCTTGTTACCTGGTTGAGAACAAAGGTGAGAATACTAACACCGACTTCGATGAAGATGTTGAGGTAGTATTTGTTACTATGAAGGATGATTCAGACAAATAATAAAGGTATGTTAAAACTATACTCATATCTAAAGTTAGAAAAAATGATGTTTGGATTATTGATAGTGGTTGTACTCACCACATGACCGGAGATAAAGAAAATTTTGAAACTTTTGAATATTATAATGGTAGATGAATTAGGATGGGTAATGACTCACCTTGTCCAGTTGAAGGTAGATGAACCATCATGTTGAATAATCTGATCATATGGGAAAATACATATTGGGTGAAAGGACTTAAATATAATCTATTGAGTGTTTCATAGCTGAATAACATGGGTCACCGAGTTCCATTTGAGAAAAAAAAGGCAAAGATCTCTAATGGAACAGGAAGGTTGATCAATATTGGTGAACAAACAAAAGTTAACCTATTCTATCTTGATGATATGAAGACCACTTGTTTATTGGCTAGAAATGAAGAAATTTGGTTGTGGCATAAGAGATTATGTGATGTGAACTTTGGCATTATGGTTAGGATAAGCAAGAAAAGAAAAGTAAGAGGCTTACCGAGCATGTCAAAGCCCGACCTTGTTATGTGCAAGAATTGTCAAAAAGGAAAAATGACAAAGTCTAGTTTAAAGAGAAAAACCTACACATATAATGCTATTTTAGAGTTATTCCATACTAACTTATGTGTACCAATGAGAACATAGATCTATTATGGTGATAGATAGTTCATTCTATTTGTTGATGACTATTCTAGAATGATGACTGTCATGTTCTCAAAAGAGAAATCATAGGCATTTAAGATGTTTAAATGGTATAAAGATATGGTTGAAAAATAAAGTGGAAAAGAACTGAAATTTCTAAGATTAGATAGAGGAGGAGAATTTATTTCTGATGAATTCACTAACTTTTGTAAAGAGCATGGAATTACAAGACATATTTCTGCAACAAGAACACCACAAAAAAATGGGATTTCTGAAAGAAGGAATAGATTAATTGTTGATTGTGCCAGAATACTAATGATTGAAAAAGGAATCATACAAACATTCTTGAGAGAAGTTGTAAGTACTTCTGTCTATACATTAAATCAAATTTAGTTGAAGAAAGACACCAATAAGACACCTTATGAGCTATGGTATGGATACACATGAAATGTGAGTTACTTTAGAATTTTTGGAAGTCAACATTATATTTTGAAAGATGATAGAAATGGAAAGCTTGAATCCAAAAGTGATGAAGGAATATTTCTAGGATATTCTACCAAAAGAAAAGCTTATAAATGTCTTAATAAAAACCTCTAACAAAATCATTGAAAGTGCAAATCTTAAAGTGGATGAATTTGCTGAGAAAAATGATGAGGAAAGTAGAAAGGAACCAGAAGATTAAAACATATTTGTCTACATTGAATAACCTGACACCTTTCCTAAGAAACATTTTAACGCTATTGAGTGTCAGAATAATGCAACCGAGTAAAAGGATGCACACACCAAAAATTAGGAAAATGATCACAATATTGACCCAAGTGATGACGATCACAATGAAGATCAAAATGATGAACAAAGATCTAAACCTGTGCTTGCTAGATATTTTAGAAGACACCATCCATACAACAAGATCATTGGAGACAAAATACCTAGAATGAAAACAAGAAGTAAGTCACTTAACACTAGATGTTTGATTTGTGCTTTTGAGCCTAAATCTGTCAATACTGCACTTAAGAATCAAGGTGAAGAGATTGAATGGATTGAGAAGAATAAAACATGGACATTAGTACCTAGACCGAGTGAAAAAATGTCATTGATACCAAATGGATATTCAGAAACAAACTGAATGAGAATATAAAAGACACAAGGAACAAATCAAGCTTGGTATGCAAAGGGTATGCACAAGAAGAAGGTATTGACTATGGAGAAACCTTTGCACCCATTGCCAGGCTAGAAGGAGTAAGAATTATACTTGCTTATGCTAGTTTCAAAGGATTCAAAGTATACCAAATGGATGTTAAATCTGCATTTCTGAATGGAATACTAGAAGAGAATGTATACATTGAACAACCTGAAGGGTTTGTTGATCCTAACAAGAGGAACATGGTTTGTAGACTACACAAAGCCTTCTATGAATTGAAACAAGCACCGAGAGAATGGTATTAAATAAATCACTCTTATCTCATTATTATTGGATTTGGTAGAACAAGTGATAACAATAATCTATTTTTGAAAGGAGATATTGTTGATAAATTTTTTATTACTGAGATATTTGTTGATGATATCATATTTAGAGGTAATGATATGTTATGCAAATCATTTGCTGATGAAATGAACAAAGAATTTGAGATGTCAATGTTTTGAGAGATCAAATTATTTCTTGGTCTATAGATTCTACAACAAGATGCAGGCATCTACATCACACTTTCCAAATACATTAAAGAAGTTATGAAGATATTCAAAATGGAGGACTCCAAACCAGTTGGAACGCCTATTGAAACCAAATACAAATTGACAAAGGAAGAAAAGAAAATCTAGGTAAATTAGACCTTATATAGATCTATAATTGGAAAACTAATGTATGTTGTACATACTAGACTAGATATAGCACATGGAGTTGGTATATTTGCAAGATTCTCTACTAATCCCAAGGAATCACACACGACTACTGTCAAAAGAATTCTGAGATATCTAAAGAATACCAAAGACTATGGTCTGTGATATAATAAAGAAGGAAAATTTGAGCTACAATTTTATACTGATGTTGATTGGGATGGAAACATAGATGATAGAAAGAGAACAACAGAAAGAGAATTCTTTATGGGTGACAGAATTGTCATATGGATCAGTAAAAGCAAGGATGCATATCTCAATCAATTGCAGAAGAAGAATATGTGGTCGCTTCTGCAAATTTCTCTAACATTGCATGGATCAAGCATTTATTTAAAGGTATGAACATGGAAATTATTGACCCAGTGATTGTCTACTGTGATAATACAAGTGCTATCAAAATTTCCAAGAACCCTGTGATGCATGCTAAGACAAAGCATGTAGCTATCACGTATCATTACTTAAGGGAAAAAGTAAAAGAAAAAGAGGTGATATTGGAATATGTACAATCAAAAGAACAATTAGAAGACATATTCACAAAACTATTTCCCAAGGATACATTTGAGTACCTGAGGAAGAGACTAGGGGTCTGACCCTTGTCTACTGGTCACTAAGCTGACTTGTAGGCTGCATCAACCTATGCATTATCAGAAGATCAATCATGTTGATGCAAGCAAAGATATTGAATGAAATAACATATAAGTACAAGAAGGTACTTATCAGAAGCGAACACCAGATATATTATTGGCTACTACAGAACTGTATTACTGGTGGACTTGAGAGATGGAGAGGAATATTTTTTTTTGGCATAGCTGTCGAAGGGAGAGGAATATAACCATATGAAATATATATCAAGGAAGAGAGATATCCAAAGGGAGAGAGATATCAAATATCCATCAGGGAGAAGAAAATCAGTCAAAGCAAGAGAAAAGATTCAAAGAAACAACCATCCATCTAAGGGAGAGAATTGGAGAAAGTTAACACTGTATATCTATCCAGAAATTGGAGAAAAGATTCTACAATAAAGAAAAAGCACTCTGCAAGAATCAAATCTAAGTTAGAAGAGCTTACCGAGAGTTAGATATTTGAACTGGTTATAGAACAAAAAGTTTGGTATGTTATGGCATGTTTTGTACATTACATATTTCATATTCTATTGATACTATGTTGCCATCAATGCCAAAGGGAGAGATTGATGAACTATAACTGACTGAATGTTTGAAAATGATAAGTTGACTATTAGCAAGCTGCAGAAAGTAAATGCAAGACATTAAATCAGTTAATGCATTGTATTTTCATTAATGTCAACTTGATATAATTTGATTGGTCATATACATATTTTCATAGGCTTCATGAAACCAAAGAGATAAATTTTATGTTATCGGTAAACATAAAATGCTAGTGTACACTGAGTGACAGTAAACACCAATAGAGAGTGCACCGACGGACAGAGAACCCCAAGTAGTCAAAGTGTATACCGAGCATAACTGAAGTGGTCACCAAGAATAACTGAAGTTCACAGTGTTTCCTGACAGATAGAAAACACCAATGGACAGTATTTCCCAAGGAAAACTAGAGTCAATGACGAAGAAAACTAAGATTTGATCACTGATCAGAACTAGAGTTAGAAAAAAACAAACACTTAGCTGCTAGGAGCTATATTTAGAGTTAACCGATTGATTTCTTTATTTTCATTAATCAGATAAACTAAGGATAATAAGGAGATTTAAATCACAGATAACAAGGAGAGATTTGTGGCATAAATCTAAAGCAAATCTTTAAAGATTAAAGAAATGCATGGCGACATTTATGGATCAAGAAATCTATCTTCGTCAAGAATGAGAAAGACAAAGAGAATGAAAGCCTAAATCATGTCTATATAAAGAGACAAGTGATTCATTATGAAGAGAGGAATTTTGATTATAATTATGGTGAAGATAGAAGTCTTCATGCAGATATGATCATACAGACTGAAGGATAGAGCCAAGAATTATGCAAACATTGAGCAACAGAAGCAAGAGCATTTACCAAGTAGAAAGAAAAAATAAGGTGGGAAAATTTATTGAAGAGAACATTGATCAAAGAGGTATTTTGTGGAATTACAATAGATCTGAAAATTTACAAGTTATGTTGTATTATTGAATAGATCATTTACTGTTTTAGTTTAACCATTGATTCAGAAAATCTCTTAACCGAGTGGGATTTAACAATCCTTATTGTATTGAGATACTCAAGAGTATCAAAAGGTTTTTCATGTTGACAGAATATTGAATGCTAGGTCAAATGATAAACTATTATTTTTGAATCCTCTACCAAGGTCGCACTTAACAATGTGTTTGTAACCTTTAACATGATCGAATCTTCATTGAGCTCACTTCCGAAGAGTGAAAGTTTTGGGTTACCAGTCCCAAGTGGTTTTTCCCTTAATAGAGTTTCCACATTAAAATATAAGTGTCAAATGTGTATATGGTTCATTTCTTTGATGTTTTTCTTTACACATTGCTAAAATTAGAGTGATCGGTAAACACTAAGTTTATTTATTGCATTTTTGTAAAGCTTAGAAAAAGGATGAACAATATACTCATCGAGAAGTATATATTTGCTAGAATTACATAAGCCATACATATTGAAGGATAGAAAATAGCTGAGGGTAATTATATTTGAGATATAAATATTTAGTTGAGTTTTTGGATTAACTTTTGAGGCCACTAATTCAGCCCCCCACCCCCCACTCTCAATTATTCTAACAAGAAAAAGCCTTATTTTACACAGATATATGTCCTTTTCATGTATCATATGCAATTCAAAAAACATTACTCAATGTAATTGAAGATCATAAAAGCTTAAAACTAGATCACAACCATTGCAAAGACAATACAAAAATAATCTACAAGACTATCAAGTAGCTCTTTACATGTATATTTGCAATTAAGAAATACGTGAAGTATGTCAAACAAATAAATTCTTACACTCCAATTAAATGAATCAACTCAAAAATGTTGCACATTATCCAAAACTTAATCAATTCACATTATATCTACATAGTTATCTGATTTTTTGTGGCAATGTTTTTATATGTAAAGAATTATCAATTGCATTGTCCTTAAAACTTACAAAGATATAAAAAGAAGAAGAAAATAAATCATCATACCTCTAGTGAAAAATATGTTATGAGAATTATTTGCTTGATCATAAGCAATGCTACTATTTTTTCTAATGCACTATTACGGCCTCCTATTTTAATTATATCTACACATGTGAATATAATGAATATTTTGTAACACATGTTAGCACAAGTAAGGAAATTCTATATTTTTGAAAACTGATATGTGTTTATGGTATTTTACAATGCCATGAAGATGTTAATACAACTAAACCTACACTTATTTTACAATAAAATGCCAAAAGAATAACATAATAATAAATTTGAATAAATAAACTAGTCATAATACCTGTGTTGAAGATATTGATATTGATTAACACTATTAATAATTCCAGTAATAATGATTAAATTCTAATTACTAATGATTAATAGTGCCATCTTAATGATTAATAACCAGAAAATTTGAGTACTGACATCATTAATTTATCATTAACATAATTACTAATAGATTTCAAGATACTAAACCTATCATAAGAACATCTTCTTCATTAGTAGATAATCAAACACAATTTTATAACATCATGATTCCAAATTTAACAAATTAATGATCTACATCTCAAACCATGTTTTTGATTAAGGAAAACAAGTTTTGATGGGTACCTAAAACCCAACAAAAGTAAGTAAAAAAACCTAGAGCATATAATCGTTAAGTAACAACCAAAATGAAATAGGCAGACCTAACATAACAGTCAATAAAAAAATAGAAAAATAGGGACAAACACCCAAAAAGACCAGGAACATAGAACAAGGGGTTCAAATCAGGCAATGTCTCTGAGAATCTTAGCAGCCCATATCTCTAGCTCGGTCATTCTACCTACAGCTTCTTTTAGGTCAGCCAGCTCTTTGTCAGCTTCCTAGTTTTCCATCTTCTTGGCGGCCTCTCTTGTCCTCTTCTTATTTCCTTCTTCTGGAAGCTTCTCCCTATCACTATTCATCGACTGATCCTCCTTATTCAAATTTGTTGATGATAACCTTAATATTATCATTTGAAGCCTTAAGTATATTATAGCTTTGCTCAGCAATTTTAACCATTGAGGCTTGAATGCTTTCAACCCTTTGCTTCAGTTTAGTCACTCTACTATCTAGCTCCCTATCATCCGTAATGTTCTTGTTGTTGTTAATTAAATTATCTTTCTCCATCCTTTCCATTCTTTTTTTCAGCTCATAGATTTCGTAGTAGGTCCATTTCGTTGATCTGTAGCTATCAATAGCACTATTTTTTGCATTGTTCAACACATCCATTTGAGAATCCTCCCTCACATTGTTGCTAAAAATCACCAGAGAAGGATCAATTAACTCTTCCATCTGAATTCTTCCCTCCTTATTTTCCTTAACCAAAGTCCTAACCATTTCTCTCTTTATCCCCATTTTAGCAGAGACCGTGCCAAAATTCCTCTAGATGACCTTCATGTTTTTACCTGTAATGTTGCAGGTGTACTGGTATTCTCGATAAACCACAAAATCTTGGCTCTAAACATCCTCCTCATTCCCCTTCCCCTGACTATCCTCTTTCTCATCTCTCTCCTCTTATGTTTTCTCCTGACTATCCTGCCTCTCCTCCTGGGTTTCCACCTTTATCTGATTCCCTCTTTTGAATCTCGTTACCCTCTTCCCTGCGCTTGCCTCCTCATTCTGAGCCAGCATTTTGATTGTAATCTTCCTCTTTATATCCATCTTCCCCTTATTCCCACATTATTTCCTTTTTCCCTCTTCTCCCATACTCTCATTCCCCATTTCCATCCCTTCCTCATTTTCATTGTACTCCCTGTCTGAGGAGATCTCAATGTGCTATTTTATTGCCTCCAATTTGACTCTTTTCTTCCCCTTCTTCGTCTGAAGAGGCTCTTCCTCCTCAGTCTCTGAGTGCATATCTCGGCTATCCTCGGTATCAGAGGGGATGTAATCCTCCCCTGAACCCTCCTCAGAGTTTCCCTCCATGCAATTGATTTCCTTCCCCAAAGTGTGAGCTTTAAAGTACTTGTAAATTAACAGTAATAAACCCTCATGGAAAGTCGGGTTGCTAATGTGTTTCTCCTTATAGTCATTAATGTTTTCATTGATGGATGAATAAAGGAAGAAAGGGATGGATATCTTTTCCCCATACCTAAAGTGGTTGAGAAGCACAAAATGGTGAGGGCTGATGCAGTCAAATCTCGTATCCAGAGAGATGAGTTTGATAATTGCCCGCAACACAAATCTCCATAGAGGCTTGATAGAGCTCAGCTGGTAGAAAGTACCCTTCTTTACAAGAGCTCTATTTTTTGCTTCATTTTTAACAAAATCCATCAAAGCTTGGCTGGAAATATTCCTATCCCTATAAAATTTCTTCCCAATGATGGGAATGTCAGTCACAACTGACACAATTTCCTCCGTCACCATAAAAGTTACCCCATCAATTTTAACCTACCCTTCATTCTAGCTATTGACCATCATCTTTGTAACTGAGGACTTCCACCCATGAAGGCATTCAATGAAGGTGCTCACTTCACCCTTATTCAAAATCTCCCAAACCTTGGATCTCTGGTGCCATTTTTCTATTTCCTTCTCCGGCTCTCGCCTGTGCCTTTCTCCCACCATTTTAGCAATTTATTTGCTTCCTCTGTTTATGGTGTGCTTCTCACTAAAAGCCCTTTATTTCGAAGTGATATTGAGTTGATGTTTCGAGAGACTTATTTTTTCCTTGTGGATGCTATAATTAATTTTATGCCTCCAAGTGTGCCGACGAGGCCTAAAAATGATAATCCCTTCACGTCTTACATAATTGCACATCATATGTGGATTCTTCCCCCATCTGTCATAACTCTTCATCATTAGCCTTTAATAACTCCGAGTCTACCAAGAACCCGATCACTTTCACTTCCTACCATTTTTTCACTTCCTCACTCTTGACTCCCATATTTTCTAGCATGTTCGCCACTTGGTTGGCTTCTTGGTAATCATGTGCCACATGGACCTGATCAAATGTTTTAAGGATTTGTCTGCGCTCCCCTATTATGTTCTCAATGGTCCACGAAGGCCCGGACTTTTCATTTAGGCAATCTATGATGTTCTTTGAATCCCCTTCTAACCATAAATTCTTGATTCCCATTTCCTGGGCTAGCCTTAAGGTGTGATGAGCCGCATTCACCTTAGAATAATGGTTGGTTTGTGATCCCAGGGGGGCCAAAATAGTAGCAATGCCTTTATCATGTGAATTCCTTATGATTCCTCCCACACCAGCCATCCCAGGGTTTCCCTTTTCTGCCCTATAAAAATTAGCTTTGAACCACCCTTCTGACGGTAATGTCCATCTGCAATCCAACCTTTTATTGGTGTTATTGGGCCCATTTTTGTGAATTGGGCTGATACCTTTGCAATTAGTATAGATTTCCATAAGGGCATTTGAATTTTTTTGGTAAACATACTTAGTAGGGGTAGCCTTTTCCTTAAAGATCCTATTATTTTTCTCCTTCCACAGCCCCCATTAAATGTGTGGCATAGCCCAAGACCAAAGACGATGACCACTCACCCCCTGATTCCATTGGTCAAAGAGCTCAAGTGTAGTATTGGGGAAACACCGGGATATCTCAAAAAAAGATAGGAAATAATGCCATATTTTCCTGATAAAATCATAGTGGATAAATAAGTGGTCCACATTTTCACTTTGATTTTTACATAGGATGCATCTATTAGGAATATACTGAACCCTCTTTATTAGGTTATCCACAGTCAAAATGCGATTTTGGAGCAAAGTCTAGAAAAAGATGTTAACCTTAGGGATAATACCAGGAAACCAGGCCTTGGCCCATATGGGGATAGTACCAACTTGTTGCATGGTTTCATATCCCAAAGCCACTATATAGTTGCAATCATTTGTTTCCCCCCAAACAATAACATCTTCATTAAGAGAGATGGGAGTGTGACCCATTTTGACCATAAGAGGTTTTAGGTCCTAGGACACCTTAGTAAGGTTCACCCAACCATTGTTGGTTCTGTAGCCACTATATCTTTCAATGCAATGTTTAGCCCATCAATTATATGGCTCCAAGTTCCATAAAGGACCCTGTCTGAGCCAATCATCATGCCAAAAGTTGACATCCTTACCATTGCCTATTTTCCATCTTGCTTTTGCAGTCACTATACCTTTAGTCCTCAGAATGCCATTCCATATGTGGGATCCCTTTAGTTCCAAATCTCTGCTAATGAAATATTTGATGGTTAAGTTAGCTACATATTTGTCCTTCATAATATCCCTCCATTCCCCTGTAGAGTTGAAAATTCTTCAAATCTTCTTAGCTTGCAGAGCTTTGTTGAACTACTTCAACTTCTTGATGCCCAGCCCTCCATGTTTTTTTGGCTTGCATATAGTATCCCAAGCCACAAGTGGGTATTTCTTGTTTCCATCTTTGTCAGCCCATAAGAACTTTCTCTGAATAACTTCCAGAGAGTCCGCCACCTTAGCAGGAATAGAGAAGAGGCTAAACACATAAGTAGGGAGGTTTTGAAGAGTAGATTGTATCAGAGTCACCTTTCCTACCTGACTTAGGGTGATGCCCTTCTAGCCTGCCAATTTCCTATTGAATCTATCAATAAAGCCTCCCCAGAAGGACTCAGGGGGTTTGGTTCCGAGCGGAAGACCTAAATGGAAAGATAGAAAGGAACCAGTACCACAACCTAGAATGCCATCCCTTTTCCTTTGTCTTTCCATGGGAGTGTTAATGAGGAACACTAAGCTCTTGTTCTAGTTAATAAGCTGACCTGAAGCATTGGAATAAGAAGTAATGATTTTCTTAACATTTCTAGCTTCCTCAACCGAAGACTCACCACCCAGTATAGTATCATCCATGAATTGTTGGTGAGTAAAAGTGAAAGGGCCTGAAGAAGGATGTATCCCACTGATTAGACCCCTTCTCCTATAATCATGGATAAGAATTCCCAAGAACTCAGCCAAAATGATGAAGAGAATCGGGGAGAGGGGGTCCCCTTGCCTACGACCCCTAGAAGATTTGAAGAAGTCTGAAGGAGATCCATTCACCAAAACCACAAAAGGATTGGAGATCAACTATGAAATAATCTTTATTACCTTGTCATTGCAACCAAAATCCCCCAAAATGTTACTCAGGAAGAACCAATCAACCCTGTCATACGCCTTGGAGAGGTCCAGTTTAAGCAGGAATCCTTCCTGATTTCCCTCCTCTAAAGAATGAATCACCTTGTGCACTGCCATGATAGAGTCCAAAATTTGTCTACCAGGGACAAAGCCCATTTGTTTGGGGGCAATTAAAACCAGGAGAATTTTAAGCAGTCTGAGAGTTAAGACTATAGAGATAATCTTGTAAAAAGAGTTACACAAACTAATGGGCCTAAAGATTTCAAAATAATCCGCACCTTGGATTTTTAGGACGAGGACAATAAAAGTGGCATTGATCTCTTTAAGAAGGCTCTTGGCACCAAAAAATTCCTGGATAGCTTTGACAATGTCATCTTTGATAACCTCCCAGTACATCTTGAAAGAGAAAGAAGGGAAACCATCTGGGCTAGGGGCTTTTTCCGCAGGTAAAGAAAAAATAGCTTTATGGATTTGTGCCTAATCTGAGATCACCAACATGTGCTTATTTTGACTTTCCATGATCACCTTAGGAATAGTTTGAAGAATAACCTCATGGTCATCCTTGTTGAGGTTATGCTCTTTTGATAGGATTTGTGTGAAGTACATGATGGCCTCATTTGCAATCTCCTTGTCTTCCTCCAAAGTTATATCCCCTTTCTTAATGGCACTGATTCTATTAGTCATCTTGTGTTTTATAGTGGATAGGTGAAAGAAGTGAGAGTTTTTGTCCCCCTCTTTCAACTACATTGATCTTGACCTTTGCCTCCAGAACATTTCCTCTTTACTTACAATGTTGTGAAGATCAGCCAGAATGGATTTTTCAGCACTAATCCTATCAACATCATATCCATGGTTTTGGATCTCTTCTTGGATCTCTGCAAGCTCTAACTTAATCCTATCTTTAGTCTGAAAAATATTTCCAAAGTCTCTTTTGTTCCATTTTCTAATCTCTATTTTAATATTCTTATGCTTCTTAGCCACCCTGTACATCGCCATAAAGTCCACATCTATACTCCACCACTCCTTTATCTTATTGAGGAGGTTGGGGTGGGTTTTCCACATCCTCTCAAATCTGAAGGGGAAAGCCTTTTTCTTATTGTGATTGACCAGATTGAGAGAGATAGGAGAGTGGTCAAAATCGAATCTCACCATGGAAGATAGGTGACAATGATACTATTGCATCCAATCCAAAGAAATGAGGGCTCTGTCAAGGTGAACCTGAATGCACTTTGATCCTACTCTTCTATTTGACCAAGAAAATTTACCCCCGCCTAACTCCACATCAATGAGAGCCAGATCATTGATCAAGATGGCTAGTTGCCGCCTGCTCTCCAGGTCAGGTGGTAGATCGCCAACTTTCTCAGATTCCAAAAGAGGAGTGTTGAAATCCCCCATGATAATGGCTTTTGGTTCTGTTATTTTAGCAAAAAGAGTTTGCAGCTACTCCCAAAAAACACGCCTACAATTCTTTATGTTTGGAGCATAAATGTTCATTATAGCCCAGCCCTCATGTTCTTTTGGGTTATTGAAATGAATAAGTAAGATGTTTTCCTCATCCCAAATGATCTGAGTGTTGAGGTTATCCATCCATAACACCAATAAGCCTCCAGAGGCTCCATCTGAGATGGTAGCAGCAGTCTTTAGACCTTTTCTAAAGGAAATGCCTGCTACTTTATCTTTTTTCATTTTTGTTTCTTGTATCAAAAAAATGTCTGGATTATGGTCCCTTATCATATTCCTAATTATTTCTTGTTTGTGGACTCCATTTAGCCCATGGATGTTCCATGATATGACCTTCATGATTTCTTAAGAGACTCATGGATGGTCCACTGGTAACCGTTCGCAATATTTCTTTTTGCTTCTTCCTTTCTGATTTGATTCATACTCTTCCTTCCTAGTGTGTTAGATTTGCTTCCTATGTCTTCTTTGGACCTACTTCTTGTTTCTACAGGGGAGGCCAAAGATGGTTGCCTACTATTTTTATTTTTCACTATTTTCCATGCTCCCA
Organism: Thuja plicata; assembly: GCA_018584345.1. Taxonomy (NCBI): domain Eukaryota; kingdom Viridiplantae; phylum Streptophyta; class Pinopsida; order Cupressales; family Cupressaceae; genus Thuja; species Thuja plicata. Next base: position 1,372,769 of record MU225345.1, read on the forward strand.
CATTCTCATCTTTGGAGGCATCTTTGTAGCTATCAAATAGGGCTTCCATTCTAGACATTTGACTAGGCATAGTAGATGATACCATTTCCAAGAATTGACTAATCTTCCCTGGAGAAATATAATTGCTTCTACTAAAATTTGATTCTTGGGAGAGGGTTGGGCCCTGTCCCCTCATGTGCTTCCCATCTTACTGTGAATCTGGAACAAAAGAGAGATCAATGTTGGCCTCACATATGATCTCCCCCTCTTCTGGGTTCTCCCAGCCTCCTTTGTCTCCAATCCCATTTTCCTCCTCTGGATGTGTTGGTCTTACTAAGACACCTTCACTCTCCCTTCCTTTACTTGGCTGAGCTTGTGGTTGTCCCTTACCCTCCCCCTCTGTTGGTATGGACCCTTAAAATTCTAGTTTCTCTAACTAAAGTTCACGGCTATCAGTTGTGAACTCCCCTTGAGGGTTCTGCTTTTTTGATATCAATTCATTTGGGAGTTTCTCTTTCCAGACCTTCTTGATGTGTATGAGATCCTTGTTCAAAGGTTGTATCTTTGACGTTTTTCCTTTCTTGATTTGCTCCTTTCGAGCTTTATCCTTTTCGATGACTATTGGGCACTGATTGGCTTTGTGTCCATCTTTTTTACAGTGGAAGCATGCAAAGGGAATGCTTTCATACTCTATATGTTGCACTCATTTTCCCAATCTGGATTGGAAATCAATAGCCTTTGGCATGTCTTGGCCTGCTTCAACTCCAATGCATATCCTCGCATAAGTGAGTCTTTTCTTTGTCTCCGTTACTGGATCAATAGATAGCAGCTCCCCGAAGGATCTAGCAATGCCCTCAAAAACATCCTCATGCCAATACTCCAAGGGAAACTTGCGATGTCTCACCCAGACCGGGGCTTGGGTCATGAAATCTTTGTTGAGATCCAAGTTAGAGGTCCATTTTTGTAGAATGAGGGTGGATCTACCCACAGACCAGTTCCCCACACAAAGAATTTTGGACTGATCTTCTTGACAGGAGAACTCAAAAGACATAAAGCCTTTTTCCATTGCCAAAACCACGACCTAAACTTTGAGATCCCATTTTTTTTAACAAAGGTTCTAACTATATCAATATTGGGTCTGGATCCTATGAACTTGCCCACCAGAGTAGCGACCATACTCAAAATATTATGATCAATAAGCTCAGAAGGCAGTTCTAAAGCATAGATCCACATCTCTTTGTTAGAGACATCCTTAATAGTTGGGAAAGGAGACTTACCAGAGGGTTTGACTCCAAAAAGGTTTGTCCAACACCCTATTGGGGCCCTTTCAACACCCTTATCTCTCATTTCTTGGGTAGTGCCTTTTGTTTCTCCTAGATCCAGCTGTAGTGTCCATGGGACCCCTTCATCTATCGAATTCTCATCTCCCTAGTCCTTTCCCTAATCCTGGCATGTGCCCTGATCATTCTATCCTGAGCTAGAAGGTTTCTTTCCTAGTGCCAAATTCAAAATTTAATAAAAGCATATGATTTTTAAGTACATAAAATGTCACCCTAACTCAGGCATTAGGGTGCAATGACATCTCATGGAAACAATGGAAACCTTCCAGAGTTGTGGGTGCCTCTGATTAGGAAGGAGTCTCTGGATTCTACGCCGGTTCCTTTGAATCTAATTTATCACCTAAAAATTGACCTTTTCTTTTTAAGGGAAAAGTAAAAAAGGATAACTTGAAATTGAATAAAACTAAAAGGGTAGGTGATACACCAAATTGATTTCAGATTAATCAGGAAATGAACAATTTTGAATCTAATATAGAAAAATAAGTTTTAGGTAGGGAACTCTCTCTTTTCAATGTATAGGCTGACATACATCTTCTATTGAAAGCATTATAACCATAAGCAATAACTATTCAGCAGACATACATCTTCTACAAATAGGTTATATGAAAATAGTTAAAAAGGAATTGCAACAATTCAGTATTTTTTGCTATCTAAATACTTAAACACTGAATGTACAAATGAATAATACGATTGAACTAGAACAATTAGAAATCACAATAGATTCAAACACCATATTTATTTCTTCAAAAAAATGTGGCTGGATACATATTATGATGCAAAATATGTGAAGGAACAACAACATTCACTTTAGCACTCTTCTACAACAAAATCTGAACCCCTTAAAATGACAATGAAAACTAGATATATACAAAAGTTTCCCCCCCATGCCATTTCAAAAAATGAACACTCCCTCCAAAATCACTCATTCAATCAAGCTAAAAACCTAAATCCTAGGCATAACCCATGCCTTGGTCTATGCTCAAGTGGATACATGAAAAATGAGTAAGTAATAAAACTCCTAAGTTTTAAAAAAACTATCCTAAACAATATCCTCATGAAGGAAATACCCTTTTTAATTACAATAGTTACATCATTGAGGAACGAAAACCCATAATTTACATCACCTAAGAAACTGTTACTTGCCTTCCACCTAAATCGACATATAATCACAAAAACCACTAAGGAAAATAATATTTCTATTTCTTCCAACTGCAAAGTATCCAAAATATGACATACATCTATCATTTCCACTCGCAACCCCAAATGAGATATGTTCTAATCTACCACTTGGGAGGATGAGCACCCTGAGATTGCATTGTCAACCACTGTAGCATTGAAGGCATTAACTGCCTCATGTACACCAGACTTCAAAGTTTTATCATGCTCTATTTGTGTTTTACATTGGTTTTGTAACCTCTCGAACAGTCTGTAAAAAAAGATGAAGGGTTTGAAAGCATAGATGCATGGAGGTGAACACACTTTGATTGTGGTGGTGATTTTTTGTTTTGCTTGTTTTACTGAGGCTCAGGCCATTGAACTCGAGCTTGGCTCTGTTGATCTGCACTCTTCTCTTGTTGATATGGACTCTTCTCTATCGATTTGGAGCTCAGGATTTGACTCCATAACACTTGGTGATCTTCCATGCATCTCGACCTTAATATTGAGTTAAGTTATAGTATTCTAATTCTCTATACCTTCAAACTTTCCATTTCACTTTTACCCATGTTGTTTGGCTTTGATTTTTTCATATTTGTCAAGAACTCTGGGTATCTTTCTTCTCTCTATTTTCTTTAACTGGAGCTTGCCAACAGTGTTTTAAGATGAATGCTGGTTTGTCAATAGTGTTTAAAGATAAAAAAAATTAGTTAATATATTGGCTTTGTATTTTCAGTTTCACCCTCCATTAAATATTTCTATGTTGCTTCTTTTCTGTAACCCTGGAGATGTCGGATAGTTGATTGTCGGGATGTCTGTAGATTTTGCTTGTCTGGTTTTGTTTAGATAATGGAAAGTGTGTACATCTTTTAAAGACCCAACCCAAGCACAAACTCTATCTTAAATCCATGCTTTGAGAAGGAAATAATGTTTGTTGGGTTCAAGCATGGGCTCGTGACACCCACTAACATGAATATACCTTTGTTCACTTGGACCAAAACTCAACTGCACTTTCTCTATTATTGGCACTGTTATTTCCTATGTTTCTGCATACTACTTCAAAATTCCTTAGACCCATTGTTAGTATCATCAATATTAAAACATTACTGATCAATAAATACTTGATTTAAAATGTTTCTCATTCTGATTTTATGTACTTATTGCATTTACAAAACATTCTGATAATAACATTCACATGATTTCCTTTCATTGAACTCTGAATTTCATTGCATAAAAACTATCAATTGTGATATAAATGCATGGTTCTTGATCCATCAATCTTTGTAGCTGACTGTTATGAATTGCATGGTACTATCTTTCTGCATTTGATACTATGTTATATTGAGTTCATGACATTCTTCTAAAATAATGCTTCTTGTGAAGTTCGACATCACTGCAGCTAGTTACCCTTTTGTCATATAAATCATTGTTGAATTGTTCATTGCTACTCCATCATTGTTGAACTTGATGCCTTGTTTGATAGTACTGTAATTATTCCTTCCATTTTGTTCCACTGGCAGCTACTTACTGCCACTTCTTTGCACAACAGTACCACTTCCTGTCTGCATAAACCAAAAATTATTTGCATTTCCATTACAACAAATTTGTATCAGTGATCTTCATTATCTTCTTGTATCATCACAACCACCCTATCACACAACACTTGTTGCTCCTGTACATCTACAAACCTATGTGAAATTTGTCATACCTGGTAATGCATGAATGTTAAGATAATACATCATAGTTTGATTGATCTTACTGATGCATTTATTTCATTGTCTTGCACATGTTTACATGAGGTTTGAGCATGGGATCGTGATACCCACAAACATTATTATATCCATTACAATCATTCAACAAGTTTATACCTTACACCAATCATAATCATGCCACTTTTGCAAGCTAGCACTGCTTTCCATAAGATGGGGAAGAATAAAACAACCATATATGTTGTTCTAAGCTACTACTGTGTCTCGATAACCAAAGAAATAATTTTCCACACATTATAGTAGCTCAAGATGAGGTAGATAATTATTATCCTCTTCTCCATGGCATCTTTAAATATAGTAAAAGGTTTCATAAAGATATATGTCCCTTTGATACTGCAATTTAGTTTTTGTAGATGCATATTTTTCCCTTGCATTCATGTTATTGGAAAATGTGCAGTATTGAGAGCATGATTGTTATATAAGACTCAAGGTTTCATGTATTTCTTAGATCCAACTTGGATCCGACCCTTCCTTTTCAATGATGCAGGACACGAGACCTAATTAAGACTTAGGATGCAAGACACATGAAATAGATGTTGAGGAGATCTAGACAACATACTAAAAGACGCAAAAGACACAGAAGGCAATGCATGGACTCTTCTTTCTCATATATATATCATGCCTTCTATCTTGCATATGTTTCTCTAAGTTTTCAATAAAAAAAATATATAATGAAAACAACATCCTTTCTTATGTTCAGTTTGAATGCACAATGTAATGATCATGTATGAGTTGTAATTTGAAAATTGATCAATACTTAGAGTACAATATCTGATGATCTGAATGTAATGAAAATGTACCTCCATTTACATTAGCTGAATACTAGTATTTAGAGAATGTACCTTTATGCAATCTTCTGCTGCAAGTATGTTATCTTCCTGCATACACAAAATTATAATAACAATGATAAGATATATTAACATGTTAGTCTAATTTAACAAACTAATTAGTATAATTACTAGTTAAGGATTGTGCACTTAATTCCTCTTAATTAACCCAATCTTAACTTCAATGGAGAAAACCATAATACAGTAAAAATGTCTTATTAACTTAAATAACCCTTCCATAGAAAAATCTAAATTTATTATCTAAGAATAGTGATACTATTTTGGCAAGTTATTAATCAAAGACTACAATAAATCCTATATTAATTTAATGTTTACCATATAAATTAATTGGAAATATGAATTCGTATACTTAACGAGCACTAAAAGCACTACTAGTTAATTCCTTAATCATCTTTCTAAACAACACTCCCTAGATATATAAACAAATGCACTAATTGTTTATACGATTCCTTAATATTCTCCTATGCAAACTTGAATGGGTGAGCGAAAACAATAAGATGGATATAAGAGGTTTATATAGGGTCAAATTTTTAATTTGATATTATTGATTAAAATCTCATATAGACATGTATGTGGAATGTGGAGGTGAAATAACACATTTGAATTGTTTAACATATTTCTTAAATGAAAGAATGATAAATTATCATCTATGGAATGATAAACTTGTAATAGTTAATACAATGAATGATGATATCTAGAAATCATTCTATAGGATACGCTCTCATGAAGGATAGGTAAATTCTAAATTGTGTGGTGATCAAATAATGTGTGGAATAGCATTTATTTGTCAAAATTCCCATGAGAGACTCCATTTAAAAAACTGAAAAGTTACAATATAAAGTCCATTTAATCTGGTTGAGATATACTAACATAATAAAGTTTAATTTATAATGTTTAAAGTAGAGTGTTTCCTAATTCATGGTTTCCTCTTATAAAATAGATTCTGTGACAATTTATCTTTAGAGGACTAAGTCTAAAACTTATCTTCTTAATTGCACTAAATGGGTAACTTAGACTAGAGAAAAGAAACAAAATTTCTTGAAGGCACAAGAAACCAAAAGCTAACTACTAAGGGGGGTTTTCTTCTATTAAAAAATAACATGCAAGATAATAGTAGTTATACATTATTTTAATGTTGGCTTAAAAAAAGGATGATCAGACTTTGATGCCAATCAGATGTAAATCGAGTGAAGCATCCAGTTTACTAGGAAATTCATAGGCTACAAAAGGATAAAGTGTGACTCTATAGTAGTAATGATACATATAATAAATGATATGAGACCTTGCAAGGAATATTTAATAGAACAATTGTAATAATAATTCAATTTGATAAAATACATGCACAAATAAGTTAACATTGAAGTTTAGTGATTGCAAAACAAGAATTAGTGAAGTCTCAATTCCATACCATAAATTAAAGAATAAATTTGTTTGTTTACCTTATGCAAAAATTGAATAAGATGTCAACCCATACATTTAGTCTTGCAAAACACGATGAGAAGAAAAGATGAAAGAAATAGAAGAAAAACTCCTATAATTATAGATTAATCTTTCATCCCTCCACATGTTCTCTAGCTCTATTCAAATCAGCCCCTAAATGAATGCCTCAGTTTCATAATGGAAGAATACAATATTTAACATCTATTTTCAGCTTCTAGAGAATGGGAAAATTTAGTTTTAATCTCCCTAAAATAGTCTCTCCTTTCCTATAATATAAGGCTTCTATTTTCCTATATTATGATGACAGTTCCTGGCTAGAACACTAGCCCATTATCATTGTTTTATTTTCCTTTGAAATTATGATGCTAGTCACTCTCCTAGGATCATTTATTAACTACACGAGTTTCACAAAACTCCCTTGATCTCTCCCCTTAATAGAAGAGATATAAAGTGCAATAAAAGTCACCAAAGGCAAATGTAACACAAATCATAAATGCATTCCAAAATAAGGCATGGTTTCTATCAGAAAATAATGTAGTGGTAACACCTCGGTAAAAAATAAAGATATCAATTCCCTTGAGCATAAGCTACGATATCCATTCCCTTGATCATTTCCTTGACAATGTTTTAAGATTTGGGTTACTTCTATTTGATCACTCCTTTGTGTCTTCAGGGATGGGTTGGTATACCCTTTGGGCTGAATTTTAGAGGATGAAACCCTTGTAATATGAATAGGAAGGGGAGATGATAGTACAAGGGAATGATACATCATGGTACATAGTTCTCTACAATATGGTAAGGGTGCACCATTTTTTGGGGAATCAATATTTTTCTGGATGGTGGGGAAGATGCAGTGGAAGCATCAACTCTAGAGGCTACGACTGTGGAGGGAGTTTCAAACTGTAACAACATCATTATTTGATGAAGTTATTCTACAATGGGTTCCCTATTGTAAGAGGTTCTTTTCTCTATGAAATGATCACTTAGACCATACTGGTTGTGGATGCCTCTTTGGGGCTGCCCGTCAAACAAATCCAGGTACGTTGTCAATGGTTACACATTTACATGTATGCTCTAATAGAGATTTTACATTTTTTTTACCACACCCATAAGGTTGTCGCTGCATGATCTGTTGCGGTTGATTGTTTCAAAGAAGACATTTAATAGGATAAGCTCCCCTTATCAATCTTCCCAGCTAGTAGATTGGTACTATTAACTTTTGACCTTGCATCTTAAGAAAGCTTCTTGATTGTATGGGTTGTGTAGAATGCAAGATACCTATGTTTGTTTTTAAGCCTGGGAATGGTTTTCATTTTCCCAATGACTCTGTTTTATTTTAACATCTTTGGTCCATTTGAAGGATGATGAAGCAATAGTAAGGATATTTTACACTAGTTCCATGTTTGGTTTTATCGAGTGTCCCTCAATATCTTATGCTGAGATTATATTATAGCTCTCTATTACCATCATAAATTTTCAATGTTCTTTGATGTCCTAAAACACTAATCCTTGACAAATATACCCATTTTATGTTTGATGGATGTCCTTTCACTATTTTAAATCTCTTGCACAAGTAGGGAGGACTAAATATAACTTCTATAAATTTCACATTGAATCTGGTTAATGATATCATTATTTTGTTTATATTTGAAATGGTCCATAGATTACATTGGATCAAGCCCATTTTACATCTCTAATATGACTCCTTTATTTCCTTTTAAGAATTTAATTTCCAATGGCACTAAGAAAACTCTTATGGCTTCCAATGTTCAGTGGATCCATAGATTAGGAAGGCATTGACCTCATCCCCACACTCGGTGACATTGACAAATAGGTCTAGGATCATTTTTTTTCTATCAAATGGGATTCATAAATCGAATATAAGAAAATATTGCCTTCAGTTAATAATCATGTTACTATGTCATCTAGGATATAAATCTTGGGCAATATCCATTCACATGGTACTGACCAAGCATTGAGCATTCATACTGATATTCTTTCCCTACTGCTATGACATAGCCATTAAATTGGTAAGTAGGAAGAAAGGATAAAACAATAAAATCATATGGGCTTATTTATGTCATGCAACACAATGGGAATTTGGAAAGTTGGCACTATATTGTTTGTTGTACAATAAAGATTGGTAAGAAACTCATAGAAGCACCTACATTGGGATGACAGGTGAAATAGATTATGTAGAGGAAGCAACATTCATGGATGAAGGAAAAAACAGACTCCAAAAGATATAATTTTCCAAAACTTGTTATAAGAATGTCTAACTTTGATGTAATATGGAACATAATCTCAGATTATAAATGATGAAAAAGATAATACCAGTATTAAGGATGAGTTGTAGCTAAAAGAGAAAATTCATAATTGAAGAGCTTATTGATTTTGTTGTTGTTATTTTTTATCCCAGTTGAACACAAGACAACTAACAGATAATACAAAATTTATTGTGTCTGCAAAAGTTTTGAACATTTAATAGGGGTATGTAACAATGGGGTTTTTGAAGAAAAAATACAGATCCAAAAGGACAGTCATGAAAAGTGACATGTGCCCAGTTAAGAATACATAAATGAAGGATAGCCCTACAAAGTATAACCAGGTCAAAAGAGAGTCATAAAGTGATAGTAACGTATTTTAAGGTAGAAAGGTCTAGAAGACAATGAAAACCCTTGTTAGATGCTTGTTACTTTCCAAATGATAATAAAGTGTTGACTATTAGTGCAATGAGCCAGTAGTATCCTTCAAGGGGCCTTAGGTGATAATGTATATGAAATTCATTAATAGATAAGAACAAATAAAATTCCAAAACAATAAACATGGATAGGGTTTTCATAGTCACAAAAGTATATGTGCTTCAAAAGGTAGGTAGTGTGTTAAAGGCAAGGTACAATTACCTATTAATACTTTGTTATCAAAGACACGGTGAAAAGAACCTAAAAATTTCTCATTACAATCAAAAGGAGATATAATAAGGATGCTACAGCAATGATGATTATCAAAGTGATGGTGATTTAAGAGAAATATCTGTCAAAACTAACTAATGTGAACTATCATAGAGAAGTTTCTGGACATTACATGGAAGCAAAGGATGTGAGTGATATTTTCTAGTTTTGAGAATAAGTTCTACATTCCACTTTAGCAAGGAAATGGTATGGAGAAAAAGTTTAAGAACGTAAATAACGCTAACTGTTAAGGACTATGAAAGATATGTTGGATAATATAATGCAATAGTGATATGCAAGAAAGAGATGATTGTCACAAGAATGGGGTAGTCAATAATACTATGCATGAAAGGTGTCAACGTATTTCTAGTCATGAATGTAGAGCATATTTGAAAATATAGTGGGCCTAGCTAGTAGAATTATCATAAAGTATCAATATATTAACGACATGGTGAATAGTGAGGCTTTGACAGTCCTCTAAACATGAAAACCATAAAAAGGAAGTCTAAAATGCATGAAGAATAGCCACAAGGGTACCGTGGTTGCATCCTACAACATTGAAGAGGGAATTTTTTTTTTACCAAGAAGTCAAAATATGCCCAATCATAGAAGATAGTCATAATCCAGAAGAACCAAAGAGATTTGAGAAGGTCATTTAGACCCTTCACTCAACATGGTCGTCAAGGGTGGCGAAATATGAAGTCTTTCAATTGAACATGACAACAAGGAATAAATAAAAATTAATCTTGAGAAAAACATTAAAGAACACAAATATCAAATATGGCAGTCAAAATATCAAAGCATAGAAAAGGGATAGTTATGAGGGTTTGAAGAAATACATAAAAGATACAAATGACTACTAGCTCTAACAAATTGACAAGGATATATATGAAGGTACACAAAAGAGAATTTATGGCCAGTAAAAGAACACAAAAACCTCAAAGAACATGTATCATTGTTTTTGAGGAAGCAAATTAGTAAAGGAGAGGAAAAGCCATAGCCTGAAGATGTAAACTCTCTTGCCTTGCCTTTTCTTTAGGTTGTATCTTCTAAGTTTCAAAAAACATATTTCTTGAAAGACTTGTTAAGTTTCAAAAAATTAATAGAGGTAGGAATTAAAGTATGCGACACCAAAATAGTTGGATTTGGTATTTGACCCCATTTCAACAATTTATCAACATCTCATAGTAATTTAACTAGGGCTCCAATCTAGAAGCCCATCTAATAAAATATATTACCAGTTAAGCTCACCCATTTAAGTTTCTTGTTTATAATTTGGATCCATATAAACATGTCAATCTTTGCGCAATTTATAATGTTGTACACCAGATGTTAAACATAAAAAAACTGAAGAAAGTAAAATGAAAGGAATAAATGTAGATTGCTGCATCTCTGAATTGGAGACCCTGCTAATTCCCATTAGTTCCTTCTTTACTATCACTCTACAATGCCATGAATGTGAAATTTAGATCAAATTTGCATGCATACAAACACAAGTAAACTAATCAAACAACACAATTTAAGAGTACAATTAAAAATTACCTTTCGATCAATTTCTTTTTGTTGTTCAGCAATATTATTCTATTCCTTCTTTCCTCCTCCTTCTCAGCACTATTATAAGATTGCATTTCAGCTTCAACCTGTTTCTTTGCTTTATTAGGGAATTCCTCATAATTTTTTACATTGTGTATTATGAATTTACGTTCAATTACATGCTTTCTTTGCATATCATACCGCAACTTCATTTGGTAGTCAACATCACTCTCCCTCTTCTGATTATACTTTATTATTCTCTATGAGGAAATATATTTACATTTTGGTTTTTGAACTTTAGCATTTGGACCACGCTTTTGTGGTCGAATGAAACCAATGTTACATGATTCTTCATCCTATGCATATTTAGTCCTTTCAAATCATAAAATACACATAGGATAAAGAAGCATAACCTTGATTTCATTCCACCACAAAAAGTGTGGTCCAAATGCAATAGGACAACAAAAACATAAACCTCTTTCCTCAGAGAAAACAATAAAGTACAATCAAAAGAGGGAGGGAGAGTGGTGTTGACTACCAATTGAAGTTTTGGAAACATGAACAAAGCTCACAAAAATATAATAATCTACCATCCACTCGTTTAGTTATATAATGAGTACAAACCTGCACAAACAATTCCAAAATAAAACAAGAGCTGGAGTGTAGCATAGTTCCTGCCATGTACAGGCAAGGTGGATTTTCCTGATAGAGATGGTTTTATAGGATAAATGCATCTATTTTATTATGGTTACAACCCAATATAAACAAGAAAAATACAATAATATGGGTATGTGCAGGATCATGGTATGCCAAACTAGGCCTTAAGTGGCAATGAAAATTCAGAAAATCAGGGTTAGGAAAGTTGACGTAAAACTTTGGACAAGTTATCAATCTTATATCAAAAATGTGTAAGAAGAGAATCTATAGAAAATTGAATCTAGTTTCTAAGGTACTATCCCTTCTTTAAAAAAAATATTCTATATGGTGAAATTTCAAATTTTAATGCAATAGTATGAAAATTTCAAGAAAAAGATAAGAAGAAGGGGTATGTGTGACCACCTTAAACACAATCGAATTATAATTTTTTTTTACAAGATTCTAGATATAAGTAGTAGACTCATTTTCGGATGTGACGCATATTTTTTTGTAATTTTTTCCAAGTAAATAATTACTTATGATTTTTCTACTACAACTTTACCATAATATAAAAAATCTCGTGTCTGACCACCTTAACCTAGTCTAAAATTCATCAAATTGAAGTTTTTTTAGTTTTCAATTGTATTAGGAGAAGCATAAAATGTGACTCATGTTTTGGATTTCAAAAATGTTATACCGTTTGAAAGTTATAGTTATTTTTCAATCAGTATATCAATCGGGACTAAAAAGATAAGAAGTAGGCGTATGTCTGACCACCTTAAACACAATCAAATGATAAAATTATTTTACTAGATTCTAGATATAAGTAGAAGATTAATGTTTGGATGTGACGCATATTTTTTTGTAATTTTTTTCCAAGTAAATAATTAATTATGATTTTTCTTCTAAAACTTTTCCAGAATATAAAAAATCTCGTGTCTGACCACCTTGACTTAGTCTAAACTTTATCAAATTGAATTTTTTTTTGTTTTTTTCTTGTAGTAGGTGAAGCATATAATGTGACACATGTTTCAAATTTAAAAAATAATATACCATTTGAAATTTATAGCTATTTTTCAATCAGTCTACCAATCAGGACTTCTTTTTCACATCGCCACTTTTTGGCATACCATGATCCTGCACATACCCATATAAAATAAATTTAGTCAAGTTAGCTAGCTTCAAATATGACTAAACCAATCAAAAATTTCTTCTTCTGGCAATGTTTTTGAAGACAAAATAGTGAAGTTGTCAACCGATGATGTCAAGTATGACTTGAAGCTTCAGATACCCCAAAGATAGGTAGAGACAGACAATGTTTTTTTTTATTTCTCTCTTCCTATCTTTGGGGCATTTGATACTTCAAGTGAATTTAGAGGGTGCAATTTTAAGTCTTTTAATGGTCGATCTTTTATAGAATCAACTAATGCAAACAATCTACTAGGGCATTATTAATACATGACCAAATCTCTTCACAAAAATCTATAACTTTGGAATTCATAAAATAAGAGTTTAGAGGAAATGTTACGCTAATTTATAGACTATTCGTATGGTTGGAATGAAAGCTATATATTTTTAGAGAAGGTATATGCACAAGTGACAAACATGTAGATTTGGCCAAGCACTACTGGGAGCTTCACCTAGCAACAAATGGACTTGTGATGATTTTATCACAATAGTAAATATGTTGCTAGGTGAGCTCCTAGTAGTACTTAGGAAAATATACATGTTCATCACATGTGCATATACCTTCTCTAATCAACTCTTATATACAGGTAAAGGTTGTATATTTTTTATAGGTTGTGTGTGTGTGCGCGCATGTGTGTGTGTGTGTGGAACCATTTGAATAGTGAGAACCATTTGACAAACCCTATGGGACTAGACCTAAGTCTCGAGGGCTCATCATTGATGGCCTTGCCTATGTTCATGCTTAGAGACTTCGTAGTTCAAATTCACAGTCTCAAACTAGATCAATCTAGGTTCATCATAGTAAGGGTATAAAAAGAGCCTCAAAGGTTTATTTTTACCTAATTTATAAAATACATAAGAGAAACGTAACTCATGCCATACATAAGGGACTAGAACTATTACTTATGAATAGTGAGAACCATTTGACTAACCCTATGAGACTGGACCTAAGTCTCGGGGGCTCATCATTGATGGCCTTGCCTACGTTCATGCTCAGAAACTTCATAGTTTGACTTCATAGTCTTGAACCAGATCAATCTAGGTTCACCATAGTAAGGGTATAAAAATAAATTTTATTATGTCGTATCACTATATACCACTAATTTACTTCCTCTAAATAGAGTTCATGTATTCATCTTATATAAATAATCTCTTCCCTACATTCAATCATTATACTCAAATAACATTTATTAACACATAAAATTCATTAAGACACAATATTCATGAATAATTCATTAACACATCATTCATCAACATTTACTAGTAGTAAAAAATAAAATTCACTAAGATAACATTCTTTCATTAGCAAAAAATGTTAATTGCAATCATTTCTTTTTTGGTTTCTTGTTTTTTTTAAAGAAAATGACTAATCTCAGAGCATCAATATCCTCATCATTCCCCTCCTCTACTTATTGTGATCTTAACACACGTCTCCTCCTCGTGTGTTCAAGAAGACTAGGCTATTGCACCAAAGGGGGATCCGCTACAATAACAACTATATAGGTTAAATTCACACCATTTTATATTAGTGTTACAAGTATTTCATTAATTAAAAGAACTATAAATTAAAAAAAGAAATTTAAAAGAACAAAAAATAGATTTTATTTACCTGACTATGCCACATCATCTACAATTACATTTTCATCATCCCCAAAGTCAACATGGTGATCACTCTGAACATCTTCCACTCATTCAGTATCATGCTCTGTATGCTCTAAAATATACACAAAAAAGGTTACACCAATTTCAATTTTAGATGTTAAATTATATTAATAATTACATAATTAATTTTCAATAGTAAATAAACACCTCCTTCGACATTACAATCCACATCAGGGTATTCGGCATGCGGTGTAGGTTCTATGTTAGGATTACAAGGCTGCATTGCAATGCCATGCGCATTGTTATCATTGTTTGATTTAAAGAAAAAAAAAATAGTTAATTTATGTTTGAAATTAACATCAAATAGATTGTTCATCAAGTATTCAATTTCAATTTTTTTTCATTTGTCATATTTACCTGTTCAACCGATGCAGGAGACTCTTGGGTTGGGCCAGTGGAAGCTTGGTGTAGGTATTCAGCCATGACTTGATAGCCTTCCTTGAAGGAAATATTTTTGTGTTCTTTGGTGACCTCTAAATTAAATTATGAGCCCTCCATTTTTTTATTAAACAAAATTATTTGCAATTTATAAAAATTTAGATTTGAATTTCATTTACTACTACTTACAATTCGTGCTTGAATTTTTGAATATCCACCAGAGCCCAGTTTGTGGTGGCCAATCTTTTGTAGTCTGGCCTTTGTATCCTTTGATGTGTCTTGCAACCTATGAAGAGTTTGAAATATGTTAGATTATATAGATATAAAGAACACTAATTAGTGCGTAATTACATTCTACTAGTAGTTAATACTATCACATACCTTCTTTTGTCATTTGGTGGTCCAATTCCTCTTTGAGTATCCCCTTTCTCCTTTGCATCCAAAATGAATTCATTCCAATAGCTCACTGAAATAAAGGGAGGATGCTGGTACTTTGGGTTGTGGACGCGACACCTTCTATATGTGTCCCTCATGATCTTAAGATGCTTGGCATCTTTTTCTAAAATTTCCTTCTCCTAAAAAATGTTATTACCAAACTCATGCTATAAATCTTTTATGAGTTGTTCTTTTAATTTTTTTTCTTGTAAGTTCCACCTTTTAAGAAAAAACACAAAATTGTTACATAGAAAAATTAACTTAAGTTGCGTACCGTGAATATAGTAAAAGAAATGGAATGAAAGGAAAAAAATTGTACAAATTAATGATATGAAATAAAACTAGTGGGATAGGGTTAGTTCACTTATGATGTTCCACCTTATACGTATGGTGGGCCCGAATATCTTTAATGTCAAGTCATGAAGCGCTTTATAAAAGAATCGTTCCTTGCAAAAATTTAATGTGATCCTCAATCCAAAACTTGTTATGAATAAGTAAATTATAATTACAATATAAATAATAATAATTTTTAAGTACCTGGAAGCTTAAGATATTTTAAAGGTATCAATTCCTTATCGTCTATCAACAATGACTTCTGCATAACTCCCGTGCTAGAAACACAGGTAGATCCAGGAAACTATGGTGAATTATCATCAATACAGGTACTCTAATTTGTATCCAGCATAGCAGTCGTCAGTGTATCTCCTACTGTAGAAAATGAATCCACTATGAGATGCACCTAAGATTAAAGTACAAATTATCAAATCATAATTAACACAAAACCAAATATAGAAAAACAAGGATTTACCAGGCATAGACCGTGAAGGTGTTGATGTTTGCATGCTCCTTGTTACCAACATTGCACCCACCAATTTTAGATGGTTGGTCCTTCTAGGAGGAGTTCCCTAGCTCACTTGATGACATGAACAATAAATTGTTCTAGCAAAGACATTCTAAAATAATAATAGTAAGAGTAGCTTTCAATATTGTTTGAGTAAAGATTTTCTTAGAAATTTTGAATTAGTTGTAACTGTACCTTTTCCTTTAGTTGTATCTACAGTATCAGTAAGTCCAATAAAAAATGTACACTTCTAATCAGTATGTCCAATGAAGTTTTTGAATGTTCCAAAGAAAGAATTCCTTGTAACTTCTTAACTTAAGGATTATTTTACCTGAGGTGGGAGTTCTACTAGTACCAGCCTCACCATGATGTCCATGACTAGGTTCGTGAACAAGAAAAAAATCTTGTATCAAGAATGCATACATATTTTAGCTCATGACATAAAAGAGTATAAAATATAAACCTTTATTGAACTTTTGTTATAACTGTTTAGATTAATTACTTCTTACCTAAGAACAATGTACTTGCAACATCAATTCCTCTGTCCTCTCCTACATATCCATGGTTGGATTTGGATCCTCCATCATTTTAATAACTTCTGCACTAATTTTTTTTATTTTTTTCCTCACCACATTTACAGGGTTAAGGATATCTGGGAGCTCATCTGTATCTACATCTATTTACTCTATTGTTGTAGGTGCTTTTCCCCTATCCTGAACATCAATTTGTGACAAGAATATCAGTAAAACTATCAGAATAACTCCAAAACCCTAAATAAAAGAACATAATAATATAACATTTTTCAACTATCTAATTTGTACAATTACAATAAGGTTTACCTTTTCTGAAGAATGGTTGGGTGGAGCATCCTCACCGCCTCTATCATGTGGGGATCCATGTCATCTTGTGACAAAGATTAAATATAAAAACTTCAGTGAATTGAAAGCAATAGACTTAGCAAAAAAAACTTATTAATAAAATGGTATATTGGATTCATAAACTTGAGGTTATTTTAAATGGTATATAGTAATTACCCCCCATGATAGTAACTTTGTTTTTATCCATGCGATCTAAATGGTAATTTATTAGCAGTTCTTCCCCCACACTTATTGATTTTATCGCACATACAAAAACATGATTCCCCTCATGCGCCTCAGATATGTAATTGGGTTGCTTATTAGTTGTTGCAGGTCACATACTATTTATAAACCCCGCAATATTCCCTATTGTTTTTGGTCTCCCGTCAATGTACATAGAAAATCTTTTACTTTGACCATCTTCTTTCCATTGTATATAATTTGGTAACAGTGCATACCTATGCTTACATTTTTTATATTGAGCAATCCACATCCAATCTTCGCAATTGTAGCAAGGTCCGACAAACTCCATCAATTAAATTTTTTTTTTGTAACATACCTTTATCCCATCCATGGAAAATAGGCCCAAACCATGTAATGAGAATGGAGCTATCTGATATATCCTCTCATTAACACAAAAATTAGCGTTAATTGGAGGTAGCTCCTTGGGTACCCATTCTTTCTCAAGATCTATGTACCAAAAGGGCACCTTGATGTCACCTTTGGTCTCATCATCATAAGAACATGACCCTCGTTCAACAAGAAAAATGCGTTTATTGAATCTCTTTTCTAATCTTTTGACCTCTAGTTGATCTACCTATTTTAGTCGTACTACATGTTGAACTTTCATCTACAATTTCCGCATTTCCCTCATTCGACGAAGATAAATCTGACAAGTACCTATTTGGTGGTTCCTACAATCCATCAAATGAGATATATAGCTGGGAAGGAGTGATATATTTCTCTAAATGAGGGTTATGTTGATGAAGTCGGCCACAAAATTGATGTTGAGGGTAGTACTATTAAATCATGAGAAATTTAATACCTTATTATTAACCACTAAATGAATATGGACGTAAAGAGAAAGTAAGGAATTAATCAACTATTTCTATAGGGTGTAGTAACGTATACCTACTGATCCATGTCACTATGTAGGATCCTCATCAAAGGGGTTAAATTTCCTGCATATGTGAATCATTTATCTTAAGTTAGCAAAAAATTACATGATACGTATGCTACAAATTACGTAGAAGACAACATGAACAATATGCAAGATCATAAACATGAAAAAATTACCTTTACCTTATATATGGAATTCAATATTGTCAATACAAGGGGTGACGATGTGTGTAGTCAAAGGTTGACAATCAAATAAAATATATACATGTAATCAACATCAATTAATTGAGCATCATAAGAAATACATTGGTTATCATAAATCACATATGTTGTAATCATTAGAATTAAACACAATGAATTAATTATACCATGCCATTAGAGTTGAATACATCAATAAATCAATATTAAATATATATACTAATCAATATAAGTATATATAAATAATTAAATCACATACCTTGTACATTTAAATCATGTCATTGATCATCTTCTTCATCCATCATCATCATCATCATCATCATCATCACCACCACCACCACCACCACCACCACCATCTTCTTCTTCATCTTTATTTTCAGTATCTTCAGATTGTTCCATCATATTATAATTTACCGGCCTTCCTCTTGGATCATGTCTAACAAAAAATGACCAACCAATCAAAATAGAATGTAAAAACAATGAAATGTTGTTCAACTTAGAAAATCATAATGGAAATATATCAATTTTAAAAGAGGTTTAGAAGTGACAAAATATGGATATTTATAAGGGGTTGTGCCTTTCATTATCAAAAGGGGTGACAAGGAATATCAATATAGTGATAGTTAAGTTGCAAGATAGTATTATCTAGTGAATATGTACATATACATTGCTATATGAAGTGAAAACCAGTGATTTGTATGGAGAAAAAAATAGATGTCAAGCAAGAGTTAAAGAAGAGATGTCATGGTTCTTCAATGAAGATATATTCACTATTCGATTAGATGTATGACTACCAAATCAGATGTAGTTATTATTCTAAAAGATAAGATGATTATTTTATTGGATATAATAACCATGTTATGAGGAATCAATGGGTGATCCATATTGGATTTTAGGATATATAGTATTCATTTATTTCCATAAAGATTCATTTACTATTCAAAGACAGTCGCAATGAGAAGAATGAAGATGATACTATCAATGAAGCGCTATCATAAAAATAGTACAAAACTATGAATTAAAATTAGTGAAAGAATTTTCCAAGAATGAATGTCTACTACAAAATTGATCAAGTGAGAATAATATTGAAGACCTAAAAATAAAATGAACTAGAATCTTATTGACATAGTAGTGACAACTTCAGCAAAGAAATAATGCAAAATAGACAATGAAGCAATGAAAAGGTAGTATATAAATCTTAGTTGTGCACACAATTGGAAGAGTTGCCTGAATTGAGATCTAATGAGGCAACTCTTTCAATTGTGTGCACAACTAAGATTTATATACTACATGCCCTTGAGAGCAGTAATTAAATGTGTGAGAGGTCGCTTGCAATGTTACAAACAAGATTGGCTTGGTAAATTCACCACGTGATTTAGTTAATAATAACATCTATTTAATATGCTCATTTCTAACTAAAGAGATATATTTTATGAATTATGTTTCTAAATGATTCCTAACTTGTTTATAGGATCTCAATCAAAGTGAAAGGTATTTTTAATCCCTACTTGTTTTAATTAAAAATTGTGACCTAGGGAAATATTGGATATTTATAATTTATAGACATTATAATAATATTGACTTCACCTAGAGAAGAGAATGTATGGTTTCCTAAATATATCATGAGAAGCTCTTAGACATTAGAATCATTTAAGTAATTTTTTTCATTCCAATTGACAATTCACCATTCTTTGCCTGACCCATTCCAGTTGTTCATCACCGCAAAGATGCCTCTCTATAGGCACTTGTTGGCAATCAATCATGAGAAATTAACCCTAATCTATCATCATCAAGCTGGTCTAGAAAGGCATGCATGAATGACCTTAAAAAATGTGCCAAGAAGATATCAAAATCATTCGATTTATTCAAAACTAAGGTTTAGATAGAAACTATAATTCTAATAAACAAGAATGTGGACCAGAAGAGTTGATGAGTACCTGAGAATAAGAGAGATTTATAAATCTTGGTAGTGTGTTATTCCCTCTGATGGTTATTCCCTCTACTGGTTACTCTATGTTCCCTCCTTATGAAATATGACTAGAAGATATCAAAATCATTTGGTTTAGATAGAAACTAGAATTCTAATAAACAAGAATGTGGACTAAAAGAGTAGATGGGTACCTGATAATAAGAGAGATTAAGAAATATTGGAAGCATGTTATGCCCTCTTCTATTTACTCTAGTTAATATTGGTGGTTATTCTATGCCCTCTATTGGTTACTCTACATGCCCTTCTTCAACTCTTTGCGACATGTTATGCCCTCTGCTGGTTACTCTACATGCCCTCCTTCATCTCTTCGCGGTGTAACATAACATAATGAAATGAAGTTAAACCTTTTTATTTAATTTATGCCTATGTTGGTTGGAATTACGACTAACATATGATGTTAGTCGTAATTCTGACCAACGCGGGCATAAATTAAAAATAATCAAATTTTTTCTTCTGTCAACCGACCAAGAAAAACTATTTTAATTCTTGGTCGGGAATGTTGGTCAATTTTTGGGGTCAAATGTACTAGTGGAATAACAGCTAAAAAGAAGTCATCCCATGCACTTAAAATGATCCCAAGACTTGAAGCATCCAAGATATCCACCAGATTGCAAAAATGCAAAAAATTGAATAAAAAATACTTGGATCAAAATATGGGTGTGAGACCCATGAAATTAGATAAAGCATTGAATCATCTTTCAATGTCATGTGGTAGTCAAAAATCAGAGTCCAGATGAGCATGATATGGTGCTCGGAGTGAAAAAAGAAACCCTAACTTTGACTGGAGAAAAAGGCTAAAAGACAAAAAAAATCAAAAATCCAAACCTAGAAAATTAGGTCAGGCTTGGAACCAATTTTCTGACAATATCTTGTTTGGAAAAAAATGCCTCCATTTGCTCAAGATACAAACAAAAAACTAAAGACTGCTCCAAAACAAGAAGAATCCAAGAAACCAAATTGCCATGCAAATACACACACACACACACACACATAAAATGGAGGCATGAATTTTGAGGCGACGTGGAAATCAAGGTGGCGTGAAAAATGAGGTGATTTTTTGCCTTGAAAAACATATCAAAGTCATCCATGCAAAAAAGAGGGCCATAATTTCAACTATGTCCAAATTGGAACTACCTTATATGAAAATAGGGGGTTTTGGGCCATCTGGATGCAGCTATGATGTATGTTTTTGCCCAAAGTTCTCTAAACAATAACTCCCCCCAAATCCACCAAAATCTAAGACAAAAAGCTCTCAAAAATGTTGATTTGAATAATAAGGCCAAATCTCTCATGAAGAGAACAGGGGCATGAAGATCTCGAGCTCTGATACCATATTAGAGTTGATGAAAAAATCAACCCCACAGCTCCAAAGAATCACCTACATGCAAACACCTATCACAAAAAGAGAGAAGCAAAAGTTATGGAGACTAGAAACATCAGATCTGTGAAAGAGAAAACATCCTCAATTGATTCAATAATAATGAAATAGGATTACAAAAGAGATCACTCCTTATAAAGATCTAACACCAAAAGATGGAGAAACCTAAGTTGCATGAATAATTAATAAAAGAATTAATTATAGCATGCCTAAAGTTTAGCTTAAGTAAACTAGAGATAAAAAGATGACTTAATAATTAAATCAATTATGATTTAATTAATAAGTAAATAAGGTATCTTAATAATTAAATCAATAATGACTTAATTAATAAGTAAAAATACATTTTTACTCTAACAGTTCTTTCAAGGAATGACCTATTAGATAAAAGACAAGAGCATCCTACAAATGATATATAACCACAATCAACATTAGACTAATGTAAATAAACCAAAACCTTATAGTATATAACACATCTTATGAGATATTGACAAAAGTTCAATTAGAACAACCACCATATGCTATATATTATGCTAAGATGTAAAAATTGCTACCTCAAAATAGTATTCATATATATACATATCAATTTTTACTCTTTAAGAATTTTTAATATATGAATTATTATATCTAATAACTAAAATTATTATATTACTTAATATTTATTAAAAAAATTGAGTTAGCTTTTCAATTATAAAGCAGTAATGTAGACTAATAATAACATAATAGCTTTTTTCAAATATGAAACAAACATTCTCTTATATATTTTTAAAACTTTAGATTATTTGTGTCCGAAACTAATATCAAATGGATATTCTCTTAGGGGAGAGGGGTACGATATTACATGCACCGAATACATGTTGACAAAGTTAGCCCTCACGACTACTGGTCTCTCTTCCCTAGAAACATTTAAATTATAAAGTTTAAACTTACCTCTACAACCAAAAGGGAAAAAAAAAGTCCTCACATCTATCCAAATCATTATATTGGGTGGTCCACATTATCCTACCTTTTTCACTCTCTTCCACACACAAAATCATCACCAACTGATCCACTCATAACTACATGAATTTTTTTTGAGTGTTTCTTCCTCAAATAACAAGATTTCAGATTTATAAAATTTTACTTTTTAAACTCTCTTTCTTAACTTCAGAGAATTATTGGCAAATGCAAGTTCATTTTTACAAAATCATTAAGAGATTGATAGAGACACTTTAAGGTTTTGTAAACTCATCTTTCTCATGTCACGAAAATAACTATTTTTAATCTTTGTATAGAAAATAATCTAATAGATGGTATTATAGTGTAAAATTGAAGTTTCATATACATTTGTATGATTTCGTGTGAAAAATAGTTGCATCCTACAAATAACTATAAGATATTTTTAAAAAGTATTTCTTCTTTAAATAATAAGAATTTGGACTTATAGAATTTTACTTTTATAATTTATTTTTAACATTTTTTTATGAATAAGGGGTTGAAGCGAGAAGATATTATTTAATTATAATAAAAGTACATCAGTCCAGGTTCAAGAGCATATCGAGAGGAAAGAACCAGCAAGAAAACCCTGGGTCATGGCCCATACAACCTAAACTAAAGTATAATTACAAAAGAACTTTTTCCAATAGGGCGCTAGAGATCCTGGCTCTTTTGAGTCTGAGAATATTGAGACATCCCTAACTACCTAAGTCTGAAGGAGAAGACGATCCCTTTTTTTTGAAACTCCTCATGGTCCTCATAGCCCACCTCTATCTTGTCACCTCCTCAAAATGTCTTGAAGGGGGAAATGATCTCAAAATATTTTTTTAATAAATTTTCCTTCCGCCCCCAACTTTACCATTTAATCCACTACTAAATTGCCTTTCCTATATATGTGGTTAATGGTCACTTCCTCAAAATTAACCAAGAGGCTTAAGATAGCATCTAATACTAATAGAAGTCTCCAATAAGGGGTCAATTTTGATCTCACCGCATTAATAGTGATGAGAGAGTCATCTTAAATCTCTAAGTTAGATAAATTAAGATCCTTGCGTAAGGATAACCTTGAGAGAAACACTTTAAATTCTACCATGTTGTTGGTATCTTCCTCTAATGGTTTGGCCAATTTGGCCAAAATTAAGCCTCTGTCTGAGTGGATTATGCAACCAGCCCCTGATGGACTTGGGTTACCTTTGTAGGGCCCATCAAAGTTTAGTTTATGCCATCCACTATTAGGAAGAGTCCAAACATAATTTTTTCTACAAATTTGACTTTGTCATCCTCCCTCGACCTAAGGTTTGGGGGACCATAAGACCAAACCACACCTTAAGTATGAAATCATCCCAGCCAGTATAAAACTTTGAATAGGAGCTCTGGGTTTTGATTCTAGAGTTCAATGTTTCCACTATTGTTGCTTCAATTTTGTTTAAGAGAAACTCCTTATTTTGCGACTTCCCTTGGAAAACTCTTGTATTACGTTGCTTCCAAAGTTCCCATTTAAGTATTGAGGGAGAAATAATCGACATATTACCACATAAACTTTCTTTGCATAATAAGGACTAGGCTATGAATACTTAGAGAATATCATGGGGAAGTACAAACCTTTATCCAAGCTTTGTACGTAGCCATTGCCAACACTCAAATGAAAATGGACAATTCAAAAGAAGATGGTTTACATCCTCCTCATTATTGTAGAAGAAAGAGTAGATAGAAGGGCCTTGGGAACCTAGTTTTTTGAGCCAGTCTGCTATCAGAATCCTTCCTTGAAGAGTTGCCCAATAAAAAAATCTTTCTTTTGGCAAGAAAGCTTTGTTCCAACACATATGAGTTGGTAAATATAGTTTGGCCAAACTTAGTTCTTTAGCAGCTAACCTACATCCTTCTTTCGCACTATATTTCCCTAATTTTCAGCTATTCCAAATTGATTCATATTCACCTTGCTTTAGAACAAAAAATTTGTCTTTGAGAATGAGTTTTATGTCCGTGATATCCTATTGGGATAATCCTAGATTTTCAAAACTCTTCCAATGTCAGTTTCCTATGGAATTGGAATTGGAACTGATTTATATAATCCTTAACCAAAACTGCCCACTTCTGGGTGCATATATCTTTGATTCTATCAACATCCATGTTAACTTACTGATGATTTGGTAGCCACCCAAAGAGTCATCCCAAAATAATGCCTTATTTCCATCCTTGATATTCCATGTTATATTGTCGCAAATAATGCTACCACTTTACGAGAAAGTTCCTGATTTTTTAGCCCTAAGAAAGTTTGAAGTTCTTAATGCATCCTCATCATTTAAATTAGAGAAATATTTCCCTTTCATAATCCTAACCCATTTCCAATGAATTTCAACATGGATTTTCCAAAATAGTTTTTCCCCTAGGGCTTGATTTTGATGCATTTAGTTCTTAATTCTTGTTCCACCTAGTTCCACCGGATTGCAAATTTTATCCCAGGATAAAGGGAAAATAACATAAGAAAATTATTGATAAGAAAGAGATATTTTCTATAGTAAATCAAATTTTAATATTACTATCATGATTCAATTTTGTATTTTTGAATTAAACTCATTGACTCGTGTTTAATTAATAGTGGTTCACAAGATCCCAGCTCTCATTACTATAATGAATGGAACACTTAGCACTCATTACATTTAGGTGATGCTCACAACTGCGAATGCATGGGATACTTGAGCTCAAGCATACTTAACCATGGAGTTTCCTTGAAAGATAACTGGATTTTATAATGAATGATTCATAAGGAACAACACTTGTTGAAGGTTTTGCAAATGGGGTTGCAAGCAAAGTGGGATTCACCTTTCAGGAAACTCTATGGTTAAGCTTACTTGAGATCGAGTAACATTGGAATGGGTGACCTCCAAAAAATTCCCAGTGTATTACCTCTATAACATCACCTAGATGTAATGAATGATAGATATTCCTTAGAGATGGGTTCTTGTGAATCACTACTCAATTATTGAGAGGTTGATATAGACATTTGAGGTTCATACTTCACAGATTGTAAACTAATCTTTGAACTAGACGTGTCTTTTGATTATGTCAAAGTTATAATCAATTGTCATATATGAAATGAAATGAAATTTTTTTAATGATGTCCACGAGACCACCGGTCTAAGGGACCAAAGAGAAAGTTAGGCATCCTGCTGAGATTTCTCCAAGTTATTCCTTTTGTTGTGGATCTGGATTAAGAAGCTTGTTGTCTTTTGTAGTCTTGCCTTCTCAAAAAGTTCCTTCATGTTGTTCACCTGTAGGTAATCCTTGTAATCAGTGAGAATATCCTCATAAGCCCCACATTCCTTAATGAAATTTCATTCCATTTCAACTGCTCCTTTTCTGTAGAAAGCACAAATTCTCTCTTCCCACCTTTTTTTAGAGACCATCCATCTACCAGTTTCACATCGTAAATGGTGGAAGCTAGTCCTTAACTGAGAAATTAGAATTTTGGCCTTTCCTTTAATTATGGACCCTCAATAGGCGTTATCACCATGATCCCATGTGTGATTAAATTCCTTGACATAGTAGGCCTTTTTTCTTCCTGTCAGATTCGTCCACATGGCAGTTCTAAATTTTTCTAACACCCATTTCTTTATTTTCATAATACTGGTTTGACACTCCTGGAGGGTAATGTTCCATTTGTTCAATAATTTTTTGTTTTGTTCCTTCCGCATTCTTTTCCTACTTGCTAACTCCTCTTCAACCACCAATTTAGGCCAGTGATGTTTATCCATACTTCCCACTTTTTTCAGATAACCTAGCAACCAGATAATTGTTGAGGCCTCAATTGGGAACATACCCGTCTCTACCAAAAGGATCTCATAAGGAACCGTCGCCTTGACATTTAGGTTAGTATTAATGAGATGCTTCTGGATTATTTCTATTTTTCTCTATTTATGATTTGATACACTGCTCCCCCTAACCTCGCATCCATAAAGAATAACCAAAACCACTAAAAAACCAAAGAGAGTCTTCCTAGTTTTCCAGTCCCAAAGTTCCACTTTCCTACATCTATTTTGAAGAAGTTAGGAGGCCTTCCATCCCCCTGGATCTATTTTGACCTGCATGTCTCCCAACTTAGTCTATAATGAAAGTCAATTATGAGATATTTGAACCCTTCCACCATTTCTAATAGGATGTCCTTGAATTTAAGAAAGTGTGCTATTATTTTTCTTTTACAAAGAAAAGATCATGACTTTAGTTTTAGTAATATTTACTTCCATCCCAACCTCTGAACAAAAGGATTCAAGATTTTTTAAATTCTCTCTCAAAGCTTGTGCACTCTTTGCAATTAGTATAAGGTCATCAGCATAGAGGAGTAATTTTTTCACATAATATGACAATTGCACACCTCCCCCATTGGCTTTGTTTAGACACTCTTCCAATTTATCGATGTATAGGCCAAAGAGAGTAGGTGACAAAGGGAACCATTTTTTGAACCCAATGTTCCTCCCAAACATTCTGACATGCCCTCTTTAGTTCTATTTTTTCCTTGAACCCGTTCATACAATTTATGAATAGCAGCCCTGTACTTTTTTGGGACTTCCAATTCTTCCATTCTCTATCATAGTTTATCCCTAGGAACAGTATCAAAAGCCTTCTTCAAATACACAAAATAGATAAAAGCCTCTTCCCCTTGGTTTTCCCATACACTTTCAATGAGGTGTCTTAGTGTGATGCAATGATCAATGGTGAAATTTTTTTTTCTAAACCCAGCCTTACCCTTTTCTCTTTTCTTCTCTTTTTTCTGCCCAATTGCTGATTCTACACTCTAACATACTCCCAAAGACTTCTCCCAATAGAGATTTCACCATTATGGTACGCTAATTGGAGGGATTGTTGATGCCCCCATCCTTGTGTAGGGGATAACCACACTAGTAGTCCAATCAATAGGAAAGCAACCCTGTGTGACCTTGTTGAAAATATTCTTGATGTGTGGGGCCAAGAGATCTACCCCCCACTTTAAAAATTTTGCTTGCCCATCAATATCCTATGCTTTTCCACTTGTGAGCCTCTTTATACCAACTTTAATGTCCTCAATAGAAAATAACTTTGTTTTATTATTAGGTATAGCAGGTGGAGCTACATCATTTGGTCTCTCATATAATAACTTTGCATAATCTAACCATTGAGTGTCTATAATTTTATTTTCCACTTTTTTTCTATCCTTCTGTAACTCTCTCCAAAAACCCTTAGGATTTTGTTTCCCTAACAAGATTATCTCTTTCCTTCAAGTGATCACATAGCTATCCTTTTTTTAAATTTATCAATTGCTTGTAGGCCTTTATATTTTCTTTGCTTTCATTCCTCCCTTTAAGATCTCTCTTTGTCGCCACGCATTCTTCGTCATACCATGGATTATTCTGAAAGGTGTTTGAGTTTCTCCTTCTCACTTTTGATCTCCTACATCCCTTTAAGGCAATCTAGACTAAGGGGACTACCCTATTGCTTCTTAACTTCTCATTCTCTTCCTTGTTGTCCATGGAATTATTGTTGTACCCACTTTTTGCATCTTGATATAACAACAAGCCTTGCGCTCCTACCTTATCCTCAACTAGGGTCTTCAATAGGCCTCTTCTCTAGCCTAAGTAGGGTTCTTCACTAAACCTAACCTTAAAGGATCCTTCTCTCAATATCTCACTCCCTTTCAGCTTGAGTACACAAACAATAAAATGAAACTGCTTCAACACCTAATCATAGTGCCCTTTTTGCCCTTCTTCACAAATTGATCCAACTAGATCCAGAACTCTTCCACATGGAGAGGTAGTCTCCAATATTGTTAATTGGAAACAATCCAATGTCCACAAACTCCTTTTCCACTGAAACCCTAAACAAGTTCCAAGAACAAAGCCAAATTCACCCAAAATAGGGCTACAAGCATTTGGCCTAATTAGGCTCTTTTCCTCCAATAACTTCTAAAATTATTTAACAAGTTGGAAAAATAGAAATGGATATAGATACCCTTTATCAAGACACTAAATATTTTCTAGTTCTTATCTCCCAAAAGTGTCCGTACAGTGACGCCTATATCATGCCTAAAAATTAGGGTTTCTTAGCATTGAGTCTATCTGCACAAAAGAACTTGTTCTTGGAAGACTAAAATCCTCACCCAAACTTCTCCTTTGAGTTGGATCTCCTCCACACACAACAATACCTCTCCACAATCACTGATTGAAGAAATGAATGCTTTCAATCACTCCCATTAGCTCTGCAATCTTCTATGATCCCTAGCCATGCAACTTTGGCTCGCCTAGGGCATCACATTAAAAAAGCTCCCATGATTTCCAGGACCCCTCCTTCACTTTAAAATATGTATATGGATTCACCTCCCTAATCCGAAAGGCCCATACAGATTCTATGGCGGGAAGAGGATCTATGACCCCATCTTCACTAGTTGCTTGGTTCATACCAGCGAATAGATAGAAAATAAAATAATTTATAAGACTAACTAAAAATTTAAAAAATAAAAATCAACCACAAAAAAATCTTAAAAAACCTACTCTAATACTTCCATGGATTACATTACTTAATTCAATCCATTAAAACACTAATTTCTCAGAAAAACACTAACTCTCACTGTTCTTGCTATTATCCAGTTCGTACTCACACTTTAAAAAAAAGCCAACACTTTCAAAAGGTCTAGGATAACCTTAAGTAGTTAACCAATACAAAAAATCAATGGTTTCAGATAGTTATGAAACCAATTTCTTGAAGTTACAATTATACAACAAATGTTGTCAATGTTGTCAATGAAAACATTGACAACTTTTACATCTTTTTGGATTTTCTATCCAAACTTGGTCATAAGTCCACCAAACCTAACCAAATGTCTATCTAAGGTGTTATAACATTGAAATAGGACCTCAAGTCCCTTACTTGTCCAATTTGACATCATAGTGCATAAAACACCCGATTTGACCTAATGTGGACAATCTACCAAATAAGGTCACTAAAGACCTATTAAGGCATCCTACAGTAACACACTTCACACTAGGACATGGTTAGTCCCCTTATTGTACTAGTGGTTTGGCTAGGACCACTACAAGCCAAAAAAAAATAGAAGCCCTAGGTTCCTTTCTATCCCTACCTAGGTGCTCCTGCACCATACTCCCCCACAAAGGAAAGTTATGTCACTACTGTGGACAACAAATTGTCAGAGATGCCCCCCTTTTTTATGTCTTCTTCTTTAATCCATGAGGCCTTGGATTTACGCCTATGCTTCCACTTGATTAGGTGTTCCATGTACACCTTGTGCCTTGTAGTTTTCTTGACTCTGGACTCCAGAACTCTGTCAGCTTCCAACTGAGGCTTTGGAGGTAATACAGTAGTCTCAACATCACTACTGACCCCTTGACTGCTTTGACCACTCTTTGCTATCTTCCCTTTGAATTGGATCAAGTCTTGGACATTGAACACTAGAGATATGCTCAACTCTGTAGGTAGGTCTATTTTATATACATTAGCCCCATATTTGGCTAGGATCTTGTAAGGTCCCACCCTCTTCATCTAAATTTTTGTAGGGATACCCTTTTGTAACCAAGATTTCTTCAAATGAACCATCACATAGTCACCGAACTCAAACTGAATGTCTTTCCTCTTTTCATCAACTTTCGCCTTCAACTTTTGTTGACTGTCTTGGATTGTCTGCTTGACCTGTTCTTGGATCTCCTTCACGGTTTGAGTGAATTCCTCAGCATGCCCACTCATGTACTCCATGCCTCCAAGATCCCTAATCTCACACATACCTCTTGGGTGCATCCCATAAACTACCTCAAATGGGCTTCTCCCTGTCATTTTGTTCTTACTATTATTATATGCATACTCTTCTTAGGGAATGACCGCATCCCAAGTCTGACCAAACTCCTTAGTTAGGCACCTCAATAGGTTACCCAAAACTCTATTGACCACCTTAGTTTTTCCATCAATCTAAGGGTGGTAGGCTGAACCAAAAGAAAGATTGGTACCTAATCTAGTCCACAATGTCCTCCAGACATGGCTCATAAACTTCACATCCCTATCTGATACTATACTAAAGGGAAGACCATGGATCCTCACAGTCTCCTTAAAGAACAAATAGGCTATGTGACTAGCATCATTAGTGGTCTTGTAGGGTATGAAATGACCCATCTTGCTAAATCTATCAACCACTACATAAATGTTGTCATAGCCTTGCTTGGTTTTTGGTAGACCTACTATGAAGTCCATGCTCACACACTCCCATGTCCTATTAGGGACTGGTAAAGGTTGATATAAAACTTGATTACTTATTCATCCTTTGGCTTTCATGCATACAACACATAGCTCCACATATTTGGTAACATCTCTTACCAACATTGGCTAATGGTAGAACCTTTGCACAAGCTCCAAGGTTTTGTTTATACCAAAGTGACCACTTAAACACCCATTTTTTTCTCTTGTATGAGATTCATTCTCATAGAGCCTCTTGGCACACATAACTAGTTACCTCTAAATAACAGTCCATTTTGCAAATTAAAATCTAAGAACTTGCTATGAAAATAGTTCTCAAAATCAACATACACCTTGTATGCTTCCCCAAATTCCTCATTTGTCTTGTAGAGATCTCTGAAACTATCAATTCCAATGTTATTCAACTGGACTTCTTGGACTGTTAGCAACCTCCTACTTAGTGTATCTGCAACCTTATTGAGTTGTCCTTTCTTATACTTTATTGCAAATGTAAATGATTGCAAATACTCCATCCATTTCAAATGCCTATTGCTTAGTTTCTCCTGAGTTTTTATGTAGCTAAGGGTTTGGTTTTCAATAAATACAACAAATTCTTTGGGCAATAGATAATGCCTCCACTTTCTAAGGGACTAAACTAAAGAATATAGTTCTAGGTCATAAGAAGAGTATTTCTTCTTAGCTTAATTTAGTTTCTCACTAAAGAAGGCCACTGTCCTGCCTTCTTGACTCAACACACCCCTACTGCTATCCCACTTGCATCACATTCAATAGTAAACAGTTTCTAAAAACTAGGCAATTGTAGGATAGGTTGAGTGGTTACTTGTTTCTTCAATATCTCAAAGGCTTTTCCTGCTTCTAAGGTCCATCTAAACTTATCTTTGACCCCACCCTTGATGGTATCTAATAAAGGAGCACAAATCTCACTAAAGTTCCTGATAAATTTCCTATAAAATTGGGATAAGCCATGGAAATTTCTTACCTTAGTGGCTATGGTAGGTGGTGACCAGTTTAGGATAGCTGCAACTTTCTCTTGGTCCATCTTCAAAGACCCTTTGGACACTACAAAGGCAAAGTATACTAGTTCTTTCTTGAAGAACTGACATTTTCAAGGTTGATACCAACTTCTTTTCATGTAATCTCTGCAACACTGCTTCTACATGCTTGATATGCTCCTCCTTGTCTTGCTAAATATCAGTATATCATCAAGATATACAACTACAAACTTCCCTATGAAGTCCTTGAGCACTTCATTCATGAGCCTCATGAATGTGATCAAAGCATTTGTGAGGCCAAATGGCATCACAAGCCATTCATATAACCTATATGTGGTCTTGAATGTCATTTTCCATTCATCCCCTTCTTTCACCCTTATTTGGTGATAACCACTCTTATAATCCAACTTGGTAAAGTACATTGCCCCTCCAAGGCAATCCATGAGATCCTCAATCCTAGGTATGGGGAACCTATACCTTATTTTGATCCAATTTATAGCCCTTGAATCTGTGCAAATTCTCCATTTTCCTCCCTTCTTGGATGCCAACACAACCAGGAATGCACATGGGCTTATACTCTTCTTGATCAAGCCTTGATCCAAGAGTTCTTGTACCTTCCTTGCCACTTCCAAGTTTTGATCAGGGCTTACCTTATAAGCTACCATATTAGGCAAAGATGCATCAGGGACAAAGTCTATCTGATGACTTATTACCCTTCTAGGATGTAAAGTAGCAGGAGTGGGACATCACTCACTATGTTTTTTTACTTTTCAAGAAATGCTTGTATCTCTGATGGCAATGGATCCTTGACTAGTTTCTCTTCCTCCTTAGGTCAGATGACAATAGCATACCCTTCATTCTCATCATCCTTGAGATCCCTCACAAACTCCTTTGCACTACACAACATGACATTAAGATTCTTGGAATGTGGCTCTTCCTCTTCTAGCAAAGCCTGAATCTTGAAAGTTCTGCCTCCTTTCTTGAAGGTTATAGAATTCTCCTTCCCATCATATACTGCCCCATTGTCAAATTGCCAAGGTCTTCCTAACATAAAATGACAAGCATCCATTGGTAGGATTTCACACAAAAATTTATCCTTGTACCCTTCTATGGAGAATTCAACCCATGTATGCTCATTCACCAATACACTTTGGCTTTTGTTGAGCTATGTCACCTTATAGGGATTTACATGGGGTATTTTGGTCAACTTGAGTTTGTTGACTACTTCCTCTAAGATGATATTATCAGTGGAACCAGAGTCCACTATCACCTTAAAAGCTTTGCCAAGGATCTTGCATCTTATCTTAAAGAAAGCCCTCCTATGCTTGGCTTCATCCTTACTTGGTTGTCTTATCAATACTCTTCTAAACATTAATTTCTCACCCAAATCGGAATCTAGGTGGTCAATCTCAGGAGCTTTGACACTTAAAGTGTCTTCGTGGGCATATGCTATTCTTTTAACATTGTTTGATGTAGTAGGCTTGTCAGGACATCTATATGTTGTGTGGCCTAGTTGACCACAGTTGTAACACTTCATATTTGCAAAATATGAGCTACTTCTACCTCTTGTTCCTTTGCTAGGTCCTTGACTACCTCTACCTCTGTTATAGCCTCCTCTTGGAGTGATTTCCCCACCATGCTCTGTTAATTTTTTCTCACCTTGATTCATTTTCTCATTTCCTCTGTCTTAATAGCCCTCTCTTGGACCCCTTTGGTCTCTTCCTCTACCTCTATTCTTGAAGTTAGAGTCCCCTTTCTTCTTGTTCTTTTCCTCCACTCTTATGGGTAATTGATGACACCTCTGAATTGTAGTTGGTGTTTGTAAACTGATTTCTTCTTAGATGTTCCATTTCAAACCACCCAAGTATCTTGCTACCTTGATACACTCTTCTTCCTGCTACTTGGATCTAAGACACAATCTTTTGAATTCCTCTGTTTAAGAGGCCACATCTAGGTATTTTTGCTTCAAATTCTATCTTTTCCAATGGAGTTGGATCTCATAGTCTTCTAGTAGGCAATTCTCCTTTATTTTGGTCACCATTGCATTCCAATTGGCTATGGGCTGCTTACCCAATCTAACCCTCTCATCTTGAAGGTATTTCCACCATGTTACAGCTGATCGTCTAAGTCTTGATTTGGCCACATTTAGTTTTTGTGCCTTTGTCACCCCTTCACACTCGAAATGGTTTTCCATTCCTTCAATCCAATCCATCAATGCCTCAATATTCATCTTTCCACTAAATAGTGGTATACCTTCCAATTCCTTCCCTCCTAGGGATTTTATGGCTTTTAGGATGGGCTCTTCATTCAAGACAAGGTATGGTTCAAGGATAAGATCCTCTTCAACAATCTTTTTACCCCTATCACTACTTTCAACTTCCTTGTTTCTAGCTACTGCATTTGCAAATTATTCTAGCCTTATCTTTATTCCTTCTAAGGATTCTTCAAGGAGTCTATTCTTCTCCTTTTTCTCATCAACTTCATTAGTCACAATCCTTGACTCTCCTAGTGATTCACCAGTAGCTGCAGACATACACTGATTTCCCAAGTCTTTAACATTCTCTAATACCACTCTGATGTAACAACAAGCATTTCATTCCTACCCTATCCTCAATTAGGGTCTTCAATAGGCCTCTTCTCTAGCCTAAGTAGGGTTCTTCACTAACCCTAAACTTCAAGGATCCTTTCCTCAAGATCCCACTCCCTTTCAGCTTGAGTACACCAACAAGAAAACCAAATTGCTTCAACACCTAGTCATAGTGCTCTTTTGTCCCTTCTTCACAAATTGATCCAAATGGATCTTGAACTCTTCCGCATGGAGATGTAGTATCCTAGATTGTTAATAGGATACAATCCAATGTCCACAAACTCATTTTGTACTAAAACCCTAAACGAGTTCCAAGAACAAAGCCAAATTCACCCAAAATAGGGCTTCAAGCATTAGGCTTAATTAGGCTCTTTTCCTACAATAACTTGTAAAATTCCATAAAAATTTGGAAAAATAGAAATGGATATAGATACCCACTATCAAAACACTAAATATTTTCTAGGTCTTGTCTCCCAAAAGTGTCCGTACAATGACTCCTATAATCATGCCTAAAAATCAAGGTTTCTTAGCATTGAGTCTGTCTGCACAAAAGAACTTGTTCTTAGCACACTAAACTCCTCACCCAAACTTCTCCTTTGAGTTGGAGCTCCTCCACACATGAAACTACCTCTCCATAATCACTAATTAAAGCAATGAATGCTTTCAATCCCTCCCATTAGCTCTGCATTCTTCTGTGAACCTTAGCCATGCAACTTTGGATAGGGAATCACATTAAAAATAGCTCCCATGCTTTCCCGGGCCCCTCCTTCACTATAAAATATGTAAATGGATTCACCTCCCTAATCCCAAAGGCCTCTGCAGATTCCATAGTGGGAAGAGGATTTATGACCCCATCTTCACCAGTTGCCTGGTTCAGACCAACGACTGGATAGAAAACAAAATAATTTACAAGACTAACTAGAAATTTTAAAAAAAGGAAATACTCCACTACATATAACCTTAAAAACACATACTCTAATACTTCCATGCATTAAAACGCTCAATTCAATCCATTAAAACACTAATTGCTCATAAAAACACTAATTGTCACTATTCTTGCTATTATCCAGTCCGTAATCACACTTACAAAAACAAGCCAACCCTTTCAAAAGGTTGAGGATAGACTTAAGTAGTTGACCAAGACACAAAATCAACAATTTTAGACAGTTATGAAACCAATTTCTCGAAGTTGCAATTATGCAACAAATGTTGTCAATGTTGTCAATGACAACATTGACAACTTTTACATCTTTTTAGATTTTCTATCCAAACTTGGTCATAAGTCCACCAAACTTAACCAAATGTGTATCTAAGGTGTTATAACATTGAAATAGGACCTCAAGTCCCTTACTTTTCCAATTTGACATCATAATGCATAAAACACCCTATTTGACCTAATGTGGACAATCTACCAAATAAGGTCACTAAGGACCTATTAAGGCATCCTACACTAACACACTTCACACTAGGACATGGTTAGTCC
Source organism: Thuja plicata (assembly GCA_018584345.1). Taxonomy (NCBI): domain Eukaryota; kingdom Viridiplantae; phylum Streptophyta; class Pinopsida; order Cupressales; family Cupressaceae; genus Thuja; species Thuja plicata. The sequence continues at coordinate 1,408,729 of MU225345.1, forward strand.
CTTTATTGTACTAGTGGTTTGGCTAGGACCACTACTAGCTAAAAACAAAATAGAAGCCCTAGGTTCCTTTCTACCCCTACCTAGGTGCTACTGCACCACATCTACTGTTCAAGGGCCTGGTAAAATATCTCATTGTTCTCACTATTTATGAGGATTTTACCAAGTTTATGCTCTTTTGTGCTACCGTTAAGGATCTTCCCATCTTCTTAACTTCTTACTCTAATATAATATTTAATAAATAGACGCATGTGGTCCGAGTTTAATTTTATAGGGAAGCTTTCTATCCTGAAGTCCACTAATTTGTGAGTGGCCGAGTGAGAGCATATCACATAGTCTACCACACTTTTCCTATTGTAAGTTTCACAAGTGATTCCATTAGATCTTGGCCAATACTTCATGCCATTGCAAATAACTAGCCCGTGAAGGCTACACATACCCAACAACTTTGCACCAAAGTGTGACACACATCCCCTCGCATCTTGGAAAATTATTTGACCAGAAATATCCTCACATTCCTTTAGCCACAAGGGATTGTTGTCCTCTATTGGATCCCTTCCTAGTTGAATAGCTTGGTTATCTGTTGTCCTAGCTTTGAAATCTGCTATTAAGATCGTGTTTCCGATAGAGCTAAAATCTTAGTTGTCTCTCTTTAATGCTCCAATAGGATCTTCATTATCTAAGTTCCTCTTCTTGTAAAATTTTGAGCTTTTAGGCATGAAGTAACACATACCCAACCATGTGATATCCTTGATGTCTTCAATTTTCAGCCATATAAATTGTTTGTTTGAGTCTTCTTTCTCTACCTTTATATTTTTGTCCCAAGTTTCTCTTATTAAAATTGTGATCCCACCATGACCTTTTCCTATTTTTGTCTCTTCATTCAAAACATAAATCTTGTTGTATCCTTAAAATTTTGGAATCCTACATCCTTCATGTTCATGTGTTTCTACTAGACAAATAATGTCTTGTCCCTCAGCTATGGGCCCCAACCCCGGTCCTCTTCTCCATGGATAACCCCTATAATTCCAACTCATCATGTTTAGATACACTCTTGGGGCTCCAAGTTCCTATGTTTGTGTCACTAGTCTATCCTCGATCTGAGCTTTACCATTTTTCAGCCATGCCCATTTACTTGCAGCTCTTACTGATTTTACTTTCTCCAATTCTTTCCTCCTCTCCTCGTGCTGAAAATTTGTTAAATCATCATCTAAATATATTTGAGTGCCTCTAAGTGACCACTTGTTCTTCATAATCACATTCTTGTCCTCTATGCTTCCTAGAATAATCCTCATATGCCTGTCTTTCCCTATTCCCATACTTCTGCCAATCCTTTTTTCTTTCCTTATAGACCGTGTCCAATTCAACTTGTCTTTGAGGAAGTCCCATGCCAAAATATCTATTTTTTCACAATCCCCATAGTCTTTCAAACCTCTAATAATGATGTTTATTGCTTTCTCATTTTTTTCTTTTTCCTCTTGAATCTGTTTCTTGATTTGTTTTCCAATTGTTATTGTTTGCCCAAATGATGTTTCATTTACCACTTGAGCCCACAATTTAACGTCCTTGATTTGTTCTTTTATTTTATTTTCTCTTACAATCATATTTGCTAGAGCTACTGAACCTCCTCTATTTACATTGAAGATGCTGGTTTTGTTGATTTAGGGAAATCCTTCTCCAAAATTTTCTCACATGCCATATCTTTCTTAATGCTAATTAATTCTTGTTGACCTCTCTCAATGTCATATTCTAGTTACAACCTAGTTTTTCAACCATTTATTCTCACTTTCAAGTTCCCAGCTTGCTATTGTGACTTCATGTAGCTTTTCACTCTCTAGTTGCCCCTTAGCCTCTAGGACTTAAATCCTTTGTTTCATGTCCATAAGGTCCTTTACGTACAGTTCTGATGACCAAAGAAGCGGGGAGGAAGAGGGGATTTACAACTCTTGTAGGATCCCCCCCTCACTTTCCATTTTGGTCACCCCTTTATCAACCCCATCAACTTTGATCTCTTCTTGCACTGTATGGTCGTTTGTTGCCTCCTTTGTGTCTGTTGTCTAATTAGTTGAGGCACCTAAAGACAAGGTTTTAGTTGCCCTCGAGAGAATCATGATAAGCTTTTTCTTCTGCATTTTTTTTTTCTTCCGAGCTTGCCTCTGTTTTATGATCCCAAAATATTGTTTTTCATTTACAAAAATGAACTTCGTGTTTATATTGTGTGCACTCTCTTGTTGAGCTTCTTGCAATGGTTTCCATTTGAAACTGAACTAATGTGTTTCTATCTGTTGAAGGTTACCAGATGTTCTCGTTGTCAGTCTTAGGTTGTCCAGGTATGGGTTTTGGCCCATACAAAAATCATTATTGATCCCTTGGGCCCTAGTTATAGAATAACATATTCCTAGCTTTAGAATGTTCTGCATGTTTCCTAGTGGGACCAGACCCAAAAAGAAGCAAGAAACCCTCAAACCAAACTGTTTTGATCTTTTAGCATGTCACTTAGAGTAGCCACCTAGTTTTGAATGTTGTGTTGTAAATGACTTGTGTTTAGCCCATGTTTGTTTTAGTTTTGCTAGATTTGTTTAATGCATTTTGAAAAGGGGAAAGAAGATAGATGATATAGAATAAAATAAAATGGATGCAACAGAAAGACCTGACCTGACGAATCTGTTAGAGAGTGTGGAGCCCATTCTTCCCTGCTCCACTAGAATAAAACTAGCGCTTGCACCAAATGAGGTGCAAGGGTTTAGCCAATAGTAACATATACTAACTGTTTGATTATTTATAAACATGAACTTGATGGTACTGGCATCTATTTGGTAGATATATCACATATCTTAGGAGAACAACTATTTTCTTATTCAACTATTTTCTTATTCATATGTATTGGAAGGGCTCTTATTTGTATATTATACTTTGCAGGCACTGGAAGACTTCAAAGAGCTATTTTGGGAGAGGTTATTTATATTATTCATTACAGCATCACAAAGAAATGCAAGCTATTGTTTTTTTTCAAGTCATTTATTGCTTTCCATGAAAGATGCAGACTCATCGTGTGTAAGAAAGTTGAAATACTTCAATTTGAAGCACATGTAAAGATTAAGTAAACAGATTTTCCTCCTGCAATAGAGAGTAAAAACATATAAAGAAAGTAATTTAGTGTGTTTAGAGTTAAACCCCTCTATGGCTTTGTAAGAAACTTGGAGTCACAATTTGATTATACATTTGTGTGACCCATTAATATGCAAGGAACGCATGCTTCTTTCTTCCAAAGCCTCAATTTTGTTAGAGAAAACTTTAAAGAGTGAAGCTTATTGTTTGGTTATCATTCTTAACTAGATCTGTCAAAACCCAAATACAAGGAACAAAACATAACTGTTACACAAATAAATATTGGTTTTTAAAGCTTGGATTACTTAAATTGCACACTTCTAAACTTAATAGGAGTCATGGTGTAAAAATAATTGTGTGTAATAGGTTAGCATGAGAAGAATGAAATGAATCTCTATTCCAAGGCCTCATCTTTGGCATTGAAACCTTACAATGTGAATCTTGATATTATATTGTCATTCTCTATTGGGTATTTTAAAACCCAAACAAGGAAAAAGAATATGGAAGTGGTGCAACAACAATGTATGCTGACTCACAAAGAGATGTAAATAGAGGACTTCTATGATTACTTACATGCATAAATGATTCGTGTGATTTTATAATGTAGCTCAAAGTGTTGTTCAATATTGACAAAAGTAGTTGTAAAACCAAAAAAAAGGCGACCCAATCCTATCTGACTTAACTAAAGAAAACATGTGCCAGCATGAGCATGATACAGTGGGTTGTGGGCAACATTATCCCTTGCTTGCATAGAACTCCTAGATTGTAAATAGGCAACATGGGAGATCAAATTATAGTTTCCTAAGAGAACAAAAAAATATATAAGTATCCTCATCCTGCATTATTATTAGAAGCGTCATACGGGCCAACCTGCCAGTCATTCTGGTCAAAACCCTTCAGCCGACTTATTCCTAAGCTACAACAGAACGCCATATGGACAAAAGTTGTCTTAACATTACTATGGAAAACAATCTAGTGTAAGAAAGTTTGGAAAAATCTTTTTATCAACAACGCGAAAATATGTTACCGATTTCGGGAGACTCTGTTCAGAGCATAGTACATTCCATTTTACATGTCATTGACACAGTAAATTGAAAGTGTAAATGGAATTCAATTACTTATGGAAAAAACTATTGTTATTTCACGCCAAATACAGTGCGCAGAAAGATAAACAAACATTAGACATCAATAAATAAAATTTAATCTGCCAATTATTCTGAAACTCTCATTCAAGTTAAAAAATCCAGGCTTCAGATGAGAAAACAAGGCTCGGGGTTTACAGGCAAAGGGGAACAGGTTTTTTCCGAAAAAACATCCCGCGTGGTGAAACTGGCCCGCTGATTCGAACTAGCATGGCCCCAGCCTTGACCATGGTTAACCGCAAGTTATTGCAGTGTAATACTACTATGGTTCAAGGCACTTGACGGAAACAGAGTGAACGTCCCTACTGATTTTAAAATTTTTGCACTGGTACAGGACTGAAATTAGGGGAAGAAGAGTGTAAAGTGGCAGAAAAAATGATAGGAAATGGTATGTAGCAAATTGAGAAAAATTGAAAGAATCTCCTTAAAAAGCATTGAATCACACATTCTCTGAACATTGTTTACCAATTAACTACCTGCACAATTTATTAACAAAACTAGTACAGTCATTTCGGAAAAAATGAATAGGATAAAATACACTCCTTAAATAGTATGCTATGCCTAAATAAACAATAAATTCGTCGAGAACTTAACAAAAATATACATTTCCTCAAATTGAATTCGTCTCAGAAACATATTCCATGTTTAAGCGTCCAAGCTTCATCGAATGGCATAAAGGAGAGTTCCAAAAAGCCAAATAATTGGTCGATTGTGAACAAAAATACCTTTAGACGGAGTTCGTCATAGAAAATCTCAAATTTGCGGCAAAGCTGGCGATCAAAGGCGTGCAGATCGAGAATTGAATATGAAGAAATGTGTTTTCTTGTAAATTTGTGGAAATTCGAGCCGCTGGCCTTTCAAACTCATGCACTCCAAATTTTCACGGCAACGGAGAAACTTCCGGCTCCCTGATTTTGTGCCTGAGACAAAAATCCGATCAATGGTTTCTCCCAAGAGAAGCCTATCCGCTAATAATAACCCTGCTCGTGTCGTGTTGTGGAGCCCGCATGTCTTTTTGTCCTGCAAAATCCAGCTGTGGGACCCTGCACTGCCTTCTCGGTCCCTGCTTGTCGTGTCTGCTTGGCATTATTGCCTTGTCGTTTCTGCTCGTGCACTGCTGCATTATTGCATTATTGCCTTGTCGTTTCTGCCCGTGTCCTGCTCGTGCACTTCTCGTTCTTCCCTGCTTGCCGTGCCCTTGCTCCAAATTAACTTTGAGCTTCGGTTTATAGACAATAAAGGAAAGGGACGGCACTAGAGTGCATAGTTAAGGACAAATGGGGGCTCCTTTGCACGCAGTAATGGTGCCGTGTCCTGCACAAGGCCATGTCAATCCACTGATGAATCTTGCAGAGCTGCTGGCCATGCGAGGATTTTTCATAACTTTTGTTTCTACTGAATGGATAGACCAGCGGCTTTTAAAAGCAGCTTCTAAAGATGCAGCTGCACGTGACCGTGAGATTCAAGAAAGGGGTCTAAATTTCCTGTTTCTAACCATCCCAGATGACTTACCGCCTGAACATGGCCGAACTTCAGAGGTGGGTGATCTTATGGTTGCGCTGCAAAGAATGGGCCCTGCTTTAGAAAGTGTGTTAACTGTAGTAGATGAATCTGTACCGCCAATCACTTGTATTGTTTCGGATGCCTATTTATCCTGCACGGCAGAGGTAGCTAAAAATCTTGGGGTCCCGAGAGTTATCTTCTGGACTACTTGTACTGCAGATTCAATTATTCACAAAAACGCTAACTTTCTTCTTTCTCTGGGCCATATCCCTGTCAAAGGTATTTATCTTCCAATTATTTTCATATTTCTTTTTTGTGGTGTTAATTAACTGAGTTTGGATGTCCCATATTTCACATTTTCCCTGCACCTAAAGAGCTATTATTAAAGCCCTGTGTTGCTCTATTTGCTTGTATCATTTATTTCCTTTCTGTTTCTTGTTTTACTTGTTTCAATCGCACTGTGATATACTACATTGAGCTTAGTTTCGTTGGTTTGTTTCTCGTCCAATCTTTGAGATACATTTCCTCATTCTCTTAATGTCTTCTAAAATGACGAACACTTTTATTGCAGAAGAGGACTTAAAATCAAAAGAGAAAGTCATCACATGCCTTCCCGGAAAAATCCCAGCTATCCGGCCAACTGACATCGTCTCCTTCTTCCGCGAGAAATATGTCTCTGAAATCACTTACGAGGGCTTACTTTACGAATCTCGCTTCCAAAGTATTGCAGACTACGTGCTAGTCAATACTTTCGTGGAGTTGGAAGGAGGCTCAGAAGCACAAATGGGTCTCAGCGTTAATGGATGCCCTGCTCTGGCAGTACGGCCTGTGTGTCTTCCAAATTTCTTGGAAGGTAGGACTTCCATATACAGCATGTGGGAAGAGGATAAAACCTGCTTCCAATGGCTAGATGCTCAACCAAAGCAATCTGTTTTATATGTTTCCTTTGGTAGCATTGCTGTAAAATCTGAAAGACAATTGCATGAACTGGCTCTTGGACCGGAAGGTTGTGGGTACCCGTTCTTGTGGGCTCTGAGATCAGATATACCAGAAGGTAAACCATTGGAATTACCAGAGGGTTTTAAGGGTCGAACCAAGGATCGAGCCCATATCGTTTGTTGGACAAATCAGCTGAAGGTAAGGCCTTTTTTACGTGCTGTTAGATAATTAGCCTGTTACATTTTCTATGGTATATACATAAAGCTATAAGGTTCCCAAATTTACTTTTAAGTTAAAAGTTCTTTTTGTTTTTTTTTAAATGTTCGTAGGTGCTTTCCCACCCTACATTTTCTATGGTATAGCTATAAGATAACCAAATTTACTTTTAGGTTAATTTTTATAAAAAAAAAAAAAAAGTTTGTAGGTGCTTTTTCACCCTTCTCTTGGAGGATTTCTTACGCACTGTGGGTGGAACTCTACTTCAGAGGCAATTAGTATGGGAGTTCCTCTAATTGGATGGGCTTATGTTGCTGATCAATTTATTGATTGTCGATTTGCAAGAGACATATGGAAAGTTGGCTTAGATTTTGAGGGTGTGGATGCAGATGAATTCAAATTGGTTACAAAAGAGGTGGTAGAGAGTACAATCAGAAATTTAATGGAAGGTTCTATTGGAAAGGAATTGCGAGAAAATGTTGAGAGGTTGAAGAAGGTAGCAACTAAGGCACTGATGGAAGGAGGGACTTCTCATACAAATTTGAATACTTTTCTAGAGTATATACAAAAGATAGTGAAATCAAATGTCTAAGGAGTTTCTAAATTTTATCATGCATAATTAATAAATTTTAATATATATTTTTTATAAAAATATTAGTGGGTAGAATAACTAGTATGCTAGAACATCTTAAGTATGCCTAGTAATTTGGTATCACTTATTGCAAATGACTTGAATTTTCATATGATACATCCCTAAATACTTTTGAGTGTGATTTTCATTACTATAAAAATCTAGTTGATCATTCATATTATTGTCTGACGCAAAGAGAAAAATAAACCTTATCTACAATAGAGGAAAAATTATGCACTTCATGCTTTAGAGCATATTAGATTCTTGTAATTCTATAGCTCTAGACTAGTACTCCAAATCAATTTGAAGAGCCACATTGAAGTTTTCAACTTCTTTGACCAAACATAAATATTTGTCTTGAAGAATTGAAATAAGATATTTGTTATGTTCTTTTTAATCCATGTCGAATTCATTACCAAAATAACATGGTTCAACAAGACTATTTTTTTGTGCTCTACAACTTTCTTGCTCCCTTCGTGTTTGAATTTGTTTTATGCACGGTGTCCACTAAGGGGATGAGCCCTTTCTCCCCACCCCATGTACCTTGTGAGACTCCCGTTGAGCCTCTTTTGTCTTTATGAGAGGGACCTACTTTTGAGGAAAATGTGGTAGCATTTCGTCCCTTTGTCAACCCTTCTTCACTGGTCTATAAGATTCTTTAAGTGACAATTTTAAGCTGTGTTGTCATTGAACCTTTGGTCGTAAGGTTGACTACAAAGGATAAGGTTGGATCATCTACTATGGCCAAAATTTTGAAGATCACTCCTCTAGGAAGTCATCTGAAGAGCTCAAATTCCAAGGGTTAGAAGAGTGTTCTTCTTGGTGGGGAGTTAGGTCCTATTGTTTGTGACGCTACCCCTAAATATCTTGAGACAGGGGGAGGAACTTCCATTGAGCTACCTAACTTTGCAGTGGATCAAATCATTTCTTCCATGAACACCACTCTGGTGGGAAATTTTTTCTATGTCTATCCAACCATTGTCATTGTTTGTTGTTGGACTACAACAAAGTGTCATTGCTAGTGCTATACCAGGTGTCCTTTTTATTTTTAATTTTATTGTTGAAGAAGATCCCACTGATGTTCTGACCCAGGGTCTCTGTCTTATGGTAAAAGTCACTTATCTTTATGTTGGTGGAAATTGAGGTTAGACCCTATTGTAGACCTAAATAAGACAACACTTGTTTGGATCTAATTGCTTGGCTTCCCACTAGAATTTTAGGATGAAGAAGTTTTCAAGTGGATTGGTAACCTATTTAGACACTATATTTCTATTGATGGTGTGACCCAAGCTAAATTAAAGTTATTTTTTGCTCAATTTGGTGTAAATGTTGATATAAATCAAACTCTTTAAAATTAAATAATTTGGTCTTACACTTAAATATCTTCTCTTTAAAGATGTGTTAACATTAGAAATCATTTTTAAAATTTAAATTCTAATTTGGTTCTAGAAGTTGAAAGACTCTCTCTTAATGCCACCGAGAAGTTAAAAGACTCTTTCTTTTAACATACTATATCATGGATCTCTTATATTAACTATTCCTTAATTATGCTAATATTTTTATGTGAATGGAACACTATGAAAAAAACATAGAGATCACATGAAGCTTTCTTTCCTTAATAACATCCCTTTTTCAAAACATTTCTCTAATAAGTAGTTGATATTGTTTTTTTATTATAGAACAAACAAGTTTTATAGGCACTCAAAACCTTATTACAGAAATATTCTAAAGATAAGCATTAACAAAGAACCCATAAACCAAAATGTTGCTTTATAAATAAAGAACATATAAACTGGCAACAAAAAATTGACTAAGGAACAAAAAATTCACACTAGACCGAAAACACCTTAAGGAAGATTCTTCAGTGCTTCCACTGTTTTAGCCTCTAGCTGGTTCATGTTAAGGGTAATCTTCTTTAGATCTTTAATGTCTTGTGGAATTTTGTATACCTTTCTTTTCAGATTGCCTCTAGTCATTTTACTTGTTCTAGTTTCGTACTCCTATCGATTTTCCTTCAAATATCCAAATCTACTATCAACATGTCCTAATGAATGTTTTCCAATTTACTCAACATAGTGTTTAAGCTATCTATAGTATTTTCAATATTCCTCTAGTTTGGATTCCATATTTTACAATTAACAACTTAAGCTTATATGGAGCTGTACAAAATGCTTATGACAAGTTTGTCTACATCTACTTTTTCTTCAAGAGTTTCTCTCTAAGATCCTAGCCTTTGGAGAAGATATTGGATTATAGGTCACAAGGTGTAAAATGCTAGAAGAAAAAAATAAGTTAAGATATTGTAAAATAACAATAGCTTGGACAGAATTGAGACCCTAGAAGAAAGAAGCTTCCCAATAGGCAAGATTGGTTAGAAAATTTATCATAGAAAGAAGATTCTTTCACTGCAAAGTTGAATGGTGGACATGCAATCTGAACATGAAGTATATATGCTAGCCACTTTTTGTTTGCATTTATAACTTGGACACAAAACATACGACAAGTTTATGTATAAGAGAATAAGAAAACTAAAATTAATTACAATAACACTCTTTCTATAGCTAAGATAAGTACAACTTCTAATGGCTGAAAATTTTTGGTTTTATATTTGCATCATCAATACAATCCTACTATCTTTTGATCATAAGATCGCCTCTTGAATTTCTTGTTTTTTTAATGAATACTTCTTAAAATATTGTGAAGCAATATTTTGTTTTTTATTTAGGCTTTTAGTGATATCAAGTATTTTTTTTCTTGATGTGTTCTTTCAAAAAATTTCTCTAATAAGTAGTTGATATTTTTTTTTTATTACAGAAAAAACAAGTTTTATAGGCACTCAAAACCTTATTACAGAAATAGTCTAAAGATAAGCATTAACAAAGAACCCATAAACCAAAACATTACCTTGATAAATAAACAACATATAAACTGGAAACAAAAAATTGACTAAGGAACAAAAAAAACATACTAGACCAAAAACACCTTAAGGCAGATTCTTTAGTTTCCACTGCTTTAGCCTCCAGCTAGTTCATGTTAAGGGTAATCTTCTTTAGGTCTTTAATGTCTTGTGGAATTTTGTATACCTTTATTTTCATATTGCCTATGGTCATTTTTCTTGTTCTAGTTTCGTACTCCTATCATTTTTTCTTCAAATTTCCAAATCTACTATTAGCATGTCCTAATGAATGTTTTCCAATTTACTGACCATAGTGTTTAGGATATCTATAGTATTTTTAATCTTCCTCTAGTTTGTATTCCATATTTTACAGTTAACAAATTAAGCTTATATGGAGCTCTACAAAATGCTTATGACAAGTTTGTCTACATCTACTTTTTCTTCAAGAGTTTCTCACTAAGTTCCTAGCCTTTTGGAGAAGATATTGGATTATAGGTCACAAGGTGTAAAATGCTAGAAGAAAAAAATAATTTAAGATATAGTAGAATAACAATAGCTTGGTCAGAATTGAGACCCTAGATGAAAGAAGCTTGCCAATAAGCAAGATTGGTTAGCAACTTTATCAAAGAAAGAAGATTCTTTCACTGCAAAGTTGAATGGTGGACATGCAATCTGAACATGAAGTGTATATGCTATCCACTTTTTTTTGCATTTATAACTTGAACACAAAACATACGACAAGTTTATGTATAGGAGAATATGAAAACTACAATTAATTACAATAGCACTCTTTCTATAGCTAAGATAAGTACAACTTCTAATGGCTGAAAATTTTAGGTTTTATATTTGCATCATCAATACAATCCTACTATCTTTTGATCATAAGATCACCTCTTGAATTTCTTGTTTTTTAAAGGAATACTTCTTAAAATATTGTCAAGCAATATTTTGGTTTTTATTTATGTTTTGAGTGATATCAACTATTTTTGTGGTTGATGTGTTCTTTCAAAGCATGGTTAGTGTATATTATTCACTTATATAAATGGTGGTAAAGTTGTGAACCTATTAGTAACTAAGTACAATGATACAAATCTAAGATAAGTACAATTACTAATAGGTTAACATTTAGGTTTTATATTTGTATCATCGTAGTAGTACTATGTTTTCATCATAAGTTTGCATGTTGAATTTTTTTTGTTACAAAATACATATTTAAATTTTGTTAAATAGTTTTTGGTTTTTATTTCATGCTTTTAGATGATGTTAGGTTTTTGTGCCTAATGTGTCTTTTTGAATGTTTAAATACTTGGCTATATTTTTTAGTTAGTTTTCACATGGCCTATTTTTAAGATCATTGTAAGCAGACATCTTGGGCAACTATCATATACATTAGTAGAAAGTGCAGCATTACTTTATTGGAGGTAATTTGTCTTTACGAGTCTTGAAGTCCAAGTTATTTTAAACAATTTGTTGATATTTTGTGTTTGTGGGGATTGAAATATTTGCATGTTATTGTCTAGAGAAATTTGTCTTTTCTTTGGTTAGCATTGTCATTGTTCTGCTATTATAAAATGTATGTTTGAAGCATTATTTTTGTATGTACTATGTGCTACAATTTTTTGTTCCTCAACAAACTATAGACAAAAAATTCTAATGAACTATTATGCACATGATATTCTTCACAAAAATAATGATTTGTGAAGAATAAATCTTATTTGAACAGGAAGGTGATGGTTTCAAATGCTTGGAATTCACTGAGCGATGTTGTGAATATTTGAATTATGTAGTTTGTTTCCATTTTTTCTTGGTTATTGTATATGACGAAGATTTTCTTGCAAAAGTATCATTCTTTGAAAATATTAGATGAAATCAGAAGGAAATTTTTTTGATATTATATATTCTTACTATAAAGAACATTTCAAAGTTGACTTGTAAACTTGTGGACTTAAAATGCAATCACAATGCAACAATGTATATTAGTTGTTCAGAAGAATTAAAAAACATTCATTGAGAAAATTCATTGCTCATATTTCCAACACAATAAAACATGTAGAGAGAATTAATATTTCAATTTTTAGATTTTATCACAATCATTAAAAATTTTCGACACCAAGAGTTGGAAGCTTTTCAAGTGGTTGTTGGCATCCCCACTACTCGTAATTCTATCCAGTATGCATTTGTTGATTGTGTCCACTTCCACAGAATCTACAAGTAACATTATGATGTAATTTAATAGCCTCAAAGACCTAGTTATTACACTGTTGTATATATTCTATATTGCGTTATACGAGTTCTTGTTAGAGTAATCTTTAGTAATTACTCTTTAGTGCTTAAGTTAGACTTAGGAAAGTTTCATTTTCTGAGTTAGTTTCCCTTTTAGGGTTTCAGTATCCTTTATAAGGATTGACCGGCTTTCATTTCTTAAGGAGATTGTAATTTCATTATTGTTGTTAATAGAAAATCATTTCTTGCAACATGCTTTTTCAGTCTCTGGCCTATCGGCCGCCATAGCCATTCTTCTATCTTCTCTCTTCTGTCTGCTTCTGTCTAGTAATAGTCTTTGCATGAAGGTGATCTTGGGTAGATTTATATTCATCAATCTCTACATGGTATCAGAGCTTTCCGGCTGTCAGCTGTTCAGTCTTCGTTGAAGCACAGAAGCTTTCAGAGGCTTTTTCGGCTTTTTTCTCTGGTTCTGGGGGGCCTTATTTTTCAAAGCTGTTTGAGCCAAAATGGACTCCACCATTGCGTCCAGAAGGCCCGGGAGAGTCGAAATCATATAAAATTTTGCCCATTTTGGGCACCGGGGCATCAGGCGGATTTTTTCGGGCCTCCCAAGGTCGTACGGGCACGGAAATCGAAAAAAAAATTAAAAACCGCTATGTTTTTTCAACAGTTTAAAACCGCGCATAGTATAAATGAAAAGGCGCAGCCGGCGCCCCACCGCAGCCGGCCAGCGCCCGGCCGCCGCCTCCACTCGCCGCTCCGCGGCCCACAGCAAACCCGCCGCCCCTGCGGCCTCTCCGCGGCCCCCGTCGCTCAGCCGCTCGGGGGCCCCTCCCCTCCGGCGGTCCTGTGCTCCGCGGCCACCTCTACGCCACTGCGCTTGGCGCCCGCCACCGCCACCTCCCAGATCGCGCCACCGCGCTGGGTGCTCGCCACCGCAACCTCCCGAATCGTGCTGCTCAGCCCCTTTTCGCCGCCCCCGCGCCGCCCGGGGCAGCTTTAGCCCTGCGGGCGGTCATATGGCGCCTGGGGGCCCAATTTCTTAGCCCCTGGGGCTCTTTTGTAAGCCCTTTAGGGCAGTTTGGGGGTACCTGTCTGTTTTCGCTCTACAGGGAGCATACAGGGGTATTTTTGTGACTTCCATATACCGTCGAAAAGCTCTTTCCGAGCACTTTCTGATGGTGGAGGTTGCAGGTTTTGGTTCCACCATTTCAATAGAATTTTTTCCTGTGGAAGTTCGATGTCTTGTTTTGCCTTCCGGGAGTCATATCTGGCTCATCCGAACTCCTTTTTCGGCAAACAAGATATCGTCAGAAAGCTGATTCTGTGTACTATTCAGTGGTAGAGGTATCTCTTCCAGATTCTGCTCCAGGTTTTCACTCCTCTGAGTTATGCAGTTTATGCCTTCTGGTGGTGTGCTTGGTTCTACAGGTCCGGGGATCTCTTCTTCTGGTTACATAGTCCACTCTTCTTTCTGACTTCTGAGCTTGCATGCTCTCTCTGATGTATCTTTGTTTTGTAAACGCACTGAGATAAAGTGCCTTCTTCTGCTTTTCTTGGATCTTGTACACCTGGTTCGGTTGATGTACCCGCACTGTGTTATAAAGTGCCATGGGGGGATTATGATGCATATGCCTTAGGCGCATCCACTCTTGTCAAGTGAGCGTACCTTCCATGACATTAGCCCATGTAGAATGTGTCTATGACACCGCCCTTTATCCTGTGTTTGTACCTCTGTTGCACTTGGTGTTCCTGGTTCTTCTTCTGCAGCTGTTTCTGGTNCTGCATTTCAGTGTTCCTGTCACCTCTCCCAGTTCAGCATTATGGGGGGGTTCACCTGTTGGTTCTATTGCTTCCTTGGTTCGGTTGAGTGATCTACGTATTCAGTTCTTGTTCCTATGTACTAGGCGGATGCAGTGACTAGGCACCTATGCATTTCGGTGAGATGGATCATCTACTATATAGACACTCATTCATTCCTACTTTTGGAGGTCACCTCTTCGATTGATCATCTCTTCAGACACTTGTCTTCTCTACCTGATCATGC
>MU225345.1:1432306-1445640 GCA_018584345.1 Thuja plicata
GGTGATTTACCTCTGATGACTCAGCGTATCATCGAGGAGGAAATGAAGACAATTGTCTAAATGTGCCAGGCTGGAATCTTCATTACGTTTCCTTCCTCGATCACGTGTAGGCATTTTTGAGCTACCTAGGTGATTATGAAAGACAAAACCCAAAGCCCCATAAAGTTCAATAATTACCTTTTGTTCGTGTGGTGTGATAGATGACAATGTAAAAAGGTGTTTTTGGCGATTAGGGATAGTAATGCTATTATTACTATTTATGTTACCCAGGGATTTGATAGATATGTCAGTACGGAGCTGGATCTCCAAAATCCCCAAAACTGGTAGGGTATGTATAGGCCTTTTTTGAAATGGATTTGTAAAAAAGAGCGGTTTTTTATGGCATGCAACTACAATCGACTCCTCAAAGATATTCTGACGAGTGCAGACCAGACCTTTGATATGGGGGGTAATATTCTCTGTATCGAACCAGATAATATCGATGAAGTCTTTACTTCTGATCCACTGGTCACCCACTATTGTAAGGAATCTGGAATTTGGGGCTTCATGGAACGTATGAAGGGAGGCCATGATGAGAGAATATCTAAACAGTTTGTTTCATCCTGGAACAACAAAAATGTTTCGGTGGGTGGTATCCATTTCCAGCTAAATGAGGAGGTCATTGCTGAGGCTACGGGGCTCCCTATGGTGGGGAGAAAGTACAAAAAAACTAGTCGGACGGCAGACCCTACCAGCCTTAAACAATTCTTCAAAGAAGAAGAGCTACCGGTCAGAAAATAGGGGGGCTTCAACAGAGAGGAGCTTCCAGACTTATGGCCTAAAATTTGTCTCATTATTATGAAGTACTTCACTCTCGAAGGTAAGTTTACGGTCTTCTACAACTACCACCTTCCGTTCCTGAATCACATTAGGAATAAAGATTTAATCTCCATTCCATTTTATCTTTTGCATTCCATTGAAAGCAATATCCTTGATATTAAAAGCAACCCGGATAGAGTCATCCTCCACCAAGGCCTCCTCCTCTGTCTCTTCCAGTTCCACAAAGCCATTTGCTCGGCACCCCAACCCCCTCTGATTATTCAGATG
This sequence comes from Thuja plicata, assembly GCA_018584345.1. Taxonomy (NCBI): domain Eukaryota; kingdom Viridiplantae; phylum Streptophyta; class Pinopsida; order Cupressales; family Cupressaceae; genus Thuja; species Thuja plicata. The sequence continues at coordinate 1,433,393 of MU225345.1, forward strand.
ATGCCCCAGGAAACACCCGCTGATAAAGCCAAAAAAACTTTCAACTCCTCCTCCCGGTCCATCCATATAACACAGGGGCCTGCGAAGTCTGTGAAAAATTCCCGAAAAAAAATTATTAAGACCCCCACACATAAGTTGGATAGATTGGAGGACTCTCATGTTTCGGACTTTGTTGATTGCATGGATGAAAAAGGGGCTGATAGCACTCCCGAGACAGAGTTTAAGCCCAAAAAATAGAAAATTACCGAAACCCTTGTCAATTTAGAGGTGGATCTTAGTGGGTCTGGCCGAAGGAGGTCTAACAGAATTGCCAAAGAGCAATGCAAAATAAAAATGCTGGAGACGGCCTCCAAAGAGATCTCCCTCACTGAAAATGCCTCCCAATCCACAAATTCCAGAAAGGTTTCCTCGGAAGGCTATCTGAGCCAGACCGCTAACACCCCCCTGTCCAACCTCCAGAAAACTATGAGCCCTACCACTCTCCAAAGCCCCCACGGTGACCGCCAGGTTAAACCCCTCTCGGCTGGAATGGAGGAAAAATACAATTTTACAGGCACCCTCAAAAGTAAATTTGTGAGCATTGACAAGGAAATTACATAGATCAAAAAGGGTATGCAGGACATGATGCACCTCTACAGGAGGACAAACAAATTTGCTCTGAAAGTGATGCATGCCTCGACGTTAACCCTTTGCGACATGCAGGAGAAGCTGGCTGACGGCAAACTGGAAGCGAATGAGGAGAATAGAGACCTGTTTCTGTTTCTCCAGGAGGAATGGGCACGATCCCTACTGTCCAAACAGTTGGGAGAGAAAAATTAATTTTGCTGCCAATGGTTTTGGTTCTTTGGTCTGGGATGGTCACTTGGTTACCCTGCTCTGTTATGGGGGTTAATTTTCAGTTTAGATTTTTGTTTTGGTGGAGCCCTGCATGGCTTAGTGTCAATATTTTTAAAGACATTACTGTTAACAAGCTCTCTAGTTTTACCTTTTTAAGTAGATCTGAAACTTTTGTTTTTGATAGAGGCAGAATTTGAATGCCTGTGATAAACTGTTAATCTACTTTAAGCTTTGACTGGTGCCATTAATATGCTATTAATGTGCTTCTAGTCCTCTGTTTCACGGGCCAGCACCCTCTTGCTACTTTTTTTTATCAAAAACAATTATTATTATTATTATTATTATTATTATTATTATTATTATAGAGAGATCAAATAAAAAAATTACAACACAAAGTCACAGGAGGCAAGGCTTCACTGCGAGAGTTCCAGATTCAAAAGAAATACATAGTGCACGGCAGCACAAGACTCAATAACAACTAATGTAAAATGTTAATATAGGGCCTAGCCCAGGTGGTCCACCCTTTTGGGCCTTCCATCTACATAGTGCTCGTCCCGTCCTAAATCGGATCAAGCATCAGAATTTTATCCTCAACAACGTTCTTCTTCTTTTTGATCTCCTTATTCAAATTTATAACAACTTTCTCAAAGGCAGCATGATTGCCCAACATCTTCCTCCAATCATAGCAGTCTTTCATCTCAAAGGCAAACATAGTGGCGTGTCCCTCAGTCAAGAATCTTTTCAGTTTGTCCCGCTCAATCAACATGTTGACCATAACCTGCGAGGAGACTTTTAAAAATATTAGTCTTCTAAAAGACTCAATAAGGGATTTGGGAGCGTTGTGATACCTGTCCTCATTTTTGATTTTCCAAATCTTCCATAAAATGTTAGAAGAAATAATGCTCCAAAAAATATTAGTATCCTTTTTTAATCCAGCTATGTTACCAATCACAATTTCAAAAATAGAAACATTTTGAGGATAAATAATACCAAACATCAGCCATATCTCCTTAGCAATAGTACAATCAAGAAGAATATGTCTGGAAGTGTCAGGGAGCTTGCACATATTACAACTTTCCATGGAAGAGGGGTTTGTTCTCAAAGGAAGCCTATCCAACATCATAAGCCATTTAAAACATCTAATTTTAGGATCAATAGGATACTTCCACATAAGAGAAAAGAATTTCTTCCAAGTGGTATCATCTAAATCGGTGTACCAAAATCTATTCACATGTTTAATGATAGAGTTTTTCTGGTTAAGAACATTATAGATATTCTTAGCTTTGATTTTAGAGACAACAGAGCCATCAAGCCATTTCATCTCAAGGTGTCTATGTGAATCCACATGGCAGGCAGAAGGGAGATCCCTGCAAGCTTTCACAATCAGATTATAGGTTTTTTCTGGGTTAGGGGAATATTAAAGTTGGATCTGAGAGCATCCCAATCTATAAGTCTATCTAGTTCAAACAGACATATAAATTGAGATATTCCCAGATCCACCCAAGACTTAGCAGAGCATCCTTGAGAGAGGGCAAGGGGCTTGCCATCAACGCATAAATTTCACCAAATGAATTTTTCTCCCTGTATAGTGTTGCCATCATGGAACGACCTGGAGGGAAGGAAGATCCTGACCTATTCCCAGGCTTTCCAAATGGATTTAAAAACTGTAGAACCATACACCATACCAGGAAAAGAGCCTTCCATAAGATCCCCAAGGGGGAGGTTCTTCCATCTTTTGGCTTTCTTGGGGTATCCTCTTTGGATATTTCTTCTAACCAGGACTTTCCATGGTTCAGAGCCATCCAAGGAGTGGAAGATCCACTTGGTGGCCAAGGCAATCCCTTAAATTTTTAGATCCTTCAGACCAAGCCCGCCCATATCCTTGTTGGTACACCACAATTGCCATTTAACAACATGCATCTTCTTATTACCCTTGCCATCAGACCAGAGAAAATTCCTAATGGTCTTTTGAATTTCCAGAACTTGCTAATTACTGAACATCCAAGCAGAAGCACAATAGATATTATATGAAGAAAGAATTTTTTGACAGACATGGATTCTACCAGCAAGAGACAAGGATCTATTATGCCAGTTGGAAAGTTTCTTGTTAATCTTATCTTTAATCCAGAGCCACATTTCCTTAAGGGAAGGGTCCACAGAAAAGGGGATGCCCAGGTATCAGACAATTTTTTTAGGACCCTCCCAGTTATAACCAAATTTATTGAGCCAATCTGGGGGCCGGTCTTCCCAACCTAGCAAGGTGGATTTGGCTTGAGATAACCGGGCACCAAAGATTGTCCAGAAGCTATTAAGATTGTCATGTAAATTTTTGAAGTTGTCCTCAGTAAGCTCAAAAAAGAGAGTCGTGTCATCAGCAAATTGATAGTGAACAAGGTCAGATTTATTAGGTAAGGAGATGCCTCTGGTGTTAGGGAAGCGAGAATTATCCCTATTGATGAAGGAGAGGGCATGAGACGCAATGAAAAAAAGGGCAGGCGCTAAAGGACACCCCTGTCTAATGGATCTGCTAAGTCCAAAGGGGTTAGTAAGGGACCCATTAACTTCAATTTGAGCAGAGGCATCCTTCAGGAGCATCTTGACCATATTACAAAAGTTGGTCGGGAATCCAAACGCCTCAATCATCATAATGATAAAAACCCATTCAACCCTGTCATAGGCCTTTTCAAAATCAAGGAGAAATATGGCCACACTTTGATTGGTATGTTTGGCCTAATCCATAGCCTCCCAGCTAGTGACAAGATTCTCAAGAATATATCTACCCTTAATAAAGGCAGTCTGAGTGTGAGAGATGAACTTGGGGAGAATTCCCTCAAGTCTGATGGCAAGAACCTTAGCAAGAATTTTGTGAGAGACATTAAGGAGTGTGATGGGGCGCCAGTTTTTGAGAAGAGCTTTATCCCCCTCTTTAGGGATAAGTTTTATAATTCCCCTATTGATGAAACTTCCCAGGGAGCCATTGTTCAAAGCTTCATTATAAATATCAAGTAGGTCCTTGCTAATCTAGCTTAAGTTGCTTTTGTAGAACTCAATTGGCATGCCATCAGGGCCCGGGGCTTTATCATCTTTAAGGTTGTTAATAGATTTATGGATCTCTTCTAAGGAGATAGATTGGTTAAGAAAATCATAGTCACTAGCAATAATTTTGTTAGGAATAATAGATCTACATTTATCCCTAAGGTTCTTGGCGTCAGCAGTATCCTCTATAGTGAACATCTTTTGGCAGAACAAGGAGAAGGTCTGTTTAATATCATCAGAGTTGGTAACTTCCGTATCATCAACAATCAGCCTATCAATAGATTCCTTGATTTGCTTATGTTTAAGGAGATTGAAAAAGAATTTACTACTCTTGTCATCATGGTGGAGCCAGTGGGCATGAGATCAAATCATAGCACCTTTAGACTTAATCTGTTGGTGCTTTCTTAGGGAATCTCTAGCCCTAGTGACTTGGAGAATCAAATTATCATCAGAAGGGTTAGCCTGTATGTTAGCTTCAGCAAGGAGCAGGTCAACTAATAGCTTTTTCTCAAGGAATTTGAGATCTTTGGCCTTCTTTTACCAATGGTCTGGAGAAAATTTTGCCAGGCATTAACATTTTTATTCCATATCTCAATAAGAGACAGATTAGCAGGGTCATTTTTATTAATGATTCTGATAAGATTAATCGCGGAGAGGATGTCCTCATCCTTAAGGAGGGAAGTATTAAGAATCAACTTCATATTATTATGTTTATCTATAGAAGGCAACCTATTAAGATTAATGGAAGCCAAGATCAGGTGATGGTCAGATAAAGCAATGGGGGTGACAGTAACGAAATTACAATGCTTGTCAGGGGTGAAGGAAAAGAAGTTGCAGTTAGCATAAAATTTATCCAATCTAGAGTAAATTCTAGAGGGGCCATTCTGAAAGTTGCACCACATGAACCACAAGCCAGGAGTAGTCATTCTCCCTCCACCCAAGGGATCAAAAAGGGACATATGGTGTTTAATTCTATTCCATTGGATCTTTTCAAGGCCATTCTAGGAGAGAGAATTTCTGCTAATCTTATCACTTTGGATTTCGACCATGTTATAGTTCCCCCCAAGGATCCAAGGGATATCAGGGAGGGTAGAGAGCCAATCCCATAGGCTATCCATCTCTCTGTGATCATTCAAAGCATAAATAGAATAGATTCCTATAGTAATGTCATAAATTTTTAACGTGACCCACATAGCTCTGCTACAGGGTGAGACACCATGATCACAGATGAGGCTAGCCCATTTGGGACTGATAAGAAGTCACTCCTCCCCTACCCTTAGGATGATCAGAGTGAAATTTGGTAGCATCTTTCCATATGTAGCCCAGGTTCACATCCATAAGAAAACCAGTAGCTTTAAGCTCTTGGAGCATAAGAAAATCCATGCTACCCATAGAGTTCAAGGTTCTTTTAATCACAAACTTCCTATCTGGGGATTCTAATCCCCTAATATTCCAAGAGACAAAGTTCATGAGGAAACAGGTTGGGGGGGGGGGGAATAGTTAACACCATGGTCACCATTGGGTGGAGCCATCAGCGTATCAGCTATCTCATTAGCCTTCTTAGATGAGTTCTTTTTTTTGACCTAGGTGGCCGTCCTTTCCTTTTTGGTTTGGGGGGGTCACACGAGTTGTTTAGGTCATCATCTTTAGAATGCAGCAGGGTTGCACATTCAATTTCCATGGCGGCTTGTTTGTTCTCATGAAAATCCTTGACTACTTTTGGAGTAGTATTACTGATAGCAGGAATAATCTCAAAAACAAAGCCGTCCTCAATTTCCTAGAAGGTCTTGTGTGGTTGTTGCATGACAGAGCTAATGGTGGTAATACTATTAAGGGTGGCACTGCAAGAGGGCATCTGGGTGTCAACAAAGTTGGTATTATTTTTTTCATGGCCAGAGGATGATTGTTGAGCTGAGAGTAAAGGGGAGACAGAGCTAACAAGAGATGAAGAGGGTCGTACGTTGTTCCTTCTATGCTTGGTGGATTTTTTTGGACAATTTAGAACCCTTCAGCATCCATGCTCACACTGTTGGTGTTTACAGGATCAGTTTTAACTTCAGGTCGAGGAGGATGGGGAGTGCCTTTCTCAGAGGGAGGATTTTCATCATGAGGAGATTTGGCAGCACGCACATGAAAGGTAGGGATAACCTCTTTGGACGAATTCAAATCTTTGTGAGCTGCATGTTTGCGAGCAATAATCAGACACTCTTTTCTTAAGTGTCCTTCCCGCCTACAAAGAAAAAATGCATTTAGACCACCAAGAGTTTCAATGGGGCAAGAAAAGGTCTCATTTTTTATTTGAAGATCCAAGGAAGCTAGAATATCAAGCCCTGGTTTCAGTGAAAACAACGCCTTGGCATCAATGTGGGGTATGAGTCTAGAAGATTCATCCAATCTAATCAAATTTCCCAGTGGTTCCAAAAGCTGAGGGAGGAATCGTCAGAGAAAGGGAGGAAATTTTTTAAGAAGGATCCAGCATGGGGCGGACAAAGCTAGAACCTCTTCATGGATAGCTTCCAAAGTCCATGCTAGGGCACGGAAGGAGGTGCTCCCAATAGTCCAGTATTGGCGTTTCAGAGCTTCCTCCTGCGCGCTAGGATTAGCAAAAAATATCACAAACAATCCCTTTTGGATTTGTCTACAAAATGAGATGTGTAGGCCAAGTTTCAGATTCCATAAGTTATGAAACTAGTCATCCATAAAATTTCGGGGAGGGCATTTTTCAACCTCAACCACAGCGAAAAAAATGGTGTAATTTCTTAACCTAGAATTTTTTTTGTAATTTCATTCAACATTTCAGGAGTGGGGGAAATGGAGAGAGGTGGCACAACGGTGCCAGACACCTTACCGGGCGAGGACGATCCATCATGCGAAGTATGAATGAACTTGGCACTAGCGTTGACGGGAGCCAGAGGGGAAGCCACCGCTGTCGAGAAGGATTTTTCGGCGATTTCAGGCATAGGTGAGGGAGAAATACTCTCTTTAGGGTTATCAATGCGGGCATAACCAACTCCAGAAGGAGCATTAATGGAGCCTATGAGGGGATCGAGGATCTCAACAACAGGAACGCAATTAATATCTAGGCAGAGGGAAGAAAAAAAAGAAAATACAAGGTAGGAACAACAACACTTGTTACGCGCGTGCATCGAGCATTATTATTATTATTATTATTTTATTTTTTATTTTTTCCCTAAAAGGCTGTAGCCAAAATTTTTATTAAAATAAATAATAGTTTACAAAATCTTCATTCACTGAACTGAAGTCCAGATTATATTACATTTAATTATGAGAACATTTATTCATTTACAAAAATAATTCTAAACCATTATTAACATTTAATCCATATCTTAGAATATTCCTTTAGATGTTTTGAGCCCTAGCTTTACAATTTGTAAACATTATACAACTTACAAAAATTGATTCTATGATCTATTATTAGAATAATGAGTTAGAAAAGAAAAATTATATGAATAACACACTAAGACTATTATATAGCTAAGGGACTGTGTAACATTAAAATATAGAGTGGTGGGTCTTAGTTTGTTATTCACACTGAGTTCTCTTCTTCATTTCATTGTCCTGATGAATTATAAAATATGATCTGCAACATTAACACAGAATAAACATGCAATCAAATTTAAGATCTTTCAAATACTCCGACATGAACTATCGACACTTTCTGTTTTGCAGATGATGATTTGAAATCAAAGGACAAACTTGAAAAATTCCTCATATTCTACAGCAAAAACCATGTCTCTGAAACCATTTACAGTGCCTTTCTCTATGAAGCTCGTCACCAAAACATAGGAGACTACGTGGTGGTCAACACCTTCGATGAGTTGGAAGGAGGAAAGGAAGCGCAAATGGGTCTCAGCAAACCAAATCAATCTGTGCTATATGTTTCCTTCGGTAGCGTTGCTATAAAATCTGAATAGCAATTACATCTGCTGCCTCTTGGATTTGACATAGCTGAAGGAAAGTCAGTAGTGTTACTAGAGGGCTTTTTGGAACGAACAAAGGATGGAACCCTGGTTGTTAGCTGGACCAACTAGTTGCAAGTAAGGCATTTCTTAGTGCTATTTAATACAGTAAGTATTATTTATGAATAAAACCTAAAAATCTCTCTGATTGCATGTCCTTGCACATCCTTATACAAATGGGTGGAACTCTATTTTAGAGGAAGTCAGTATGGGAGTTAATCTGAGTGGATGACCTTAATTTTCTGATCAATTTATTAATTGTTGACTCGTCAAAGATGTTTGTAAAGTTGCCATAGATTTTGAGGGAGTTGATATTGATGAATTTAAGTTGGTAATATTACCAAAGAAGAGGTGAAAAATGTAGTAAAGGATCTGATGGAAGGTTGTAAGGTTGTGTAGGAAAGGATCTGCGAAGAAATATTGCAAGGTTCAAAGATGCAACAACTAAGGCAGCTATTCCAGGGGCACTTCTTTTGAAAATCTCTATACATTTGCTGAGGATAAGCAAAAGATAACCAAATCAAAAATCTAAGGAGCTTTCCGAGAATGTTATTTATTTTGTCAAGTTTATAATTTCTAATTCAGACTTACGATTTATTCAGCACCGTGAAAACTTTGGTATCTTTTGAACATCTAAGTAAAGTTTGGCAGCTTTTGGAGATTAGACTTATAGGAATGTAAGAACATACCATGTGAATTATTTGTTTTCTTAGCAGTCCTCTTGTGTTAAACAATATTTATTTTAAAAATTTGTCAAAATAAATAAGTATTTAAAGTAAAAGATAGGTTAATTGTATAGACTCTTGAGTTAGTATGTTTGATTCTTCTTGAAATTAAAAGTAATTTTATTAGGTGTAATATTTATTAGTAATATTTAATTAATTAATTAATTAATTCATTAATTTATGTTTATGCATTTGTATATATTATTATTTCTATGTATAATAAGAATAAACCCTTATGGTATCTTAATGTTTGTTCTAGGTACTACTTTCTATTTAGTTATATATTCATAAATAGAGAATAGAACTCAAATATTGAAAAGTTCAAGGATGTAGCAATTAAATAGAGCATAGTACTACTTTTTATGTTCGAAGATTAGGTACATTCACTTTTTATGTTTGAATATTAGGTAAGTTTTGGTAGTTTTGGGGCATTAGGTTCATAGAAATGTAATAACATTTCACGTGAATTATTTGAGGATGCAAATATGAAAGAGAAAATGATTAATATATAAATTTATTCAATCAATGTGCCTTTAAATAGGTAATACATGATGTCTTATCATTCTGACCATTTCAAAACAGTCAAACAATATAGCTAACTAAATGATTTTATTACAATACACAAAAAGTCCCCACATTGTTACAATAATTCAAACAAGAGTGAACATTCCAAGGATTTTGAATCCAACCCTTTTGGAGACTTTTATAAAGTGCCTTCACCAATCCTCCTCACTCACCCGAGAAAAGACTAGTTGTAATAGTTGATTTCCTGACTAGAGAACCTTCAAGAAACATGAAACCGACTACACTAGTGGATCTCGTAATTGTTGCAAATATAACTATCTGCACAACATGAGAGAACATAAAAGTATTCTCACATCCCATGCATAATGAGGCATGTTTTCTCTAAAAGTCCACATCCTCTCCAAGTGTGTCTAATGCTCCCTCTAGTTTTGCACATGGGATGTCTTTCCTCTGAAAGTAAACATCTTATCTGACTGTGTCTAATGCCTCCTCAAGTGCTATGGAAACATTGTCTCTTCTACTATACAAATCACTAATCAAAGCCTGCCCATGAGATAAAATTTCTTTTGAAAGTCCAAATCTCCTCTAAGTGTGACAAATGTCTCCTCAAGTGCTTGAGAAATCATCCACCAACTCTTGCCCCCCCACCCAATATTGTCTAAAGGGACAACCATGATGTGAAGCCTCATCTTTTCTTCAAGGAAACAAATATGTTGAGCATTCTCTTTTCATTAGGGACACAAATATACCAAGCCCAATATTTTCTTTAAGGACACAAATGAGTTTCTTCTCATGCGATAAATCATCTTTGAGTAAGAATATAACCCAAAATGATAGACTTCCTCCTACCTCCATTTTCTCCTAAAGCACAAATCTCTCATCATTTTTTGTACTATGAGGTGAGTTGTCATTATCAAATGAGTCATTTGAATGTACTATAAAATCATAAAAGTGTGTTTCACCTTTAGTTGTTGTGAAATTTGTATTCTTCAAGTTTCCATCGAAAGAGTTCTTTGGCGTATTGAATGCAATTCATCTGCATATGTCCAATTTTATGACAAAAATATCATTTGAATCATTTTATTGTTGAAATGATAGACGTTTTCCTAGAAACCAAAGCACATTTATCAACAATTAAATGACCCTTATTAGTTCTACATCCTTCATCAGTTAGAGAGGAAACTATAGTTTTTAGGCTAGTACTCATTTTCTTCAATGTAAAAATCATATGAGACAAACTTAAAGGCATAGTAATCAATAAGATCACCTTAGCATCATCATCATTGACTTTGTATTTTACACTACAAGTTGATTAAGGAGAGAATAAAATATTCTTATATGTTGAACAATATATTCTCCCTCTTTCATCTTCAACCTAGATAATTTCTGCTTTATAGATATTTTCGCACTAGAAGCTTGTAAACCAAACAAAATGTTAATCCCATTCCATATTTCTCTAGATATTTTCAATAGATAAATTTCATGTAATTATCCATCTAATAAATGAAGACCAATTAATGTCATGGTCCTATGATCTTGAGTCATCCACTTGGTTGCTTCATCTACAACTTATGATTTTCTAACAAGTTCAGTAACAATAACCCATAAATGTTTTTCAATCAAAAGAAATTGTATTTTAGTTTTCCATGCGTAAAATTCATACTCTTCGAGTTTTTCAATAGTAACTATTTTTTCCATTGTCCTTATTTTACCAAAGACTGAAGCTACATCAAAAGATTTTTGATATCACCGGGTAAAAAAAGAAAGATTAACTCATGCCTATTTGTAATTATCCCCATATTCAAATCTGTGAACATTACTCATTTGTCCAAATCATAAAATAGCTATAAAATAAGCCAAAGCAAAAAGAAATGACAACCCCACTGAGATAGATGCTTGAAGAGGCCAAGAAACATGCCTTAGATCTCTATAAGAAACCATGTTGCACCCTTGTGCAACCTTTCTAGTATCATCACCACTTTGAAATTACATTCATCTATAATATCTTAGTTCCAAAAGCATACAAGTGTGACCAATTGAAGTAGCTAACATGTATCTTCCATCATATAAAAAATTATTATGTGTTCTCGTGCCCAGTCATGTCCACAATCACATTTTTTTATATACAAAGAATGAGATTCCTTGAGCAATATTTTGCTTAGCCTCTAATAGATTAGTAGTTCACATAGCAAGTCTCTCTTCATCAAATGGGAAAAAAGAAATGGTGTTCTTCAAACTTTTAGGATTCACATTCTCTGATACCATTTGAGAATGCAAAGAGGAAAGAGAAAATATTACTATATCAATTGATTCAATCAATGTGCCTTTAAATAGGCACTACATGAAGTTTGGTCATTATGACCATTGCAAAACTCTCATAAAACTGAGCTAACTTAAATACTTTTATTGTAATACACCAACATTATTTGTTTTATTTTTAGTCATCTAGTCTTTAATAATGAAAATTTGTATAAATTCTTGGTCAAAATAAAGGAGAGATAAATGACATCTAGTACATATTATGGGTTTAGTAATTTAAATTATATTTAGAGTAAAATAAAATTTCACTATGCAAAAAATTATACATGTATATGTATGATTTTCATTTTGAAAGTAAATTAGCAATAATATGTGTAATGTTCATATTAAGTAAATTAGGATAGGGCCTAAAACCTTTACATAACATCCATCAGGTGGAAAATAGGGGTCTTAGAAGAAGTGATACACAAAAAACTAAGAACCAAAAATAATAGAAGATCAATGACCAAAGAAAATGCAAGCAAGACCACTTCAAAGGAAATCGACATTGGTGAGCAAGGAAGAGGTTAAAAATGTGGTCAAAGATTTGATGGAGGGTTGTATAGGAAATGAGCTAGAAACAAATACTGCAAGGTTCAAGGAGGATTCCTTATATACAATGGGTGGAACTCTACTTTAGAGGCAATTAGCACGAGAGTTCCTATGATTAGAATACCTTATTTTTTTTATCAATGTATTAATTTTCAATTTTCCAAATATGTTATGAAAGTTCCTTTAGATCTTGAGGGTGTTGATAGTTCCTTTAGATCTTGAGGGTGTTGATAATGATGAATTTGAGAGAGAGAGAGAGAGAGAGAGAGAGAGAGAGAGAGAGAGAGAGAGAGAG
>MU225345.1:1445743-1470805 GCA_018584345.1 Thuja plicata
GAGAGAGAGAGAGAGAGAGAGAGAGAGAGAGAGAGAGAGAGAGAGAGAGAGTTTGTGTAGGAAAGGAGTTGCGAAAAAGTGTTGCAAGGTTCAAGGAGGAAAAAACTAGGGTAGTTATGCTTGAGAGTACTTCTTTTGAAAATCTCAACACATTTGCTAAGGTTATGCAAAAAATAGCCAAATCAAAAGTCTAAGAAGCTTTTGGAGTCTTTTATTAATGTTGTGAAGTTTATAATTAAAAGGTAATTTTTTACATCATTAAGAAATTAGGTTTACAAGAATGCAATAATATTTCATGTAATTTTTTTAGTTCTCTTTACTTGAAAATAAATATTTGTTTTAAAATTTTATGAAAATAAAAAAAATATTTAAAGTAAAAGAAGTTAAATTATGTAAAAGTTGTGAATTAGTACATGTTCGATTCATTTTAAAATTAAAAATAATAATATTAAGTGTAATATTTATTTAAAATAATTTATATTTGTTTACTTTTATGTTTCTAATAACATATATTCCTAAACATGTATTATTATTCTTATGTATAATAATAATAAACTCTCATGTCATGCTTAAGATTAGCTTTATGTACTTTTTTATATGCAATTATATCTATAAATAGATCATATAACTCAAATATTGCAAGACTTATAAGAGGAAACAACTAAATAGGGTATAGTGCTACTTTCTATGTTTGAAAGTTGGATAATTTTTGTTTGTTTTTATAGATTAGATCTACAGGAATGCAATAAAATTTCATGTGAATTAAGCTTAGCATAAAACATTATAATAACAAATAGAAATGGAAATGATGGTGGAGTCTTTGGCGGGAAAAGAAGATTTGAATTTCACTAAAGCAGGATCAGATTGTAGCAATGGTGGAGGTGGCACAAAGAATTCACAGAGTACCAATGATGACCCTGACCCTGTAGTGGTCCAGACTATAGCTGGTGGTTCTACAAATGGGTCAGTGGGTGTGGATGTAGACGATGCTTTGGGACGTTCAAAAGGTAAACTGTCTAGGGATAAGTCTTTAGAAAACCAAAAATGGGCAGAGCATTTTGGTTCTAAGCTTCATGGTAAGTCATCATGTGGACCCGTGTCCTAGCATTTTTTCTATAGTGGTCCTTGACTACTTAGTTGAGAAAGGAATTGCTTCCATGGAATGGTTTCTTATGGGAAAATTCATTGCCAAGAGACCAAATGTTGAATTTGTGTGATCTTGGGTTTCCAGAAAGTGGAAAAACAAAGGCCACATTGATATTATGGGCATGGCTAGAGATTTTTTATCTTTCTCCTTTATCTATGAGGAATATTTGCAATCGGTTCTTACTAGTGGCCCTTGCATGTTTGGTCAGTCTTCTCTTGTGTTGAAAAAGTGGGAGTTGGGTTTCTCTCCCAGGGATTGGGCTTGTGATTTGGCCCCTATCTGGGTGAGACTTCTTGGTTTTCCCTTACAAGTTTGGGATGAGGAATATTTATTGGATTAGCAGCCTACTTTACAGAATGAATTTTGGTTGACCCCATGAAAACTTCAAGGAAAAGACTAGTATATGCCTGAATATGTGTTAACATTAAACAGTCCTCTAATCAGCCTTTGAAGGTATCTATTAGCTCAAAGTTTGGAAGTTAGCCTTAGGGTGTGGAGTTTGAATCCATCCCTTATGCTTGATTTTAGTGCAAAAGAATAGGGCAGTGGGCAAAAGATTGCCCCATTAAGAAGTCCATGGTAAAGCCCTCAACTAAAGTTTAGAGGAAAAAATCTAATTGATTAAATAGTGTTAATCAAGAGGTGATCCCGCAAGTTGGTAATAACTCAGTTAATCCCCCAGGGAGGTAATAAGTAAGTTAATAAGCAGGTTTTGGTTGCTAATGGAAATGGGGATGCTCTACACTCACCCACGCAAGCCAATAGCATTTAGGGGATTGTTGATATAAGAAGTGATAGCTTGGATTTCCCTCTGCTTTCAGACAATGCCCCCCTAGTTATTATGGTTGGTTATGATGATCCTAAGATCATTTATAGTGATTCAAATAAACTCTAGAGAAGTAATCTTAAGAGATTAATCTCACTATTAATTTAAATATTTTAGGAAGTCAAATGGTGGAGTAATCTGATGTGGACCAAAATTCATCCCTAGTTGTAAAATATGTTCTCTCAAAGGGGGATTATTTTCTTTACCAATTGTTGTATGAAGACCCTTTTCTTGGTTTTGATGATCATATAGTGGATGAAAACTCATTTATGGTGGTCAAGTTCAAGAATAGGCAGAAGGGGAACCCTTCTACTTTGGCTTTTAAAGCTAGGAATAGAGTCAAGGTTGATAGTGGAGGAAACTAGAATAGTGTTGGAAGGCCTACATTCATTCATGGCCAGGATAAGAAAAGAAAATTGTATGTGGTTGATGGTGTTCAAAGAATGTTGGAGGATATGGGGGCTCTACCCTCATTTTAAAATGAAGCTTGTATCCTAGAAGAATAGGGAGTTAAACCACCCCCATAAGCATGATATATTATCATGATAAGGACTCATAAAATAGATATATGTATGGTTCAAGTAACTGAAATGCTGAAATCTAAACTTGTTGGTGTGAAATTGGTAGTTTTTCAAGGATGTTGGGATTCATTACTTTGATGTTGATGGTGCTTTAGGAGATATTTTGTAGTTTGGAATCCATGGTTCAGTAAAGTAGTAAAGGTATTGAAATCCTTTCCTCTTCAAATAATATTGCTACCAGATATGAGAATTTAAAGTATGATTTTATGGATTGTTTCAAATATTTATGCCCCCAATAATAAGGCTGAGAGGAGAAAATTGTGAGAATATTTAATTAATTTGAGATCTAATTTCTTTGATAAGTGGATTATAATGGGGGACTTTAATACTCCTATTTGTGTGGGAATTTAATACATAATGGGGGACTTTAATACTCCTATTGTGTGGGAACTTTAAAATTCGGAGAAAAAAAGGGTGCTCCAATTTTTTATGAAAGTAGCCAAGAGCTATTGGATATGATTAATACTCTAGGTCTTTTTGACTTGGACCTTCAAGGTATTTTTCATACTTGGTCTACTAGAAGAACTGGAGCATATTTAATCTGAGTCAAATTGGACAAGGATTTTATTTATCCAAATTGGTTAAATATGACTAATTATAGACTATTGGCTCTTTCATGGCCTAGATCAGATCATTGTCCTATTTCTCTAATAATGGATAAATGTGGACTTTGAACCCTGATCTTCATCATCATATCTATGGTGGAATATTTATATTTTTGGAATGGTCATGTTTTGAGTTGCTAAGAAACTTTCTGCTATTAAAAACAATATTATGTGGTGGAATAAACTGTCATTGGGCATATCTTAAATATTAAGAACCAGTTGAAGAAGGAACTTCAAGATGTTCAGACTCAAATTCAAATTTATGGAGCTTCAGAGAACTTATACTACTCTGAAATGAGCCTTTATCTAAAATTCATGAGATTGTATGAAAGGACAAAGAATTTAAGAGACACATGTGTCATGCAATTTGGCTCTAGAGTGGAGACTGGAATACTAAATTCTTTTAGACGACTACTCTTAAGTATATGGTTGCTAATAGAATCCATAATATTTTCTTTGAGGGTAGGAGATATTCAAAGGATGAGCAGATTATGCCACCTGCAATGAGTTATTTTTCAAATAATTTATTGAATGATCAACATTTGGATGGTTCTTTTAAATAGGAGACACTCTTTTTTATACCCAACCTGGTATCCTTGGAAATGAATATAACCCTTACAAGGATTCCCTTCGATTTGGAGGTTAGGGAGGTTGTTTTCTCTTTTGAAGGAAACAAGGCCCTTGGGCCTTATGGATTACCTATGCTTTTATTTCATATTTATTGGGAAATTTTGGCTAAGGATATCATTATTGCAGCAAAAGCGTTCTTTAGATGGAGATTTCTGCCGAAAAAAATAAATGCTACATATTTTTTCTAGTCCCTAAGAAGGTTGGTGCTGAATCCTTCCAATATTTTAGACCTATTAGTTTGTGTAATTATATGTATAATTTTTTGTCCAATATTTTTTTAATGCGCTTGAAAAAGGTGCTTCCTTCATTGGTTTTTGTTTAGACAAACAACTTTGTTCCTCGACAACAAATTTTAGACTATATTCTCACTGCCCATGAAAATATCCATTCCCTGTCTGAAAATGTAGGTTGGTTTTCTCTTTAAGTTGGATCTCATCAAATTTTATGATTGTGTGGATTGGGTCTTTCTCCTAAAGGTCTTTGAAGATTTTGGTTTTAATAAGACCATTATCCAATTGGTTAATCAACCAATTTCAACTCTTAAATTATCGGTGATCATTAATGGCTCACCTACATGTTTCTTTTCAACTTCTTGTAGGTTCTGATAGGGGGACCCTATATCCCCTTTTATTTTTATCTTAATAGAAGAATCCATTAGTAGACTTATTCAGGTTAAGGTTAACAGGGTCCTTTGAAAGGGGCTTCAACCCTCCTCATCTAGTGCCTCTTGCTCACATCAATAATCTATTGATGATACCAGCTTGATGGGGTAAAGCTCAATTATAGAAGTGAATAATTTTCAAAATATTCTAAACACCTACTAAATGGTTGAAGGATAGAAAATTAGTCTTCCTAAGAGTTCCCTCTTCTTTATTAAGACCCCATACAAGAGACAAGTTGTAATTGCAAACTTGCAAGGATGCAAAATTATGGACCTTCCTTCTATCTATATGGGGCTACCTCTTATCTCTAGTGTTTCTTTGGACTCCTTTTATAATTATCTGATTGAAATATTTCAAGCTAAGATGGTGGGTTGGAAAGGTTCTCTTTTGAGATAGGTAGGTAAACTTCATCTTATTAAAGCATATTTGTTTATGCGATGATATTCTTCAATATTCCAAAAATGTTTAGAGATAAAATGGAATTAATTATAAGAAACCTTTTTTGGACAAACCTTGAGGATAAAAGTAGGATGCATTAAATCTTTTCTTGGTGCTAAGTGTGCCTTCCTAAGAAATTTGGGAAATTTTAAATTAGGAGTTTGAAAAGATTCAACCACACTTTATTAGCCAAGAAACTATGGAGATGCTTAAAGGAAAAGAACGAATGATTTAGAATTATTTAGGAGAAGTATGTATCAAGATTTAAAAACTATAGAGAGTTCCTTAATGATGATGGGAGGATGATAGATTTCTCCATCTTTTTTATATCTACTTTTCATTCTGTAGTTAGTAAGGCCTGAAATGGATTTTAGGAAATGGTTAAAACATTCTTTTTTGGTATGATTGGTGGGTTGGGGATGGTCCTCTGGTCTACTTGTCATAGGAAAATCACTTTAAAGAGACTTATTTTTGAAGGATTGGCCGACGCGTGGCTGACTATATCCATGATCAAAATTGTGTTAATTTGGCGCTTGTTGACCCAAACCTCAAACCTCTTCACGATATGTGTTTCCAAATTGGTTGTCCATTCTCATGATAGAGAAGACTCCTTAGTATAGGCCTTGTATAAGGATGGATCTTATGGTATTTCTAGATATTTCCTCTCTTTGAGTGGATCATTCTTCCCTAGGACATTTTTACTCATTCATTTGAAATTTAACCCTCATTCCCAATGTTAATATCTTCTTTTGGTTGTTGATTTAGTATAAAGTTCTTACCCTAGACAACTTGGGTAAAAGAGGATTCGTTCTCCCTAATAGATGTTGTCTCTCTGAATTTGATGTGGAGAACCCTTTTCACTTGTTTTTTGTTTCTTATTCTGTCTCCCAAGATATTTGGGCTTATTACTTGAAGGTTTGGGAGTTTATTTGGGTCCTCCCTAATTCCTTCTATGAATGTTGGTTCCAATGGTATTCTTCTTTTTTGTAATCCTTATTTTCACCACCTATGGGCTTTAGTTATGCCTCATATTATGAGTGGGATTTAGGAGTGTAATAATTGTATCTTTAGGGAGAATAAATGCCCTTAAAAAGTTGTGGCTTTGAAAATTCACTCTACAATTAAGGAGAATTATTGACTTATTGTTCCTCTTCTTAGTCTTTGGGACCCAATTTTTCTCCTTTTGCTATTGATTTTGCTGATTTTTCTAGATGGATAATTGAGTGGGACATCACTAAGCCTTTGGGTAAATAGAAGAGAGATAGAAAGGATTTTTTCTGGAAAGAACCTCTTAATGGATGGCTTAAATTTAATACATATGGGTCAGCAAAGGGGAATCCTAGACTTGTTGGTTATGGAGGAGTGGCAAGTAATCATGATGGTAGATTTTTCTCAACATTGGCCCTCCCTCTAGGGACTTAAAAAACCATTATGCTGAGGATTTTACCACCCATTATGGCCTCAAATTTGTAGTTTCATGGGGTCATTTTAAAGTTTGCTAGAATTGATTCAATGAACATCGTTAATTATCTTAAAGGTAACCATAAGCCAAGATGGACTATTAAAAATATAATATTGCAATGTTGGTATCTTATTTAAATTTACACCAATATTTGAAATTGAGCCATACTTATGAGGAGAGGAACTACATAGCTGTTGGCTTTGCAAATCTTGGGGTTGATTTGCCGAGGGAGAAGGTGTTGAGGATAAATGATCCCATTCCCTAGGAAATTAAATCATTAATTAAAAATGATGAAAATACTTGTTAATCTATGACCACTATTGGAAATGATGGTGGAAACATCTAAACTCATATGGTCTGAGGTGGTGAAAAGATAGAGAGTTAATAAGGCACCTTACCATATGCACTATGATTTGCATTTTAGTTTTTTCATCTAGACTTCTATTTTGTATATGCATCCTGTTGGCATTTGTGCTAAAATGGGAGGAGATCAAATTAAGGTGTAACCTATAATTTATGAGAAATGGGAAGGTGAGGAGGATGTTTGGAGAAAATTATCTTCTGGTGGGTCAACCCCCTTTTATTAAGAAACAACACAAAAAATATTTTCAAGTTAACGAAGCATTTGTTAACATCTAGGATTCTGGAGTGCTGAAGGTTTTTGACATGAAGCTAGTGATTTTAGAGGAGTTAGTTGTAGAAGTGTCTCAAACCTTGGTTGAGGGTAGGAAATTCTTCTGAGATAAGAAATGTATTGATGAAGTGCTATAAATTTTCTTCATGTGAAATGAACGAGAGAAATTAAAGAGGAAATCAGATTGTGGGCATGATAGAGGATCCATCCCTACTCTTTGGGGAAAAGTGGTGGAAGTGATCGTGAGATATGTCACTCTGGATTGTTCATTCACTATCATATTTAGCTATCACTTAATTATTATGAAACATTGTAGACATGAAAAATGTATTTCTATCCCATTTTACTTGTTCTCCTCTCTTTCACATAGTATTAAAGCTCATAGAAAGTACCCCTCTTAGGCAGTTTTGCATAAACTATTTATCCTTCTCATTATGGAATTTGCTAAAGCTCTTGAAGTTACTAGAAACCCTAGTATCACTAAAGCTAAAAAAGATGCTATTTTCTTTTTGAAAGCCTATTATATAAGGTGTAATGGGGTCCCTAATGAGGATGTAGGTGGAGCTCAAACTAGTAAAAGATCTATTCCCATAAAGGAGGCAAAAGATCACCTGAATTTTGTTATTACTGATGAGAAAGACTCAAGTTATCCCCCCTTTATTGAATAGGTGTCAGACACTTTTGGCCCTACTGGAGACTCAAAAAGAAAAGGAAAAATTATTGGCTCCCCTTCGACCCTAACTAAAGGAAAGGGTACGAGTCAAATTTCCTCCTCCCATGCCAAGAATCCTAGAAGGAACTATGTTCCACATGATTCCCATCCACCTTTGCCCCTATCAGTGAGGAGAATTTTTATTTGCATGTGCATATACCTATTGCTAAGGAAAAACCATTAGAAAAGGGTTGTTATATTTATGATAGTGTTGTTACTGAGAAGAGTATCAAGGATATAATGGCTGGTCATGCTTGTAGAATTTTTTCTAAAACACCATAGATCTAGCTAGAAAGAGAGAAACCATACTCGCAGGAAAAAAAATAGAGAACAGAACAACATCACAAATAAAACTAAAAATACATATTCTCTTATCAAAGACTAAAAATTCATACATTACAATGGTGGAAACCATCGTATATAAAAGCACATTATGGTGCAGAGAAATTAAAGCGTTGGATTATGGGAGAAACAAAAAAAGTGAATAGAAAGAAGGAAGTGGTGGTCCAAAAATCATGGATCAGCACTTAAGTCACCACATAAAAATCACCATAAGCTGCCCTTAACTGGTGGCAAAATTCTTGGACGAGAAGTGGAATTAACTAGACTAACACCCTCCCTTAATTCCAACTAAGTAGAATACAAACTAACAAGAAAGGAGGAAAGAGGGAAAAACTAGTAGGAATAAAACCCCCCCTCAAAATCTATAGAAGATGGAACTAAAAACCCTTGTTGTGACAAGAAAAGTGTGGACATCCATCGAAAGAAAACCGCCATAGTGATAAATGAAGAGACTCCTTTAAAACAAAGATGAAAATAAGGATCAATCTACATGAGTGCCCCCAACGACACTACTCGAACAATGAATAGATGGAAAACAAAGGCAAAACATCTATCACTCAAGGATGCAGATGACACATAAATCTGTATGAGTGACCCTAATGACACTACTCAACCATGCAAGGACAACTTGCAAGTTGAAAATGCAGGTGCCAATTGTCTATAAAACTGATGAACTATGGAATCAAAGAAGCTTAGCATGAAGAGGCTTGATAGATCCACTGATACTCGTGTCACTGAAGAGGAAATGAAGGCAAGGCCCATGCACTAAGAGAATAAAAATGGGATTTCTATGATGAAGAAGACTTAGGGGCTAAAATTTGATGTTGTTGCATTGCCTTCTCTAAAGCCTCTAGTCTCATCCAGCATCCGTTGACTGCGTGCCCCACCTTACCACAAAAACTGCAAGGCTCGCCCAAATTCTTCTTTTCTGTCTTGGATTGTTGATAGGATTGTGAATTTTTCTTCTCACTTGTATGCACAACAAGAGCAAGAGCTTTGGAAATTTTTAAAGTACCCATCTATATGAGCTTATCTTTCTCATGTATTAGAGACTCAATGAAAGCATCAAGAGTGGGCATCTTCCAACTTGCTCCTATCGTAAGCCTGATTATGTGAAAAGCAGAGACAAACACAACATATTGTGGACCCAATTTTGACAAAATAGCAAGGATTAGTTTGCTTTCATGCATGGATTTGTCAATTCCATGTTCTTTTAGCTGAAGTAATATAGCCTTGAACTTTGTGTAGAAGTCTTGTATATTCTCAAAAAAGTTGGGATCTAATAAGTTGAGCTTATTTTCAAGAATGTGACCCCGCATCTCATCTTGCTTCCTAAAAAGAGCCTCCAACGTAGTCCAAAATTGGTTTGGAGTTGTGCATGCATCAACATGAAACAACAATTCTGAAGACATGGATAAGCATAAAAGACCAAAAGTCTCATCCAAACAGTTGAAGTATTTAGACTTTTGGGTAAAAGTACAAAGTTGTGTCACACTTGAGGACCATTCTCGTAGTTCTGGCCAAAATTGTTTCGGCCAAAATGTTTTCGGCTGTACATATGTGGCACAAATGTGGCGTCGATGTGGAAAATGTGTTTCGGCCGAAACCAGTTCGACCGAACCAATTTTGGCCGAAAAATAATGAGTAAATATAAGCCAACTATGTTCTATCGATGAAGAATTGGCACATATTTATATTGGGGGGTTCGGCCAAACTAGTTTCGGCCGAACCAGTTCCGGCCGAAACTGTCTGTGTGGCATCCTATGTGGCAGCCAAATAGGCAAAAATTTTAAAATTACAGAACTTCTCACTTAGACAACTGATATTGTCATAAAAAATCAACCATTTTAAAAATCTAAATATACCCTTTTGTAGAGATCAGAGTCTAGATTATGGTAATATAATTTTTATTGTGTTTTGATTACATATAATATATTATAATTTGAAAAAACTCCAAGTAGGTATTTTAACATTGAAGAACATGCTCGTTCAAAAAAAAAAAAAATAGCAAATCATGTCGAAAATTTTTACAACTTATATGTAACACTAGAGGAGAGAGTCCTCTTCAAGAATATGTAATTTTTTTTGTATTTGGTTTAGATTTGCTAGGGCAAATGTGGAGGGAGAAAAGAATTGTTAATTTTGGGTAACTCCGACTTTGAATAGTTATAACAGACAAAAAATATACTGAAAACCAATCTTTCTTTTTTTATGCACTAGCTATACATGTCATCTAAAACATATTCTAAAATCAGAGGAAAAAAAGATTATTTGCATATATTTAGTTGGAGGGAACTAGACCCTACATTTTTAGCATTTCTTGCGCAATTAAAAAATGGACTTCAAAAATTAAAAAACTAGGTCAATAATTATTCAAAAATTTAAAAAAAAATTATAGGCATAAACTACATCCAATTTTACACATTTCATTAGTTTACCTCATTTTTAAATTCTAAACACAAATTCCACTTTTATGTCATTAAAGTTTAACATTTTTGCATGTCGTGGTCCTCTTCCTTTGTAAAAGTGTGACACAGGTTTGTACTTTTACCCTTTTCAACTGTTGAATTGGGTTCAACCTCTATCGCCATGACTATTAGATACAAGCCTTTACTTCTGAGCTGTAGCAGAATATTTGGCTTCCATTCAAAATAGTTGTATGGTGTGAGAAGAGCAGAGGCTGAAAATTCCATTCTTGGCAACCGATCTGATCTCAATACCTGCAAAAGAAAAATTTACATTTCTTTCCTAACTCCTAAGCTCTGATACCATGTAGAATTTTGGCTAAAACAACACATATCTAGCTAGAAAGAAAGAAACCATACTTGCAGGAAAAAAAATAGAGAATAGAACAACATCACATATAAAACTGAAAATATATATTCTATTATCAAAGACTGAAAATTCATAAATTACAATGGTGGAAACCATCGTATATAAAAGCACATTACGATGCAGAGAAATTAAAGCACTGGATTATGGGAGAAACAAACAAATTGAACAGAAAGAAGGAAGTAGTGATCCAAAAATCATGGATCAACACTTAATTCACCACATAAAAATCACTATAAGCTGCCCTTAACTGGTGGCATAATTAATGGACAAGAAGTGGAATTAACTACACTAATAATGCTTATATTTTAATGGGGTTTATTGTAGATTGAATACTATAAAAATGAAAGGATTTGTATCCCTAGATGATGAAAGAGTTAACAAATTTCTCACTATGACTCAAAATTTGTCCAAAGGGATTGAGTAATTAAACCATTCCCATGAACAATGAATTCATTCTCTAGAAGAGGATATTTTAAAAAATCATGATAAACTAATGACTATGGTTTCTGTGAATTGATTGCCTTGGAAATATCACAAATAGTTTGAAAATTTTGAATAAACAAGCAAACATTATATAGGGATTAACTAATAGTACAACTTTTTCCCCTACTAATAGCGGCAAATCTAAGATTATAAGTGAAGCTCAAGGAGTGAGTAGTGAAGTGATGCATGGTACTGTTACTTGGCTCAAGGGAAGAGATAAGGGTACTATACTCTAGTGGATTATGTGATGAACAACGTGTGAAGTATTAAGGAAGATATAATTTCAAAATATGAGCAACTTTTAAAGACTTTGTAAGTTGGTTATTTCAGTGATGAATTCCCTTTTTGTTTAGACTCTTATTGGGATACATTCTCATATCTATTTTGTTTATCTTTATTGGGATGTATCCCCTATTTTTTTTTATCTATGGTCTACTTGTTGCCTGACTTATGGTTTAGTGTTATTTCAGGTTTTAAACTTTCTGGACTTTTTGACTATTTAAGGGTTTTAGGTCCATTCAAACCTGATTTCCTTTAATGAAAAATATTTCATGTAAATTATTTATTTTCTTATTAGTCATATAGTCTTTAACAATGAATGTTTGTATCACTTTTGTACCAAAATAGATAAAAGATACATGAAATTCAATACTTAGTAAGGGTCTAGTAATTGAAGTTGTATTCAGAGTAAAAACTAATTCAATTATGTAGATAGTATACATGCATGTAGTATGTATCATTTTCTTTTTGAAAGTAAAATAACTATACTATTTGTAATGGTTCTATTATATAAATTAGATGAAGGTCTGAACCCTTTACATAAAATCCATCAAGTAAAAAATAGGGATCTCAAAAGTAGTGAGATGACAAAAAACTAAGAACCAAAAATACAAAAAAAGGTCAATGACTAAAAAAAGGCAAGTAGGGACCAAAAAAAGGACACACAAAAACCAGTTTCTAATTTCCTATGAGACTAAAGCCCTTCATGGTCTTCCACTCTTTATTGAGAAAATCTATATATTCTAGAAAATACAACTTCCCATATTAGTAGAAATATCCTTGGAAGGGGTATCATTTGAAGAAGAAATGACATTTCCTTGTTTAGAAGACCTATCTAGATTGCCATTAGAAGCCTCATCAAATGCATTGCTCTTGTTCTTGACATGTTTCCTTTCCAACTCCTTCTGTACAACCTACATGTAGATCACCAATTCGTTGATCATCTCCTTGTTGAAAGTTTAATTGACTAAATCTTGAATGGTTCCTCCATTGTTCTTTCATATTGTTGGTCTAATAGGATTGTAAACCCATGATTTATAAGAGTTTATGTGTACATATAGTTATAAAAATAAGAATTAAGCAAATAAAAGTTCAAAAATTATTGTTGATTCATAATAATTCACAAGTGGAACAATAATGAAGACCTTTTGATTGCCCCTAAGTACTAGGAAAGAATTTTCAATCTTTGAACATTTCTTCCAAATCCTACATGAAGGAAGAAATATTACCAATGCAACAAATTTCTCCTTGAAATTTTAGTTGGAATTTAAAATTTCTCAATTTGTAATAGCAGAATGCACTAACACCATAGTTAAATTTAAAATGATGTCCCTTGGTTTTATTTTTTAATTCCAAATGACCATTCATCTACCATAACCTTAAATATATAATTTTAAGTTAAGTTTTTCAATGTTTGTAAGTGCTTTCTCACCCTTCTCGTGGAGTATTTCGTACGCACTGTGAGTAGAACTCTACTTTGGAGGTAATTGGTTTGAGAGTTCCTTTAATTGGGTGACCCTTTTTTTGATCAATTTATTTATTATGGATTTTCAAAGGATGTCTAGAATGTTGGCGTAGATATTGAGGGTGTCAATGTTGATGAGTTAAAATTGGTGAAAAAGAAGGTGGCAGAGAGAACAACAAAAACTCTAATGAAAGGTTGTATTGGAAAGGAATTGTTAGAAAATGTTATGAGTTTGAAGAAGGTAGCCAATAAGGAAGTGATGGAAGGAGGGACTTCTTATACAAATTTGAATACTTTTGCAGAGGATATTTAAAAGATAGTAAAATCAAGTATCTAAGAGATTCTAAATTTTATCTTGCACAATTAATAATTTCTAAATAACATTACTGTAAATATTATTTTGATTTGATTTTATCTTATTACTTCAAATACATCTGATGCTCTCTTTCTTTCTGTGTTGCTACTTTAACTTCATTCATGTTCAAACTTCTAGATCTATACTTAAGTTCCATTAATCTTTAAAAGTCTGCATCTATGCTTATTCTTCCTTCTTTGGCCATTCTCACCTGTCTGACTTGATTCTAATTTTTTTTTGGTTTAATTATTTCTCAGACCATAGAACTTTGTTTCTTACTCAATACTTGTAGTGTACATTGATAGTTTAACTTTAAAAAATAGGTTGCAGGCATGTTTCCTTTCCAACTCCTTCTGTACAACCTACATGTAGATCACCAATTCGTTGATCATCTCCTTGTTGAAAGTTTAATTGACTAAATCTCGAATGGTTCCTCCATTGTTCTTTCATATTGTCGGTCTAATAGGATTGTAAATCCATGATTTATAAGAGTTTATGTGTACATATAGTTATAAAAATAAGAATTAAGAAAATAAAAGTTCAAAAATTATTGTTGATTCATAATAACTCACAAGTGGAACAATAATGAAGACCTTTTGATTGCCCCTAAGTACTAGGAAAGAATTTTCAATCTTTGAATATTTCTTCCAAATCCTACATGAAGGAAGAAATCTTACCAATGCAACAAATTTCTCCTTGAAATTTTAGTTGGAATTTAAAATTTCTCAATTCGTAATAGCAGAATGCACTAACAGCATAGTTAAATTTAAAATGATGTCCCTTGGTTTTATTTTTTAATTCCAAATGACCATTCATCTACCATAACCTTAAATATATAATTTTAAGTTAAGTTTTTCAATGTTTGTAGGTGCTTTCTCACCCTTCTCTTGGAGTATTTCGTATGCACTATGAGTAGAACTCTACTTTGGAGGTAATTGGTTTGAGAGTTCCTCTAATTCGGTGACCCTTTTTTGATCAATTTATTTATTATGGATTTGCAAAGGATGTCTAGAATGTTGGCATAGATATTGAGGGTGTCAATGTTGATGAGTTAAAATTGGTGAAAAAGAAGGTGGCAGAGAGAACAACAAAAACTCTAATGAAAGGTTGTATTGGAAAGGAATTGTTAGAAAATGTTATGAGTTTGAAGAAGGTAGCCAATAAGGAAGTGATGGAAGGAGGGACTTGTTATACAAATTTGGAATAATTTTGTAGAGGAAATTTAAAAGATAGTAAAATCAAGTATCTAAGAGATTCTAAATGTTATCTTGCACAATTAATAATTTCTAAATAACATTACTGTAAATATTATTTTAATTTGATTTTATCTTATTACTTCAAATACATCTCATGCTCTCTTTCTTTCTGTGTTGCTACTTTAACTTCATTCATGTTCAAACTTCTAGATCTATACTTAAGTTCCATTAATGTTTAAAAGTCTGCATCTATGCTTATTCTTCCTTCTTTGGCCATTCTCACCCGTCTAACTTGATTATAATTTTTTTTTGGTTTAATTATTTCTCAAACCATAGAACTTTGTTTCTTACTCAATACTTATAGTGTACATTGATAGTTTAACTTTAAAAAATACGTTGCAGGAAAAAAAAATTTTAGGTAAATCAAAAGGGATGCATGTGCTTTGATTTATTCTAAAAGCAAATAAAATGTATTATTGTGGGATGGGGGCCACTTCGCAAATCTACCCGCGGCCCTGGATGCTTACCTCTTTTTTGTTTTGTTCAAACCTTAAATGGGCTTACCTAATAATTTTTAAAAGGGCTTTACTAATACTAACCCATTTTTTGTTTTATTCAAACCTTTATTTGTACGTGACTCCTCCTTATCTTTTGCCGCAAGTTGAATCTCTTTGGGGCCCACTTTGATTTGACTTTGACTTACATACAAACAAATAATATTTATCCTTGATGTTAGTCTCATGAAACCCAATTTTATTTGTAATTTCCATTTATTGTAGCTATTAACTAGCACTTGCACCCATAAGAGGTGCAAGGGTGTAGCTGATAGGTAAATAGAAGGAAGATATAAAATAATGTTAAGATTGTGTAATCAATTATATCAAAATATAGGTCTTTACACATGTATCATTGCATATTATAATTTAGTAATTTTTTTTTATTGTTTTCATAGATTTTGATTCCTTTGAATTATTATCATCCACTTTTGATCAACAAAGGTTATATAAGTATGTGTTGAGATCTATAATTTCAAGGAGACAAATTATGGAAGCAATGCTCTACACGTGAACAAGTTGGAAATCTCAACATCTTGAAATTATTTCTTACATATCAAAGTTAATATTCTATGTGATTTGAACCCAAATGTGTACCGTGGGAACTGAGTAATATCTGGCTCGAGCAATTTTTAGTACATGTGAACTTTAGGCTTGTTAAAAAAGAGGACCATCAACTAAAAGTTCACATCAAATGTATGTGCTACTCAATACTAAGAACCCAATTTTTTGAATTAATAGGAAGAACAATTAAATAAATAAATGAAATTCTTATTGCTACAATGTTGAGCATTGAATAGATGCCTATGAACTAGATTAATTCCTTGTATTACATCTATCATGCAAAATTGGGTTCACTTTTGTCTTGCAAAAACTTTAGCATGGCAATGTTATCTTCTCTAATGAACTACACTATAATTGAGAAGCTTGTTTATACCTCACAACAAGCTTCTACTGTCAATCCTAGAAAATATGGATAAGCTGACCAAATTGAAAATGATGTCTATGATAGTGAATCAAGTGGATGATCTGGCATCATAAAATGATGTAGCCCCAAAACCCTCAAGAGCAATTACTCAGAAAATACACAACAAAAAAATTGTAGAATTTGAATTCTTCATTAGCTTCTCCAACTAACTCTACCTCTACAATGAAAGAAAACTCCTACTTATTACAATTCTATTTTGGGAAAATAGATTTTTCTATTTTTGGTAACTTTCAAAAATCATCCTACGAATCTCAAATTTTCCCAAGAAAATACCCCAACTAAGGCAAGATGAATTGCCAACTAACCCACGAAATTAGAAACATGATTTCAGATTTATTACAAAAAGCAAAACTCTAAAAATTGAAAAGAAATAGAAAAAGCCAATTTTGGAGGCCAAGATGAAATTTTAGGCGCCCGAAAAAGCCAACATTATATAACTCACACCATAAAAGTCAAAATAAAGTTATTTATGAAAATATTAAACTAACTTACAAGTAAATCCTATGTAATTGAATAACTCAACTTTAATCGCTTTGTTGACATTTGGGTTTTGTTGACCTACTTTAATTATTTTGTAATTGAGTGCATTTTTTAAAATATGCAATTTTTGAAAGATTACAATTTGTAGAACACTCTCCTCAAAATATTAGTTTAGAAATTTCTTTTCTATATGTTGCTTCTATTCATTATCTAGACACATTCTTTACAAAATTTATGTATTCTCCATGATTGATCCCTAAATATTTATTACATGTCTGATGTAATTTGCATATTGCTATCGTTGATAATTATTAAATATTTATCACAATCTAATCTTTTACCCTTTATATGTGTCAAATTGGATGGGGTCACACAATAACAAAAATATTTCTACGTGAATTTGATAGCAATTATAATAATTATGTTCAATCAATCAAAATCAATGATAATAATTAAAATTAAAATCAAGCTCATTTGTGAACACAATAAAATTTAACTCTTTTCCTTTTTCACGATCTAACCTCAATTAATATAATTTGGAGTGACTATTACAAAACAAAAGGAAAAAAATGAAGAGCGTGGTTCTTCTTCATTAGAGTTGATGATTCTTTTAGCTCTTTTTATATTGATCATAGATTAGAAGTTTGTTCAGAAAATTGATACTAAAATTTTGAATACAATTTAATCTTAAATCTTAAAAACAACATGAAAGTTGGGAACTTCCATCACTATGCTCACACCCTTTTTGTTTATTTTTATAAGCAAGGCTCACATCACTTTTATTAGCTTCTTTAATTTCATCTTCAATAATCATACCAATTTCAGTGCCTTTAATTCATCTATCAAACATAAAATCAATAGCAAATGACCTAGGTACAATTGTCATACATTATGTAAAAATGTTTTTAAAATTATTTAATTTCGTAGAAAAATAGTTTTTTTTCCAAAAAAAAGAAAAGAAGCTAAGACTCTTTCATTCAAAATTGAAAAAGAAAATAATAGAAGATACCAATTTGAAGAGACATGCAAATATCAAACAAAAGGGTAAAAAGAAGGCAAATTTTTTAATGAAACATGTAGGAATGTAATTTGAGAAATGAAAGCTAAAAAATATAAATCAAATTGGTATTTACTATAATAAAAGTTACATTCTCCAACACATATGTAAATGCCAATTGCATCTTAAGATTAAAAACTTGTATTTCATTGAAGAGATTTGCTGAAAGGTTTCTCTTTCTTGATATCAATATTATATCTCCCACATATGCCAGACATGATCATAAAGTAGATTTCCTAGAACTTATAAAACACATGAAACATTCTTGGGGTTCAAACTTCATATCTCTCGAATCAATTTATTCTAAAATATTCACCATTATTATTAATATATTTAAAAGCCTCTTACAACCCATACCATACAACCAAAAAAGCTCTAGGCACTGAAGATCTTATGACAAGGCTTTTATTGAAGCCAAGATTAAAACAACAAAAAGAATGAAGATAATAACACAGTGCAGAGTGAATACCACATCACTCAAAGAAACAACTGTGAAAAATAACCTCCTTGGAAAGAATGCAGATTAAAATCTGTCATTATTACCACAAATTAATTTAAAAGCATGTTCACACGCTACATCATATAACCTAAAAAAACTTGGCACCGAAGATCTCATGAAAAAAGGAATTTATTTAAGCCAAGCACAAAAACCACTAATAATGAAGATAATAATAGTGTAGGGTGAAGAAACGGTCCTGAAAACTTCTCTTTCAAAGCACTAAAGGAAAACATGTAATTTGAAATTGTTCTAAAATATGAAAGGCGTAGAAGCGATGGAAAAAATAAGAGAGTGTAGAGTACGTTGTGGATAACCCTAGCACACCTAGCCACGCTGGGATCTACCTGCCAGCATACAACCATGATCTATACGCTTCTCGCACCACCTTTCCAGTAATGGTAGCAGAGTTTAAGTGATGAAAATAGAGACACCTTGCCCAATGATGTTTCTACCAGTTCCAAATCCAGTTAATCCATCTCTCAAAGTGTGAAGGCTTGTTCCAGATTGATATTAATACGAAGGATCCAGTTGGAGTTTCTTTTAGCTAGATTGGCAGATGAAAGGCAAAGATCAAGTCAATAGGAAAATTGTTGATGAGAACCAATG
Organism: Thuja plicata; assembly: GCA_018584345.1. Taxonomy (NCBI): domain Eukaryota; kingdom Viridiplantae; phylum Streptophyta; class Pinopsida; order Cupressales; family Cupressaceae; genus Thuja; species Thuja plicata. The sequence continues at coordinate 1,464,580 of MU225345.1, forward strand.
AAGAGTAATCCACACGACACACTAATCAAGATATTTAATTTTCCTGACAAACTCAGGGCGTTTGAAGATTTTTCTCTCCACAGTTTCCTAAAGTTTGGCAATGACGATAGCTGATCTAACAATACCACCAAAAATTAAAAGATGGGTTTTCACCAAAATTTCTATTCAATATAGAATTTGTTCCTTGACACTTACAAAATATGGTGGAAAATAGGTTTTAAAATTTGTCTATAATTTTATTCATCAAATATTTTGTATTTAATTTTCTTACTTTTCTGTAAAGTGGATCTTAATCAAAGCCTAATTGCTTTTTTGGGGTTTTGGCATTGGTGAAGAGAAGAACAATTAATTAAAGTTGGTTTATTGGCTTACATCATGCCACATCAATTTTGGGATTCCTATTATTAATATCTTTTGTTCTGTAATTAATTACATAATTAAATCTAAAACTAACTTTATGCCTAATTGCATATTTAAACTTTTCTTCTCAACCATGTGACACATGAGGTTCTGAGCGGCTTAGGGCAGCGTTTATGCAGCTGAAAATTTGCACCTGAAGTGACAATTTTTATTTATTTATTAATTAAATTAAAAATCTCAGACCCACTATCAGAGATTTTTAATTTAGTTAATAAATATTAAAAAAAATTGTCACTTCAGGTACAATTTTTGGGCTGCATAGTCATTTTTGTGGCTTAGTAGTGTTGAATTCCCTTGTCTGAATCTTTCTCTTCTAAAGAAAAAGAACAAGATGAAGGTGGAGCCATTTAATGTAATGAATTTATGATTTTTAATTGTTATTGTACATGAATAAATGAATATTGAATGATGCTTTTCTGCAGGTGTCATGTCTAACCTTGATTGTAGATGCCATTTACATCTCAAGTCTTAAAGTTTGAATTTCTATTTATGTTTGTACATAATTTTTATATCATTGTCCCCTACCGTCACGGAAAAAGGGGTCTCCCACTGATCACCAAAATGTTGTAGAACACATGAATTAATTCATTCTAATCTCTACCTTATTTTATTTTTGAGTTTATAATATTGCCCCATCAATATAAGAATCTCCACCTAACATAAGAATCTCCACCTAACATAATATTGTTGATCCTATGCAAGCCTATTAAGTGAGTCTTGCTAAATTGTGCGGGTGGTTTTAAGCTATGCATTTCAATAATATTTATATTAAACTAAATTTTCCAATATTTTTTGATTGCTTCCTCCAATTTTGCTAATGGTTTGATTAATTTTTATTTGCAAACATATTCATTTTAGTGGCTTGGACAGGAATGGGGAGTGATAGTTTATGTTCTGACAGTTGACAGCTGTCTTTTTCAAACCTAAAAAACTTGTAAAGTGTCTTTTGCATGTAATGCAAGGTTTCCTATTATGATAATTATTTATAGAATAATATTTTATTTGATTTTTCATTGGATATGACATATTTTTCCACGATTCCATTTCCAAAATTTCTTGGATGAAATTATAAAACAAATTTTACAATCTTTGTTGTTATGTGTGCAGACACATGGTTTACATGAAAAAAGATCTAGAGAGTTTTGATTTAAACATCTGTATGGGATTCAACAATTTATTTCCCAACCATAAAATTTGATCTTGTTCCCTTCTCTGATTCTCCTTTTACACAACATGGTATATTGAATGAGTAGCGAAGCAGAGCGGGCCAAAGAAATATACAAATAGGTTAAGTTTTCTTCACTTAGAGTTTCGAAGCTGCAAATTAGTCAGACTTAAATGGCAATTACCATGGGCAAGGTAAATATGTACTCAGCCCATTTCCACATGTGGAGAATCATTATCTGTTCATTTTGAATGTAGTTTCTCTAGACTTTATTAATGCAAATTATAGAAAATAGTTCATCATTTTAACGACTCATTTTCAATCGGTAATAAATAGGTTACTACTACAAAGATGGCATTGAAGTGTTCGATACAACAAGCCAGGTGCATGGTGTCAGCATAGATTTAGTACTTGTGAGAAGGGAACGAGATCAAAGGAGAATCTCTTGATAAGGGAAAGATTGTGAGGTATAGTTTTTTTAAAATAAATTATCAAGAGAAAGACTGTGAGGTATAGTTTTTTTAAATGGAAATAGTATGGCTATCAACCGTGCCAACCATGTAATTATCCAAGATAGAATATTTCATACAAGTGAAAAATTGGAGTTACTATGTGATATAAATTCAACATTTTTTTTTAAGCAAAAGTGGGCTGGCCACTATAAATATATATTCAAATTTATATCTGGGCTGGCAAGATATAAATTCAACTTTATCTGTAGACAAAACTATAATATTGGATACTATTTCCACTCAATTGCATTAGTGCCTTATACGAAAACTATTGCTTTTTTAACACTTCTTAAAGCCTTCCACTATTCTGTAATGACATGATGCAAAACCAGCATCGACCAATGAAATATTCAGTAGAGAAATCTGTAAAGCACTTACACAATCCACTGACTGCTCAAACAGTGAACATGGTTTACCAACAGGAAAACCCACTTTTGCAGTTCAATACCAAATTTTTGGTGGTTTACACCGTGACACAGGTTTTGCAGGCTCCGTAAGCGAGGAACCTCGCACTTAAAGCCTACCGGCTAATAAGTTTCAAAAATGTTATATTCATGGTATGTCAATTTTAAATTCACTATTTTTAATTTTGTAATTAATTCATAATTACGATAAATGGTACATTTTGGGTGTTGTATAGATATTGTCAATTTTTTCCAGTAATTGGAATATTATGAGAATATTCATTGTGTAATATCAGTAGGTATCGAGTGGCCTCTTTTGAACATTTTTTTATGTTTGGTAAATTCTGAGCTCTTACCCTTGCTGGGGTCTTATCATCAGATTGTGCTTCATTTTTTGGCTACACTCAGTTAAAATTAGACCTTCAATTTTAGCTTCCAAGCTCATAGTATTTCACTAATATCTTTGCTTTTTGTGATTCTTGTGGCATTGGAAAGGTGATTTAGAGCTCTTCATATCCATATATGTACTTTTTCTAGATTTTTTTCCAAATCTATTTTATTCAAATTTATGTGTTCTCACTATCTAGCCAATAACTTGGACATTTTGGCATATGTAATGGATCTATTCTCTTGAGAGGGCTTCATTTGATCTGATTTATATGTATTGAGATTTTACAAGTCTGATTATTCCATTAGAGGAGGTATCATGAGTTTTTGTTTTTTCTGTCTACCATTAGACTAACAAATGATAAATATGAGTCTTGGAAACATGGTACCCTGGCACATCTTAGGTGGATTTTTTTTCCTTATTTGTATGGACTCATCTGTAAACCAGCTAGAATGAAGGGTAGGAGAGCTCGGACAGTCATTAATGACCATGTTGTAAGCATTATTTTATCAAATGGTGATTTTGATGTTTATTTCACACACAAATTATGAGATACAATAATAAAAATGAGCACATTTTTTAGCTTCATAATTATATTGCTTAAATTCGTATATTTCCTTGTTTTGTTTTTTTTGTGATTTTTACATTGGTTGGTGTTAAACAAATGGTGAGAGGAATAACTACTATGATAGAGTACTCACTTAGATTCATGTCTAAGTATACCTAGTGACTTGGCATCATTTATCACATCTTTTATATTATTTTCCCCATCTTTGAACTTGAAATAACATTAAATTTTATCTTGAAAATATACACACTACCTCATAATGACTTGAATTGTGAATCTAATATATCCTTATGTAAATTAGGATTCATTAGTTCATCGTCTCGGTGTGAATCCTCATTGCCACAAAAATCTAGTACATCGTTCATCTTATCGTCTTTGTCAAAGACAACACAATCCTCATCTACAGTAGACGATGAAAACATTCTTTCCATTCTTAAAAGCATATTTTCTTCTTGCACTTTTATAGCTTTAGACTAGGACTGCATATCATTTTCAAGAGCCACATTGAATTGCACAACTTATTTGACTAGAATCAAGTAAGACGGATGAGAATTGTCAAACAAGGAAGAATAAGCATAGATGTAGAAGTTTGAACATCAATGAAACTTAAGTATAGATCTAGAAATTTGAACATGAATGAAGTTAAAGTAGGACCATGAAAAGAAAGATAAAATTTAGATTTATTTGAAGTAATAAGATAAAAACAAAATTAAAATAACATTTACAGTAATGTCATTTAGAAATTATTGATTGTGAGAGATAAAATTTAGAATCTCTTAGATACTTGATTTTGCCATCTTTTGAATATCCTCTACAAAAGCGTTCAAATTTGTATAAGAAGTCCCTCCTTCCATCACTTCCTTATTGGATACCTTCTTCATACTCATAACATTTTCTCACAATTCCTTTCCAATACAACCTTCCATCAGATTGTTTGATGTTCTCTCTGCCACCTTCTTATTGTCATTGCCAAAGAGAACACAACCCTCATCTGGAGTAAAGGATGAAAAAATTCTCTCTATTATTAAGAGCATATTTTCTTCTTGCACTTTTATAGCTTTAGACTAGGAGTGCATATCATTTTCAAGAGCCACATTGAATTGCACAACTTCATTTACTAGAACATATCTTTCTTTAAAAATTTAATAACTATATTATTTATGTTTTTCAATCCATGTTTTATTCCTCATCAATAGAACATAGAATCACATCAAATAAATCATTAGTATTATCATCCACAAGGATATTTTTCTATTATTCATCTTCAATACGATTCAAATATTCATTAGCTTCATTGTAATAATCCTCTATCATAGGACTATGTAATGAATGCATATGTTTTAGCCTTAAATATTATGTGCACAAAATCAACCTCTTATTGAATTTTTGAAACATGCTCCTAATTACAAAATATTATTTCAATAAACAAAATATCTAAATTATCAAGAAGAGTTTATATCCATTTTGTAGGAAGAAAAATACATTCTACTTTATCACATCTTTATGTACATAAATATACTAATCTTCAATAAAACTTAGAAGCCATACAAATAAAATCATCAAATCTTCCGCCAAGGGGCATTTTCATATTATCATTCTATGATTGTAGCCGCCTATTTAACTTCATCTTAATGTAGGCCCTCACTAGTGCATGAATCTACACCTTTTAATTAAATATAATGCAATCACCCTTCTATGGGAAATGTGAGGACACCCATTTTTTTTTCTTTTTATTCAACCTATGTTGTATTTTAGACTCCCAAACAATCCATTTTAGAAAAAAAAAAACCAATAATAGATTTTTCTTTTTTAATTAGGGATTTGACAAAACATGACAAAATTTTATAATGGGTTGCTTTGTGTAAGTAGTAATAGGATTATTTTGATTTAAAAAAATTCTAAGATAGATCTTAAAATTTTAAGAATAAATTACATCCATGAGGGATATTAGATGATAAATATCTCATCTATATACACATACACAAATGTACATGAGTGCGTGCACATGCGTGCCCACACACACACACACACACACACACACACACACACATAGAAATAGACATACACATGCACATGCACCTACACATGTATTGAAGATATAAATTGTGGATCGCGAATTGTGGAATGACTCTATTTTTTGTGTTTCACTATAAATTTGTATTGAAGCTTGGAGTATTTATATTATGTGATTTGTGTTATTTTAGTTAAAATATACTAAGAGGGTATAAGTCAAAAAGATTGAGTGTAAGCTTCAATTATAGTAGACCATGCTAAAGTAAGACCCACTATTGAAGATAGGGATGTGTTTTTAAGGGCAATAATATGATGAGAAATTGTAGAAGTATAACATTATTGATAATAAGGAATCACTTATTGGTGAAATAGATATTTTAAGAAAACAATATTTAGTTTATCTTATGAATAAAAAAGCTTGTATACAAAAGTATGCTAGATTTGAAAAAGGACTAGAAACAAGAATAATGACTAGTGATGTAGATTATGACTAGAAACAAGAATAATGACTAATAATGACTAGTAGATTATGTAAGGAGAAGGAAAAAAAAAAATAAAGATTCCTAAAATTTAATTAAAACATGAAGATATTAAAGGAAGAGCTCGAAGAAATGGGAACTAAACAGAGAAAATTTAGAAAAATGTATAGAAATGTTGAAACTATTATGGATAGAAAATTTCAAAAATATTTTGGCCAAAAAAAGTTTGAACACACACATACACACATAGATATCTCTCTCTCTCTCTCTCTCTATA
>MU225345.1:1471688-1500903 GCA_018584345.1 Thuja plicata
GAAGCTGAAAACTTTGTCAGAAGAGACTGCTGGAACCCCCACTGAAGTGCATGACCAGGTAGAGAAGACAATGTCTGAAGAGCTGATCAATCGAACCAGGAAGCAATAGAACCAACAGGTGAACCCCTCCCATAATGCTGAACTAGGAGAGGTGACAGGAACACTGAAATGCAATGCCAGAAACATATGCAAAAGAAAGAACCAGGAACACCAACAGTGCAACAGAAGTACAAACACAAGATAAAGGGTGGTGTCACCGACACACAGCATGGGCTAATGTCATGGAAGGTACACTCACTTGACAAAGGTGGATGCACCTAAAATGACATAATCATCATAACCCCCCTGGCACTTTATAATAGAGTGCAAGTACAAAAACCATACAAGGTGTACAAGATCCCAGAAATACAGAAGTAGGAACTTTATCACAGTGCATTTATAGAATAAAGATGCATCAAAAGAAGCATACAAGCTCAGAATTCAGAAAAAAGAGTGAGCTAGAATATCAGAAGAAGAGATCCCAGGACCTGTAGACCCAAGCAATCCACCAGAGTGCATAAACTGCAAAACTCAGAGGAGAGAAAACCTAGAGAAGAATCTAGAAAAAATACCTCTGCAACTGAATAGTTCACTGAACTAGATTTCTGACGATATCTGATTTTCCAAAAATAGAGTCTGGATGAGCCAGATATGACTCTTGGAAGGCAAAAATAGACATCAGACTTCAACAGTAAAAAATACTATCAAAATAGCATAACCCAAAAATCTAACCTCCATCATTGGAAAGTGCTCGGAAAGAGCTTTCTAACGGTATATGGAAGTTAGAAAAAGACCCCCGGATGCTCAAGATAGAGTGAAAATAGTCCTGGGGGGTCAGAAAGGCCTCAAAAATGCAAGGTTAAGCCCCTGGGGCCAAAAAAATAGGCCCCTGGGCGCATGGCCCGCGCAGGGGTTGAAGAACGGAGCCCACGGTCCACAATGTGACTAGCCACATACATGTATAAGCCCACAGGGGCTAAAGAAAACTGCGCCACCAGCCGAGCGGTGGCCGCCGGCGGAGCGGCGCAGACTGCCAAAGCGGGGCAGCGCAGGGCTCTGGCGGGGCGGCGCGGGCCACAGAGTGGGGACCGGAGTGGCGGGGGAGGCCGGGCAGCGGGGGAGGCCGGGTGGCGGGGGCCACTACAGGGCGGCTGGGGCCACGACGGAGGGGGGCGCCGGAGGTGAACCGCTGCCGGAGGAGTCGGAGCGGTGGCGCCTTTCAAAATGTAAAGCCCGCGCTAAAATATAATGAAAAAACCTTGAAAAATTAAGGTTTTTTTAATTTTTTTTAAATTTTTGCCTCGGTTTCCATGCCGTACGACATAGGAAACCAATTTTTTTTGCCTCAGAGTCCATTAGTCCAAAATGGACAAATTTTATGTCATTTCTGGGGTTTTGGGGTCCTCTGAGCTCAATGGCAATGTCTTTTTGAGCCCAAAGTGACCATAACCAAAGCTTGCCCCTAAAACTCTACAAAAACCACTGAAAACCCTCTGAAACCCTCTGAATCTGGAATGCTTCAACAAAACACGAACAACGAGAAGCAAGCAAGCTCTGATACCATGTTAGATTTGAGGAAAAGAAATCCACCCAAGAACACCTGCATGCATGACTGTCACAAGAAAGAAGCAAAGACAGAAGAAGAGAGAAGAAACTATGGAGGCCAAAAAGCCAGAGACATCGTATGCAACAGAAAACAATATATTAACAATATGTTTCTATGAATTACAATGTGATGTGAAAACTCTGTAATGAAAAACTAAGAGGTGAATCCTTATAAAAGGAATCATGAAACCCTAAAAGGGAAACCGTAATGTTAGCTAAAGAAAACGAGAGTGAATAGGTGAGTTAGTAATTAGATCATAGTGATTTAATTAATAACCTGATAGACTATTACTCTACCAGAAGCTCCCTCGTATGATAGGGGTATTTGTATTTTCTGAGTACTTTTCACCTAAAAGTACAAAAAGGAGACAAAACAAAACTAAAGGAAAAAGATGACAAAAACCCCAATTGTAGACATACAAATACCGTATGAGATTCCTAAATATGAATAGATTACAAAGAGGTTTTAAATGCGAGATAAGCTGGATATGTGAAATTTATGAAAGAAAGGAAACATGTTTCAACATATGAGGAAACTTGTAGCCTCACCATTTTCTAACCAAGATGCTAGGGTGCGAGCATGCTTCATCTTTTACATATATCCAATATACTTAAAGGGATCATCAATTTAACATACGAGAAATCAATAACCATAACTGAAAAATACATTTAAGACATATGAAACAAATGCATTGTTGGTTACTCTTTTGAAAATATACAAGTTCAAAATTCTTCAAGTACTAAGTATGAACATAAAAGTTCTTTGTAAGTTTCTCAACACAATTCGGCAGAGTTTCTCCCATTTGCCAAAAGTCTCCCTATTGTATTTATAGCCCAAAATCCTCAAGAACAACAAAATTAGAAAATACACAACACAAAATTGCAGAACTCGAAATTCTTCATTAAACTTCTCCAACTTACTCTAGTTTGCAATGAAATAAAAGTCCTACTTATTACAATTTTGAAAATTACCATAGTTGGCAGATTTTTGGGAAAAATATTAAAAATATATATTTTTTTCTATTTTTTGTAATTTCCAAAATCCATCCTAGAAATCCCAATTTTTCCCAAGAAAATCCCCCAACTAAGGCAAGATTAATTGCCAACTAATCCACAAAATCAAAGATACGATTTTGGATTTATTACAAAAATAATTTTTTTTAAAAAACTGAAAAAAACAAGAAAAAGCAATTTCGGAGGCCAAGATGATATTTCTTGTACAATAAAATATAAGGCTTTGTTAAATGTGCTCAAAGTAGTAAAGTATTTGATTTAAATATTGTGGTTTTTTTGCTCAAATATGTGTTTAATCATTCACCTATGAATCCCACATAGTATCAAAACAATGTAGTACTAAGTCGGTGGTCATTTCTAGTTCTATCACGGTGGTCATTTGTAGCATAGACATTATATATACCAACTTCCTTACCCTTAACACTGAAGATAATCCAAACCACTCTTTGGGGCAAACATGGATTGCAACACCCCCTTTTCTTTTTTATGAGAAGTAATGAAGCATTTCGAGTCCTTCCAAATGCATTTAAGACTGATTTATAGTGTAAAACCAATAGCCTTAAGCCTTTTGCATCATGAAGATATCAATGTCATCTCCATTGGTGTAGCCTTAATTTTTTGCTAGGCCTACTAGACCTAATTGGGCATATTTATAAAGAAAGTGCTCTGATTCTAAAGTCCAGAATCCTCTCACCTATACACATGGTTAGGATAGGTTTATAAACTTCCAAATCCAGGCCCTCAAACCTTGATTCCACCCCAAATTGCTCCAGCCCTTCAATCTTCTTGACTATGCATAGGTAGCCACATAGAGATGTCTACCTAGATTTGCTCAAAATCCTTCAAGGCACACTTTGACCTGTAAATAACTTCCATAATCATAAAATAAACATGCCAAAGTCTCATCTAACCAAGAATTAGATTTTTCTAATGGTGACAAGATGAGAATCAACATTTCTTTGAGAAACCTATGTTGCTTAGGGTTTGGGACCCCTATTGAGAGAAAAATAGATAAATCACTCAAAGAAACTCCTCAAGAGCCAAAAATAGTTGGAAATGAAAGATATTTCCAATTCCCAACTTCCCCAATTGGTCTGAAGCCCTCATTCATCTGTATAGATCCGTACAAATGCAAAAACTCACAGAATTACATGAAAAATTCATCCGTAAAGATCACCTTTTCTAGTTTTACTTCCAAATCTCCTAAAGGTATTTGGAAATAAATTGTATGACTAAAGAGTACTAGTTGGGGAAACAATTTTCCCAAAAGGACAAGTCTTGAAACCTCGGACAACTCCTCTAAGTTAGGAACCCTCACTTTGGCTTGGAAGGGCTAATTAAGGGTACTTAATGAAGGAAGTAGCCTTCAAACCTTTAAATCCACCAATATAAGACTTGGGACACCTTAGGGCACATGAGATAACATCATTTATCCATTTTTAGGTCTTGGAATAATACCCATCAAAAGTTATGGGGAATTGAGCATCTAGTCTATGCTTATTTGCAAGTCACCTACCACTAACAATTCAAGAGCATCAAGAACCGTTCATTGTGGGACCAAACAGTCAGCTCCATTAGATCTAGTTGGTTGGTTAAATACTAGGGGAGACCCTTTTTTTCTCGCGTACCATCAAGACATTCTGGCGCATGTTGGACCAAAGTTTTCCCAACGTGCACTAAGTCAAATTGGGCAGTGATTTTTGGAGATCCATGTCTCGGACCTCGTGAGAGATATCAGAGATCTATGAAGTGAAAAAGGACCATCTTGGGAAGGCCTAAAAGCATGTATCTCATTTCTAGGAGATTCCAATCAGATTCCATTTGGCGACCCGATCTCGGTTGGTGCAAAAAGTTGCATTGTTGCTGAGTTAAAAGAATTGTTCAATGGTTCATCTTTCAAATCATTCATCATGGGATCCAACAGTCAAATCCATCAGCTCTATTTAGCCAGGTATATACTAGGGGAGACCTTTTTTTCTTGCATAGCATCAAGAACATTTCAACATAGGTCAGACCAAAGTGTTCCCAAGGCGCACTAAGCCAAATTGGGCAGCAATTTTGGAGATCCATATCTCAGACCTCGTGAGAGATATCAAAGATCCATGATGTTAAAAAGGACCATCTTGGGAAGGCCTACAAGTGAATACCTCAGTTCTAGGAGATTCCACTGGGATTCCATTTGGTAACCCGATCTCGGTTGGTGCAAAAAGTTGCATTTTTGCTCAGTTGAAAGTTACTCAATGGTGCATCTTTCAAACCGTTCGTAGTGGGATCATGCAGTCAGTGCCATGAGGTCAATTTGGCTGATTAAATACTAGGGGAGACATTTATTTACTCACGTAGCATCAAGAACATTCTGGCATAAGTCAGACCGAAGTGCTCCCAAGGTGCACGAAGCCAAATTGGGCAGATATTTTTGGAGATCCATATCTCAGACCTCGTGAGAGATATCAAAGATTCGTGCAGTGAAAAATGACCATATTGGGAAGGACTAAAATAACTTAGATCATCTCTGGGAGAATCCACTTGGATTCCATTTGGCAACCCGATCGCGGTTGGTGCAAAAAGTTGTAATGTTTCTCAGTTGAAAGTTGCTCAATGGTGTATCTTTCAAACCCTTCATCATGGGACCAAAAGATTAGTTCCATCAGCTCCATTTAGCCGGGTAAATACTAGGGGAGATCTTTTTTTCTTGCATAGCATCAAGAACGTTCCGGTGCATGTCAGACCGAAGTGTTCCCAAGGTGCACTAAGCCAAATTGGGCAGCGATTTTTGGAGATCTATATCTCGGACATCGTGAGAGATATCAAAGATCTATGAAGGATGCACTTGAGGAACATCTTGGGAAGAACTACAAGAATGTATCTCAGTTAAAGGTAATTCCACTTGAATTCCATTTGGCGACCCGATCTCGGTTGGTGAAAAAAGTTGCATTATTTCTCAGTTGAAAGTTGCTCAATGGTGCATCTTTCAAACCATTTGTTGTGGAACCAAACTATCAACTCCATTAGCTCTAGTTGGCTGGGTAAATGATAGGGGAGACATTTCTTTACTTGTGTAGCATCAAAACCGTTCTGACACATGTCAAATTGAAGTGTTCCCAAGGTGCACTCAGCCAAATTGGGCAGAGATTTTTGGAGATCGGTATCTTGTACCTTGTGAGAGAGATCAGAGATTCATGAACTGAACAAGGACCATCTTGGGAAGGCCTACAAGTATGTATCTCAGTTTATGGAGATTCCATTTTGTGACCCAATCTTGATTGGTGCAAAAAGTTGCATTGTTTCTTAGTTGAAAGTTTCTCAATGGTGCATCTTTCAAACTATTCATCGTAGGAACAAACTGTTAGATCCATCAGCTCTAGTTGGCGAGATAAATATTAGGGGAGAGATTTTTTCTCTTGCAAAGCATCAAGAACATTCCAATGCTTGTCAGACCGAAGTTCGATTGTGTGATCTATCCAACCACAAGAACTGATCATCACATGAATAAACACATATCTAATCGAGTCGATTTTGAAATCATTGGGTAGTTTGACTATATAGAAAAAACCCTTGTCTTCCAAATGCTTGTGTTCAACCTTCAATCCAAAATTAGTGCACAGTTTAGTATAGGTATTAAAGATAACACTTGAACCAATATCTTCAATCTTAAAATGGATAAAATACCTTATATCCTTATTTAATAGTACAACATGGGATATCGAAGAAAAAGCACCCGTGGGATAATTCTATGTTTCCTTCAACATATGCAATTTGAATACTGCTCCCTAGTTGTTAGTAACTTTAACCAACATAGGAGTGGCCATGATGATTTTCTTCACGAAACACAAAAAAAAACATTTGTAAAAAATAAATGCCGCTTTGTTGGTCGATATGGGTTCTTATAACACTTCTTGAAATTCTAGCACGAAATCAAAACTTCAAATCGGCAATTACTTCTAATCACCTTAGAATCACTCACAAGGGCTCATCTTAGATCATATAATGCATTGTGAAAAATCAACTAACTCTCACTCAATTGTTCAACAATCTCTTTTCTCTTAGCCTTATAAATATTCAAGTACTCCTTGAGTTTCTCAATCATATCTTCAGCCTCTGCAAGTTTCCTTCTATAAAAATCCATGTATTCCTTAAGGACCTCTCCTAGGTTGTTAGGCTTCCTCAATGAAGTTAGGCTTTGATACTAATTATTAGTATATAGAGGCATAGCGGGGAAGGATGGGGTGGGGGTGAATTAGTGTAAAAAAGTAATGAACCAGTTCAACCAATAATCTGATAATGCTTTTAAATAAATTCCATGTAATTAAACATGTAAGTGTAACGATGCAATAGAAGTAAAACAATTCAAACATCCACAAAGCATAACAAATAACACCATAATTTTCATTGTAGATTATGCCTATTACTTTGGTTTGACAAGAGATTGTCAAGGTAGTTTCTTTGTAAAAGATTAGGTCTATTACACATGAAAACGCACAACAAAGATATAAGATGTAAATGAACATACATACAGCGCATGAAAAAGATGTAGTATGAAAATAATACAGACATGTACAACTCATGGAAAATATATAATATGAAAATGAACATACATACATAAATACAATGCATGAAAAAGACATAATATGGAAATAATACATACATATAACACATGCCAAAGATATAATATGGAAATGATATATACATAGAACATAGGACAAAGATAAAATAATCATAAATGAACATGTAGATATGTATATATGAAATAGTTTTGTACACAATGTGGCACATGCCATCTCAAAAAATTTACAAAATCAACATATCTAGATATAATGTGGCATACGCAATCTCAAAATGTGCCATATGGCATCTCAAAATAAGAAGTTCAACTAGAAATGTTTCTAGGAAATCCTATTCTACTAGTGGATGATCAAAGTGAAGTCTCTTCAAACTACTCTTTGGCTATGATGCATCCTGCATTCAAACACAAAAGTAAAACCCCATGTTAGATTACTTAATTTATATGGTCTCTACAAATAATAAATAAAAATTTAAAATCATAGTCAACAATAATAAATAAATTTTTTTAATTGAACTCTCATTTACCTCACCTCTCTATCTCCTCATGCAGTCAGGAGACCTAATATATGTCCTTGGTAGCGAAGGGACAATGCCACCAATGTCAAATCTAACCTGTATATGTTTGCGAACATGAGATTGATCTACGACTTACACTATTTAATGTTAAATCCTTGGTAGCAAATATATGTTTTAAAAATAACTGAATTAACACTAAAACTTATCTTTGTTGAAATTTATTTAGGAAATGTTGGTTGGGTCATCAACGATACAAACCCTTGGCATGGTACCTCCCTCAAACTAGGAATGACCTACAAAAGTCAAATAGATACTTCATACAATCATGAATTGATCATATTATATATACTTGATAGTAAAATACAGATAAATAAATTAAGAAATATACGTACCATTGGGCTATCACTACAAACTTAGATGTCTATGACTCTATTGTGGCGAACCACTGTCACGACATCATCAGACACCAAACTCTATCAAATAAAACATGTAATTAAAAATGAGTACGTACAAGTGACAAGTATACATGTATGCATCAACAATCTAAAATACTTAATTACCTGTCCCCATGTCAATGCCATATGCCTTAACCCCCTCACATTTCCCCCCAGTGGCAACTGGTGAAACCTACATTATTATGTAATAAGATGATCATAAAAATTAGAAAACACACATGTATATACTATTATAATTAAAGGAAACCAATGAGTACATTAAAATATATATACCGTGGAAGTGTCAAGGCCAAATGAAATGGCTGAAAGAATGGACCCCTCCACCTATGCCATCTCCTCCTCTGTCATCAATTGGACATAAATGGTACACATAAAAAAACATAAGTGGGAAATCATTACAAGAAAATTCTATTAAAAATATGAACGTAAAATTAAATACAATGTAACAAGTTCAATTTTTACTCTAACCATGATGGGAGTCCATCGCTCTGTATGCCCCTGATACACATCTCCATGGGGTGCTTTAGTGGCTATAGTGTGTTGTGTAGTATCGTATGCCTTGAAAATGTAGTTATATGCATCATTTTTATTCAGGGGACCCAAGCACATATTCTTGCACATAACACAAGTATGGGGCACAAAAAAATGTGAGCTCATGGAGGATTTGGAAGGTCCAGAAGCATCAGAATGAGGAGGAAATAATTTCGCACTCTGCCTAACCACTAGATTAGTCAAGGTGTGAATGGATTGAATAGTTTGTCAGCCAGCCTCAACAATATTATAAGGATGTTGCACTGTAGGAGGTTGTGGAATCTTCAAAGGTGGGATATATGTGTAGGATTTCACCCACTGTTCCCATGACTTGTCCTAAGGAGTGCCTAAGCCTACGCCCTGGTTCTGTCTCATGCACCAATAATTTGCCTTGTGACCGAGGACAAATTCAACTTATAATTTTCTTATGAAATAGAATGGGACATCCAAATTGATGTGGGGTGGTCTATCAAAAAACCATCCACCAGTGATCCCAAAATTTGTCACGTATTGCGTCATTTGTGCACCATTTAATTGACAACTTGGTTTTTTAGGGTCCACTTTTAAACCAGTTTTTGGATAAAAAAAATGTTACATATGTCATGTTTTGTTATATTTAGATCCATAACTTGATAATAATCAAGCTCTTCATCAAATTGGGTATTAATGGATTCACGCCAAAGAAGTGCAACATTGTGTTGCTCTATGAGTTTCTCCATGCTTTCAATAATGGAGTTCAACGTGGAAAACATGGGGTGCAATATTGGGATATTGGCATATGTGGTATGATATCCTCTAAGCTAATTTAGATTGTCTCCTATGAGATCCTATAATGGTCCAAGGTTTGAGACGATTTGGTCTTTTGAAGGTGGGGAATTATTTTGAGGAGGTTTTGGATTGTTTGTGGACTCATTGGGATGGTTTTTTGATTGGTTTGAATCCATGTCTGATTCAAAAACAATAAATAATAAAAAAAATCAATTTCAACCCTAGTTTTTATCATTTCAACCCTAGTTTATAATTAATTTAAAAAAAAATAAACAATACCATTTCAACCCTAGTTTTTAAAAAAAACTAAAATTTTAATTCAAAAACCAAAAACAACAATGAAACTTATAAATTTAACTTACCTCTTTATTGTAGCAAATCGGATATACAATATTGCTTGCTTGGCTGCTTTAACGTTTCCATAATGAAAATCTTGAATGCACCCACAAGCAACAATAAATTTTCAATGATGAATATCAGATATCTGGTATTATCTGATATCTAATAATGCTTTTCCTTTGGCTTGGCCAGGTGTACTGACATCCAGGCCTACTAAAAAGTCAACAAACTTTTGGGTGCCCTTTTGGACGAGTGAAAAGCTCATTTTTTCACATTGCCACTTTTGACATACCATGATCATGCACATACCATCTCTGACACTCAGCAAATACTAAGGCTCATTCGATACTAAATTTTCTTGGCACATATTGGCGCTCGGTCAGCACTCGCATCACTCGACACTACTCGACACATACATAAGTTTCTTAATCTTCTGGTCTTTTATGCAGTCAAGACTAACCTTGTAGTCATCCAAACTTCACTTAGACTTAAGATAAACAATATATTACCTTGTCAAGGTGTGATCTCATGGAGTACCCATTGTAGTTTCACATAACTCAACTATTTCACCAGGTCTTCTTGTTATATCTCCTTGTCAAATCTTCTTCATCAATCAATTGATATGGCACTTTATAAGATAGCAAGTATCTTACCAGTTAAGGTTTGACATCAGTGACAATATAAAAATTGTTTCAATTGTAATTTCCAACAACCATATGTACCAGGCTTTGTATTTAAGTTTTTTCATCTAGATTTTTATTTTATATATGCATTTTGTTCGTATTTGTGTTAAAATGGGAGGAGATCAAATTAGGGTGGAGCCCATTATTTATGATCAATAGCAAGGTGAGGAGGATGTTTGGAGGAAATTCTCTTTTGGTGGTTTAACCCCTTTATTGAGAAATTGCATGAAAATGGTCTGCAAGTTAGCAAAGTCTTTGTTAAAAATTAGGATGATGGAGTGTTGAAGGTTTTTGGCATGGAGCTGGTGATTTTAGATGAGTTATTTGTGGAATTCACTCAAACCTTGGTTGAGGGTATGAAATATTTTTGAGATAATAAATGTATTGATTGAGCGCTATCAAATTTCTTCATGGGAAATGAATGAGATAAACTCAATAGGAATTCAGATGGTGGGTGTGACCGAGGTTCCATCCCTACTCTTTGGGAAAAGTGGCAGAAGTGATCATGAGGTATGTCACTCTAGATGGTTGATCCAATAGCCTATTCAATTTTCACTTCATTATTATGAATCACTTAAAACATGAAAATGTATTTCTATCTCATTTTACTTGTTCTCATCTCTTTTGCATAGTATTAAAGCTCATAGAAATAATCCCACTCAGCTAGTTTTTCATGAAGTATTAATCATTACTATGCTAAAGCTCTGGCAGTTACCAGAAACCTTAGTATTACTAAAGCTAAAAAATATGCTAGTTTATTTTGGGAAGCCTATTATGTGGGGTCTAATGGTGTCCCTAATGAGGATTTGGGTGAAACTCAAACAAGTAAAAGGTCAAATCCCATAAAGTACGCAAAAGATCACTTAAATTTTGTTGTTTCTGATGAAGAAGATTCATATTATCGCATCTTTTCTCAATAGGTGCCAGACATTTTTAGCCCTTCTAGGGACTTGAAAATAAAAGGAAAAATTACTGGCTCCCCTTCAATCATGGCTAAAGGAAAGGGAAATAGTCAAATCTCCTCCTCTCGTGCCAAGAAACCTAAAAGGAACTATGTTCCACATGATTCCCCTCAACCTCTGCCCCCTATCAATGAGGATAATTTTGATCTGCATGTGCATATACCTATTGGTAAGTAAACACCATTAGAAAAGGGTTCCTATGTTTATGATAGTGTTGTTAGTGAGAAGAGTATCAAGGATATAATGGATGACTATGATTCTATTTTAATGGGGTTTATTGTAGACCAAATGCTATATTAATGAAAGGATTTCTATCCCAAGATGATGACAGAGTTAATAAATTTCTCATTCCGACTCAAAATTTGTCCAAAGGGGTCGAGTAATTAAGGTATTCTGATGAACAACAAATTCATTCCATAGAAGAGGATATTTTATAAAATTATGATAAACTAATGACTATGGTTGTTGTGAACTGAATGGTTATGAAATAACACAAATAGGTTAAAAAAATTAAATGAACAAGCTAACATTCTAAAGGGATTAACTGATAGTATTGTTGGTTCCCCCATCAATAGCAACAAATCTAAGATTATAAGTGAAGTTCAGGAAGTGAGTAGTGAAGTGATGCTTGGTCTTGTTACTTCGCTCAAGAGAAGAGATAAAGGTACTATACATCAAGTGGATTATGTGATTAACAAGGTACAGAGTATTAATGAACATATAATTTCAAAAAATGAAAAAAAATTATTTAGACTTTGTAATTTGGTTATTTCAGTGATGAATAACCTTTTTGTCTAGACTCTCATTGAGATGCATTCCCTATTTCTATTTTGTTTAGTTTTATTGGGACGTGTCACCTATTTTTTTATGTATGGTATGCTTGTGAGCTAGCTTATGGTTTAGTGTTATTTTTGGTTTTAAACTTTCTAGACTTTATGGTTGTTTAAGGGTTTCAGGTCCCTTCAAAAACCATTTTCCTTTAATAAAAAACATCTTATGTGAATTATTTATTTTCTTATTAGTTATCAAGCTTTGAAAAATGAATGTTTGTATAATTTTATAATCAAAATAGATAAGAGATACATGGATTTTAATACTTAGTAAGGGTCTATTAATTGAAGTTGTATTTAGAGTAAAAAATACTTCAATTTTGTAGATAGTATACACACATTATACATATCGTATGTATCATTTTCTTTTTGAAAGTAAAATAACTATACTATATATAATGATTCTATTATGTAAATGAGATTAAGGTCTGAACCCTTTACATAAAATCCATTAGGCAAGAATAAGGGTCTCAAAAGTAGTGAGATGACAAACAACTAAGAACAAAAACAAAAGACAATGAATAGAAAAAAGGCAAGTAGGGACCAAAAAAGGACACACAAAAACCAATTTATAATTTCCTAAGAGACTAAATCCCTTCATGGTCTTTCACTCTTGATTGAGAAAATCTATCTACTCTAGAAAAAACAACTTCCTATATTAGTAGAAATATCCTTCGAGGGAGTACCATTTGAAGAGTTAATGACATTTCCTCTTTTAGAAGACCTAGCTAGAGTGACATTAGAAGCCTCATCAAATGTAGTGCTCTTGTGTTTGGCATGTTTCCTTTCCAACTCCTTCTATACATCCAACATGTAGATCACCAATTCGTTGATCATCTCCTTGTTGAAAGTTTAAATGACGAATTCTTTAATGGTTCCTCCATTGTTCTTTGATATTGTTGGTCTAGTAGGATTGTAAATCCATGATTTATAAGAGTTTGTGTACATATAGATGTAAAAAATAGGAATTAAGCAAATAAAAGTTCAAAAATTGTTGTTGATTCATAACAATTCAACAATTGGAACAATAACGAAAACCATTTGATTGCCCATAATTAATGGGGAAAAAAATTTGATCTCTAAATATTTCTTTTAAATCCAACTTGAAGAAAGAAATTTTTGCAATGCAACAAATTTCTCCTTGAAATTTTAATTGGAAATTAATTTTTCTCAATTCTTAATAGCTGAATGCATTAACAAGCCAAATCATCATAGTTAAAATTTAGAATGATCTACGTAGTTTTTATTTTGGAATTCCAAATCACCATTTATCAACTATAACCTTAAATATATTTTTAATTTAAGTTTTTCTATGTTTGTAGGTATTTTTGCACCCTTCTCTTGGGAGATTCCTTACACACTGTGGGTAGAACTCCATTTTGGAGGCAATTAGTTTGACAGTTCCTCTAATTGGATGACCTTATTTTTTTGACCAATTTATTGATTGTGGACCCGGAAAAGATGTCTAGAATGTTGGCATAGACATTGAGGGTGTCGATGTTGATGAGTTCAAATTGCTGAAAAAAGAGGTGGTAGAGAGAACAACGAAAAATCTGATGGAAGGTTGTATTGGAAATGAATTGTGAGAAAATGTTATGAGGTTGAAAAAGGTAACCAATAAGAGAGTGATGGAATAAGAGACTTCTTATGCAAATTTGAACACCTTTGTAGAGGATATTCAAAAGACAGAAAAATCAATTGTCTAGGAAATTCAAAATTTTATCTTGCACAATTAATAAGTTTCTTAAATGACATTAATATAAATGGTATTTCATTTTTGTATTATCTTATTATTTCAAATATATCTAAATGCTCTCTTTCTTTTTGGGTTCCTACTTTAACTTCATTCATGTTCAAACTTCTAGATTTATACTTAAGTTTCATTGATGTTCATTTATGCTTATTCTTCCTTCTTTGACAATTCTCAACCGCCTCACTTGATTCAAATTTTTTTTTGTTATACTTATTCTTCCTTCTTTTGCAATTCTCAACCGCCTCAATTGATTCTAATTTTTTTTTGTTTGATTGTTTCTCAGACCATAGAATTCTGTTTCTTACTCAATACTTATATTGTACATTGATGATTAAACTTTAAAAAATAGTTTGTTGGCAAATATTAAAAAAAATTCCCAACGGAATGCATGTGCCCACTTAGCAAGCACCCGCGGCCCCAGGCGCTTACCTCTTTTTTGTTTTATTCAGAACTTAAATGGGCTTACCTCTTTTTTCTTTTGTTCAAACCTTGAATGGTCTTACCTGATTTTTTTAAAATGGCTTACTTACCTAATTTTTTAAAAATGGGCTTACTTATCTAATTTATAAAAATGGGCTTACTTACCTAATTTTTAAAAATGGGCTTAACCAAATTTGTACGCGACTCCTTGTCTTTTGGTGCAGGTCGAATCTCTTTGGGGACCTCTTTGATTCGACTTTGACTTACATACAAACAGATAATTTATTTGGTATTTTTAATTTTTTGGAAACCTATTTGGACATAGAATATTCAATGTAGTAGGTAGAGGGCATATTCCAAAAGAGGTGATTTTTTCCGGTAATTGGAATATTCTGAGAATACTCACTGTGTAATATTAGCCGGTATCGACTGGCCTCTTTTAGGAATTTTTTATATGTTTTTAGTAAATTGGGTATAACTTTTATATATTGTATCGAATTTGGTCAAATGAGATATTATGGAAATGTTAGTTATGAGCTCTTTTCCTTGTTAGGGTCTTATAATCAGATTGTGCTTCATTTTTTTTTGGTTATACTCGGCTGCTGGCTGTCCTCCGGTGCTTGCCTCTACTGTTGTTCGGCCGTTGGCCACTATTTCTGTGTGGCCTCCTGCTCCTTCTGATAAGATCCCCCGCCTGGCTTTGGCAATTTCTCCCAGGCGGGAGGTAGGAGAAATGGAAAAAGAAGAAACTGATGATGGGTGATCGCTTCCTGACTAGACCCCCTGGGCCCAATGTTTGGGGCAATCTGAGTGATAAAGATCCTCCGCCCTCTTCTCCTACTGCTCTCATAGCCTGAGGGCTTCTTATATGTTTTTTTTTTATGAATAGTTGTTTAATTCCGGCGTGAAGCCCATTGACTCTCTATAGGGTGATTTTTTATTCCCTGAGCTTTTTTTGTGAATACTGTACTTTGTTATATTATTAATATTAAAGGCCTCTATTCATCAAAAAATTAGACCTTCAATTTTAGCTTTTGAGTTCATAACATTTTACCAATACCTTAATTTGTTGTGATTCTTGTGGCATTGGAAACGTGATTCAAAGCGCTTCATATCCATATATGTATTTTTTTTCACATCCATTAGAACTCAAATCCAAAGATGAATAAATATGCGAACCTTTGTGGGTGTAGTCTTCACATGTCATTGCTAATACTTAGATTTCAAATTTTGGAACCTATAAATTCATGCATTTATTAGTAGGTTTCAGAAAACACTCACTAAGTAGAATATGAGAGAATGAGTTATGAATCTCAAATATTAAATTCAACATGGAAGCAACATGGATAAAATAAATTATAAAAGAGAGAAATGAGGACAATAATTGTACAAAACATGTCCTTAACCCTWCATCCATTTTTCAGATTGTAAGATAATGAGTCCATCATGGAACRAATGCAGTCATGAAAAGGATAAGACTTGTATATATATTTTCCTTGTAAATTTTATGCCTATTATTGGAACATGACACATGCCATATGGATTTGTGTGCCCAAGCCTAAGGTTTGACATGCCAAGCCTATATGACAAATACTAAAAATGGAATGCGCCTTATATGATGTACCCCAAATTGCTTATGGTGGAGCATAAAAGTTTCTGCATCTTGGTATAATGCGAATTATATATTTAAATTTGAATAATATTGCATTTTGCTTTCCCAAATTTTATTTTGAGAGAAGATGGTCAATGCTCATAAGCTAATCCAATCTTAAGTGGTGTGAGTTCAAAACTTAGTAAGAAATCACCAAATAAAGGGCATGATAATGTTAACACTACTACATAAGTACATCAAGTATCATAGGAAGAATTATGATAGCCTTAAAAAGTACACTTAACAATAGTATCGTCTTTGTATAATAGGAAAGAGGTTTCCCTCTTACTAATTAAAGAATATGTGTTAGTAATATATGCAGAATACATCTATATGAATATAATTTTAGAAATTAATAAAATTACAATAGAGAAAGAAAACCAAGAAGAAAGGATAGTAAATATGTACTTTATAATTTGATACTTTCTCTTATACTTTGAAATATTCTTATTCATAAAAAATTTGCGAAGTAGTCACATACCAAAATATGTCTTCCATAACCTCTTGAATTCCATATAGAAATTTGTATGTGTGGTGTGACATAAATAGCTATAGAAGAAAAAATATAGATATTCATAGATGTACTTATGAATAGCTTATATTTTGATGAGTGATTTGCTTTGTAAATTAGCCTTTCACCCAACTAAGGTCACATATTCATGTCTAGAATGAGGATCACAAGAAGTGCAATTATGAGGCCATTCTGGTTTAAATATCTCTTAAAATGAGTTTACAACCCTTAAATCTAGGGTTCTCATTTTGGTTCTACCTTATTGCTATATTTCATTCTTTTCAGAGTCTAACACCCCAAATAATATGGATTAAAGATCTAGGTATAATTTTCTCACCCTAATTAAAATGACCTAGCTACATTTTTGTGTTAATACTAGGTTTTCTTTAGCCCCCATGGGAGAAGCATAAATTTAATTAAATTTCAAGTCCTGATATGAAACACTTATTTGGTTGGATCGCTGTGCTCTATAAGTAAAATATAAGATTAATGATACGAGTTTGATACCTTGATATAAAACCCTTTCTTTGGTTATATCTCTTTATGGTCCAAACCTGTAGGAGCTATGCCAATTGATAACAATAGTGCTAAGTGATGCTATAATTCATTTTGTAGAATGAAATGCCAATGAGGAGTATTTCCTTCAGAAAGTTTAAAATGAAAACATTTATTAATGTTATTCTAGTTTTCAATTGTTAGCATAAAAAATAACTAAAATAAACACCTTTTTTTTTAATTAAAATTTTAATTTTGAATAGCAAAAAGAATTTTATTTTTGAGCAACTAGAATTTTGAAAGTTTCAAAGGGAGTTCTTTCAAGGAATGACCTATTAGATAAAAGACAAGAGCATCCTACAAATGATATCTAATCACACTCAACATTAGACTAATGTAAATAAACCAAAACGTTATAGTAATAAGACATCGTATGAAATATTGACAAAAGCCTAATTAGAACAACCACCATATGTTTTTATATTATGTTAAGATGTAAAAATTGCTACCTCAAAATATTATTCATATATATCAATTTTTACTCTTTAAGAATTTTTTATATATAAATTATTATATCTAATAACACCAAAATAATTATAATGCTTAATATTTATTAAAAAATTTAGTTAACTTTTCAATTATAAAACAATAACGCAAACTAATAATAACACAATAGTTTTTTTCAAATATGAAACAAGCATTCTCTTATATAGTTTTAAAACTTGAAATTATTTGTGTCCGAAACTAATATCAAATGGATATTCTCTTAGAGGAGAGGGGTGAGCTATTCCATGCACCAACTACATGTTGACAAAGTTAGCCCTCAAAATTGAGGTTTCACATACATGTGTACCATTTGGTGTGAAAAATAGTTACATCCTTCAAATAGATGTAAGATATTTTTAAAAAGTATTTCTTCTTTAAATACTAAGAATTTAGATTTATAGAATTTTACTTTTATAATTTATTTTTAACATAAATTTTTTTTTTTTTTATCTATCAATAAGAAGCGGAAAGAATATTATTTAATTTTAATAAAAGTACATCAGTCTTGGTTCAAGAGCTCAAGTAGCATTGGAATGAGTGATCTTGTCACCTCTATAACATCATCTCGATGCAATGAATGCTAAATATTCCTTTCATTTTTATAAAAAGAAGGTTGTTGTGAAACACTACTAAATTATTGAGAGCTTGACAGAGACATTTGAGGTTCATACTTCACAGATTGTAAACTGATCTTTCAACCAGACGTGTCTTTTAATCATGTCAGAGTTATACTTAATCGTTGTATACACAATAAGGGAAGAGACGGCACTACAGTGCATAGTTAAGGACAAATGACGGCTCCTTTGCACGCAGTAATGGTGTCGTGTCCTGCACAAGGGCATGTCAATCCACTGATGAATCTTGCAGAGCTGCTGGCCATACGAGGATTTTTCATAACTTTTGTTACTACTGAATGGATGGACCAGCGGATTTTAAAAGCAGCTGCACGTGACCGTGAGATTCAAGAAAGGGGTCTAAATTTTCGGTTTCTAACTATCCCAGATGGCTTACCGCCTGAACATGGCCGAACTTCAGAGATGGGTGAATTTATGGTTGCGCTGCAAAGAATGGGCCCTGCTTTAGAAAGTGCGTTAACTGTAGCAGACGAATCTGTACCGCCAATTACTTGCATTGTTGCGGATGCCTATTTATCCTGTACGGCAGAGGTAGCTAAAAATCTTGGGGTCCCGAGAGTTATCTTCTGGACTACTTGTACTGCATATTCTATTGTTCACAAAAACGCTTACTTTCTTCTTTCTCTGGGCCATATCCCTGTCAAAGGTATTTATCTTCTAATTTCATTGAGCTTAGTTTCGTTGGTTTGTTTCTCGTCCAATCTTTGAGATACATTTCCTCATTCTATTAATGTCTTCTAAAATGACGAACACTTTTATTGCAGAAGAGGACATAAAATCAAAAGAGAAAGTCATCACATGCCTTCCCGGAAAAATCCCAGCTATCAGGCCAACTGACATCGTCTCCTTCTTCCGCGAGAAACATGTCTCTGAAATCACTTACGAGAGCTTTCTTTACGAATCTCGCTTCCAAAGTATTGCAGACTACGTGCTAGTCAATACTTTCGAGGAGTTGGAAGGAGGCTCAGAAGCACAAATAGGTCTCAGCGTTAATGGATGCCCTGCTCTGGCAGTAGGGCCTATGTGTCTTCCAAATTTCTTGGAAGGTAGGAATTCCATGTACAGCGTTTGGGAAGAGGATAAAACCTGCCTCCAATGGCTAGATGCTCAACCAAAACAATCTGTGCTATATGTTTCCTTTGGTAGCATTGCTGTAAAATCTGAAAGACAATTGCATGAACTGGCTCTTGGACTGGAAGCTTGTGGGTATCCGTTCTTGTGGGTTCTGAGATCAGATATAGCAGAAGGTAAACCATTGGAATTACCAGAGGATTTTAAGGATCGAACCAAGGATCGAGCCCTCATCGTTTGTTGGACAAATCAGCTGAAGGTAAGGCCTTTTTTACGTGCTGTTAGATAATTAGCCTGCTACATTTTCTATGGTATACACATAAAGCTATAAGGTTCCCAAATTTACTTTTAAGTTAAAGTTTTTTATGTTTTTTTTTTTTAATGTTTGTAGGTGCTTTCCAACCCTACATTATCTATGGTATAGCTATAAGGTTCCTAAATCTATTTTTTTTTTAAATTTTTGTAGGTGCTTTCCCATCCTTCTCTTGGAGGATTTCTTACACACTGTGGGTGGAACTCTACTTTGGAGGCAATTAGTATGGGAGTTCCTCTAATTGGATGGCCTTATTTTGCTGATCAATTTATTAATTGTCGATTTGCAAGAGACATATGGAAAGTTGGCTTAGATTTTGAGGGTGTGGATGTAGATGAATTCAAATTGGTAACAAAAGAGGTGGTAGAGAGTACAATCAGAAAATTAATGGAAGGTTCTATTGGAAAAGAACTGCGAGAAAATGTTGAGACGTTGAAGAAGGTAGCAACTAAGGCAGTGATGGAAGGAGGAACTTCTCATACAAATTTGAATACTTTTCTAGAGTATATACAAAAGATAGTGAAATCAAATGTCTAAGGAAATTCTAAATTTTATCATGCATAATCAATAAATTTTTTTATAAAAATATTAGTGGGTAGAATAACTAGTATGCTGGAACATCTTAAGTATGCCTAGTAATTTGGCATCACTTGTTACATATGACTTGAATTTTGATATAATACATCCCTAAGTACTTTTGAGTGTGATTTTCATTACTATAATAATCTTGTTGATCATTCATATTCTTGTCTAACTCAAAGAGAAAAATAAACCTCATCAACAATACAGGAAAAATTATGCACTTCATGCTTTAGAGCATATTAGATTCGTGTAATTCTATAGCTCTAAATGAGTACTCCAAATCAGTTTGAAGAGCCACAATGAAGTTTTCAACTTCTTTGACCAAACGTAAATATTTGTCTTGAAGAATGCAAATAAGATATTTGTTATGTTCTTTGTAATCCATGTTGAATTCATTATCAAAATAACATGGTTCAATAAGACTATTTTTTTGTGCTCTACAACTTTCTTGCTCCCTTCGTGTTTGAATTTGTTTTATGCATGGTGTCAAATAAGGGGAGGAGCCCTTTCTCCCCACCCCATGTACCTTGTGAGACTCCCGCTGCGCCTCTCTTGTCTTTATGAGAGGGACCTACTTTTGACAAAAATGTGGTAGCACTCCATCCCCCTGTCAACCCTTCTTCACTGGTCTATAAGATTCTTTAAGTGACAGTTTTAAGTTGTGTTGTCATTGCCCCTTTGGTCATAAGGTTGACTATAGAGGATAAGTTTGGATCATCTACTATGGCCAAAAGTTTTAAGATCATTCCTCTAGGTAGTCATGTGAAGAGCTCGAATTCCAAGGGTTGAAAGAGTGTCCTTCTTGGTGGGGAGTCAGGTCCTATTGTTTGTGACGCTACCCCTAAATATCTTGAGACAGGGAGAGGAACATCCATTGAGGTACCTAACTCTATAGTGGATGAAATCATTTCCTCCATGAACACCACTCTAGTGGGAAATTTTTTCTTTCTATCCAACCATTTTCATGGTTTATTATTGGACTACAACATAGAGTAAACTTAAAGGAAGTGTCATTGCTAGTGCCATACCAGGTGGCCTTTTTCTTTTTAATTTTATTGTTCAAGAAGAACCCACAGATGTTTTGACCCCAGGGTCTTGGTCTTATGGTAAAAGTCACTTATCTTTAAATGTTGGTGGAAATTGAGGTTTGACCCTATTGTAGACCTAAAAAAGACAACACTTGTTTGGATCTAATTGCTTGGCTTCCCACTAGAGTTTAGGGATAAAGGAATTTTCGAGTGGATTGGTAACCTATTTGGACACTATGTTTATATTGATGGTGTAACCCAAGCTAAATTAAAGTTATTTTTTGCTCAATTTTTTGTAAATATTGATATTAATCAAACTCTTTAAAATTAAATAATTTGGTCTTACACTTAAACATCTCCTCTTTAAAGATGTGTTAACATTAGAAATCATTTTTAAACTTTAAATTCTAATTTGGTTATAGAAGTTGAAAGACTCTCTCTTAATGCCACCAAGAAGTTAAATGACTCTTTATTTAAATATACTATATCATGGATCTCTTATATTAACTTTTCCAAATTTTTTGTAATATTTTTATGTGAATGGAACACTATGAAAAAACAAGGATATCACATGAATCTTTCTTTCCTTGATAACATCCCTTTTTAAAAACATTTCTCTAATAAGTAGTTGATATTGTTTTTTATTATAGAACAAACACATTTTATAGGAACTCAAAACCTTATTAAAGAAATGGTCTAAAGATAAACATTAACAAAGAACCCATAAACCAAAACGTTGCCTTGATAAATAAACAACATATAAACTGGCAACAAAAAAATGACTAAGCAACAAAAAAACACGGTAGACAAAAAATACCTTAAGGCAAATATTTAATGTCTAGTGGAAGTTTGTCTACCTTTCTTTTTAGATTGTCTCTCATTGTTTTACTTGTTCTAGTTTCGTACTCCTATCATTTTTCTTTGAAATGTCCAAATCTACTACCAACATGTCCTAATGAATGTTTTCCAATTTATTGACCATAGTGTTTAGGCTATCTATAGTATTTTTAACTTTCCTCTAGTTTGGATTCCATATTTTATGGTTACCAACTTAAGCTTATATGAAGCTATACAAAATGCTTATGACAAGTTTGTCTTCATCTACTTTTTCTTCAAGAGTTTGTCACTAAGTTCCTATCCTTTTGGAGAAGATATTGGATTATATGTCACAAGGTGTAAAATGCTAGAAGAAAAAAACAATTTAAGATATAGTGAAACAATAATAGCTTGGTCATAATTGGGACCCTATAAGAAAGAAGCTTCCCAATAGGCAATATTGGTTAGCAACTTTATCATAGAAAGAAGACTCTTGCACTGCAAAGTTGAATGGTGAACATGCAATCTAAACATGAAGTATATATGCTAGCCACTTTTTGTTTGCATTTATAAATTGGATTAAAAAACATACAAAAAGTTTATGTATAGGAGAATGAGAAAACTATAATTAATTACAATAGCACTCTTTCTAGAGCTAAGATAAGTACAACTTCTAATGGCTGAAAATTTTAGGTTTTATATTTTCATCATTAATACAATCCTACTATCTTTTGATCATAAGATCGCCTCTTGAATTTCTTGTTTTCTTAAGGAATACTTCTTAAAAAATTGTCAAGTAGTACTTTGTTTTTTATTTAGGCCTTTAGTGATATCAAGTGTTTTTGTGCTTGATGTGTTCTTTCAAAGTATGATTAGTGTATATTATTCACTTATATAAATGGTGGTAAAGTTGTGTCTTTTAATCTTCAAATGCTTGGATATATTGCTTAGTGAGTTTTCATAAGGCCTATTCCTAAGATCATTGTGATCTAACATTTCAGACTAATAATCAAATTAATTGGTGGGAAGTACAATATCATTTTATTGAAATTAGAGTCATAAAATGAAGTATGAGTTAGCCATATTTTACTTGTATTTATACCTTGGAGACTAAATTTATATGATGTGTATGTAAAGGGAAGAAGTGAACTACAGTAACTTTGTTTACATATCTGAGATAAG
Source organism: Thuja plicata (assembly GCA_018584345.1). Lineage (NCBI taxonomy): Eukaryota > Viridiplantae > Streptophyta > Pinopsida > Cupressales > Cupressaceae > Thuja > Thuja plicata. Next base: position 1,494,997 of record MU225345.1, read on the forward strand.
TACAGTTACCAATAGGTTAATTTTTAGGTTTTATATTTGTATCATCGTAGTAGTACTATGTTTTCGTCATAACCTTGCATGTTGAATTTTTTTTGGTTACAAAATATATATTAAAATTTTGTTAATTAGTTTTTTATTTCATGCTTTTAGATTATGTTAGGTTTTTGTGCTTAATGTGTCTTTTTGAATGTTTAAATGCTTGGCTATATTTTTTAGTTAGTTTTCACATGGCCTACTCTTAAGATCATTGCAAGCTGACATCTTGGACAACTATTAAACACATTAGTAGAAAGTGCAGTATTATTTTATTGGAGGTAATGTCTTTGCGATTCTTGAAGGCCAAGTTATTCTCAACAATTTGTTGATATTTTGTGTTTGTGGGGATTGAAATATTTGCATGTTATTGTCTAGTGAATTTTATCTTTTCTTTGGTTAGGGTGTCTATCGCTCTGCTAATATATAATGTATGTTTGAAGCATCATTTTTATATGTACTATATGCTATAATTTTTTGTTCCTCAACAAACTATAGAAAAAATTTCTAAGGAACTATTATGCACATGATATTCTTCACAAAAATAATGACTTGTGAAGTAGAAATCTTATTTGAATAGGAAGGTGATGGTTCAAATGCTTGGAATTCACTGAGCGATGTTGTGAATATTTCAATTATGTAGTTTGTTTCCATCTTTTCTTGGTTATTGTAGATGAAAGAGATTTTCTTGCAAAAGTATCTTTTGTTGAAAATATTAGATGAAATGAGAAGGAATTATTTTTGATATTATATATTCTTACTATAAAGTACATTTCAAAGTTTCCTTGTAAAATTTTAGAATTAAAATGCAATCACAATGCAACAATGCATATTAGTTGTTCAGAAGAATTAAGAAAACATTCATTTAGAAAATCATTGTTCATATTTAATAATTCTAACACAATGAAACATGTAGAGAGAATTAATACTTAAATTTTTAGATTTTATCACAATCTGGAAACTTTTTCCGCACTAGCAGTTGGAAGCTTTTCAAGTGGTTGCTGGCATCCCCACTACTTGTAAGTCTATCTAGTGTGCATTTGTTGATTGTGTCCACTTCCACAGAATCTACAAGTAATATTATGATGTAATTTAATAGACCCAAAGACCTATTTATTACACTATTGTATATATTCTATACATGTACTCTATTAGTTCTTTTGCATTTATTCCATGCCAAAACATACCACATGACTTACCTAGAGACCTGTTTTGTTCTAAGGTAACAAAAGTTTGCTCTTACACAAAGTTAAGACTTATAGGTGGCATGTTTAGAAATATCACTCTAAAATCATGCAGGATCTATGTCTTGGGGGATTTAAAGATTCTTGATAACTTAGAAAACTTTATGCATCCAAAGATTTAACTTTTTGTTGTGTCAAGGAGGGTTTAAATATATATATGCTATGTTTTAACTTGTTATTTATTATTTATTGTTAGATAGTTATGGACACAAATAAATAATAAATATAAAATGTTTAAAAGGTAAAGATGTATTGGCACTTAAATATTTACCTATTTAACTATTGCATGGGTTTCAAATTTTCAATTAGTTTTTGGAGTTGGTTTCCTGTGATTAATTTGTGATATATTGTATCTTTCTTCTTGTCTGTTATGCTTACTAATGATTTCTATTATAGGAAAATATTCAAGAAAACAATATGAAGTTGAAGATCTACCTGATGCATACCCAGAAGAGGCAGAAAGCTTTATAGGTACCAATAAATCAGTAGAAGGCACTTATAGAAATACCTATAACAAAAAAATTTATTCATCCTTTCACAGAATATTTTCTTGAATGATATGATAAGTTTTTTTTGGGGCATAATCTTGATTAACCTCTAGCTTTCTATGTATGTGTTCTGATGCTCCTTTTGGGTATGACATTTGCCACTTTTTTTGGTACAGTTAGCACTGCACTTTATACACAAATATTATTATTTTTAAATTAAAAGAAATATATTTTCATCAATGCAGAGTGAAGGATTTATACGAATTATCATGTACTTAGAGAGACTAAAAATTTGGGAGTGTTATGAATTTGATAATATAATTTTAGCTCTGATTTGGTGTTGTAGTTACAAGTTTTGTAAAGATGATATTGAAATTCTTGTTTTTTTGGTAAAAGTTGATATTCAAACTCTTGTTCATGTGTTCTTATATGTGTAAGAGTCAATGTTTTTTCCCCTAGTTACCTGCAATGCTATTTCTATTGTTGTGAATAAGTTTATTGTAATATGTTTTTGTCGCATATATCAAAGAATTATCACAACAATATCTGGAATTAAATTTAGACTCAAGCTTTTGAAGTAATATTTTGAATATTGCCTCCTAGATATTTGTATTGAATTTTGATTTTGAAAGTCATGATTATGATGCTTATGCTTGGATTGTATAAAATGATTTCGAAAACTATGCTCATCCAACTACCACAATAATGCACCAAATCTTAAAATCTAACAAATTTTCCAAATCTACCATGGTGACAACTGAAAAAGATAGTTCCTAATATTTATTGGTCAATCCATCAAATGAAATTCAGAGTAGAATGCGTTTAGAATCAGAATGTTTGCATCAATCACAAATCATCACAACTTTTTTTTCACAGATAATAAAAAGTGTATACTTAACTTCATTTTCATATTAAATTTTACCTTTAATTTCCTATGAGTTCATCTCTTGAACTTCTTATAGATAAAGTGCTAGTATATTTTATAAGTTCTAATAAAAGAATATCTAAACAGAAAACTAAAATGCATAGCTTACCTAGGGACGGTTTTTTTTTTATAAATTTTCTTTATATAATGAGGTTTTCTTTGCTGGATATCCACGGGTTTCCTCTAGCCCCCTTCTGAATTTTGTCAGCTATAGGAAGCAAATTGCGTGAGCATGCTTTCTTTTGAATGTGTACACGGTGACGGCCTGTGACCCTGCAGCAAGGCATTGTTTCTGATTTCGACATTACTGGTTATCATTTATGTTTTTTTTCAAAGCCTATCTTGCATCTCATTCTAGTGATCTTCAACCATACAAAAATGATGTTCACTGAACATGTTTGCCTATTTGTTTAGAACATTGATTTCTATTTTTGTCAATTTTTGAAAATAATAACATTGCTTATTCTGTTAGAACATTGATTTCTCTAAACTGGGCTTTGCATTTGGTATATTTTCCCACCTTTTTATATGCATTTTTCAGTTAAGTTGATTGATATCTTTTATAGTAGTCAAATTTTTCGGATTTAATTGTATGTATTTAAAAGGTAACTATTTAGATCATTTGTTTCAACAATTTGGATTATATTCTATGATATATTATTAGAATAATGAGCTAGAAAAGAAAAATTATATTAATAACACACTAAGACTATTATATAGGTAAGGGGCGGTGTAACGTTAAAGTGCAGAGTGACGAATCTTAGTTACTATTATATAGCTAAGGGGGGTGTAATGTTAAATTGTAGAGTGGTGGATCTTAGTTACTATTATATAGTTAAGGGGCGGTGTAACGGTAAACTCTAGAGTGATTGATCTTAGTTTGTTATTCACACTAAGTTCTCTTCTTTACTTCATTACTTGATGATAGATTATAAAATATGAACATGCAATCAAATTTAAAAGCTTTCAATACTCCCACATGACTTATTCACAGTGTCTATTTTGCAGATGATGATTTGAAATCAAAGAACAAACTTGAAAAACTCCTCGTATTCTAGGGAAAAAACCATGTCTCTGAGACTATTTACAGTGCCTTTCTCTATGAATCTCGTCACCAAAACATAGCAGACTACGTGGTGGTGAACACCTTCGATGAGTTGGAAGGAGGAAAGGAAGCACAAATGGGTCTCAGTATTAATGGATGCTCTACTCTGGCAGTAGGCCTAGTCTCTCTTATCTATTTATTACAAAGAAAAAATTCCATATTCAGTATGTGGGAAGAGAACAATACTTGCTTTGGATGGATAGATTCTAAACCAAATCAATATGTGTTATATGTTTCCATCGGTAGCATTGCTATAAAATCTGAAAAGCAACTACATCAGCTGGCTCTTGGATTTGACACAGCTGAAGGAAATTCAGTAGTGTTACCAGAGGGCTTTATGGAACGAACCAAAGATGGAACCCTGGTTGTTAGCTGGACCGAATAGTTGCAAGTAAGACATTTCTTAGTAGTATTTAATACAGTAGATATTATTTATGAATAATTTATAAAAATCTCTATGATTGCATGTCCTTTCACATCCCTCAATGGGATGATTCCTTACACAAAATGGGTGGAACTCTATTTTAGAGGCAGTCAGTATGGGAGTTACTATGAGTGGATGACCTTATTTTTCTAATCAATTAATTAGTTGTTGACTTGTCAAAGATGCTTGTAAAGTTGGTTTAGATATTGAGGGAGTTGATACTTATGTATTCAAGTTGGTAATCAAGGAAGAGGTAAAAAATGTAGTAAGTCCCTGTAAGAAAATGTTGATACTAAAAAACATTGCAAGGTTCAATGATGCAACAACTAAGGCAGGTATTCTAGGGGTACTTCTTTTTAAAATCTCTATACATTTGCTGAGGATAAGAAAAAGATAAGCAAATCAAAAATCTAAGGAGCTTTCAGAGAATGCTATTTTTTTTATGAATAGAGGCCTTTACTATTGTATCGTCTTAAAATGGAAGCACTTCCATGTTAAGAGCGTTTAGCCCTCCTTAGGGGACATTTTTGACCTCTACCATATCATCCTCCTGTTTCTGAATCATCTCATGCTTCTGTGCTGGATCAGGACCCTGATTGGGCCTCTCCGAGCACCTCCTACCCCACCTGGCATATTTTCCAGGGGATCTGACCCCCTAGGTCAGGGTCGACCTCGACCCTGACCTAGGTCCCCCTTTCAAATCAGGAAACTTGTCGGCTGCCAGGGCTCATCAAAAATTCAGTTTTCCCGCTTCCGGGTCGGTTGTTTCGGGTTCTGAAGCATTGATTCCTAAATTATATTTAATATAGGTCCTTTTCTAGGGGCATGGGTCTAATTAGAATTTAATTATCCTATGTAGGCTTCCTTAGAATATTATTCCCTAATTTCATATAAAAGGAAGCATTTCTCTCTCATTTTTGCTAAGTCTTCCAAGGGCAAAAAAGCTCTAATCAAGATTTTTCTCAAGCATCCGTGGTTCTCAAGCTCTTAAGGTGTTCAAGTCTTCTTCTCAAGCATTCAAGTGCTCCATTGAAGATCAAGGATTCAAGATTTCAAGCCTTTGAAGGGATTAGATGCAAACATTCAAGATTCATCATTCAAATCCTAGTTCTAGCCATCATGGTGGTGTGATCTTCCTTCAAGATCCTTGGTGCCTCTTCAAGACTCTTTCATCATTTCTCCAAAGTGGATTTCAAGCATACAATCATGGAGGTTTATGGTTCATATTGAGTTCATGCTTTCATATTTACATACTTGTATACATCCAAATTTCAATTACATATCTATTGAATATCATAGCTTCATTGTTAGATTCAATTCTACTACATGTTAGCATTCTGTACTTTATTGATTTCAAGGTTAATTCCTAAATCGGGGTTTGACTAAGGCAAACCCCTCCCTCACAACAAAACAATCTCCTTTTTCTTGCAGGTACAGGTACAAAATAGTGGATTTGAACCCAGATCTGGATACCCTTTTCAGCAAACTTTCGAGATCCGTGAACAAAGTCACTTTAAGATCTGTGCAAGTCAGGGTCGACATTATTAGGCCAGGGTTGACATTTGTGGGTCAACGTCACCCTTTTTTGTAAGACGACATCAGAATGGAAAATGATTTCTTGGTTTTGTTCATCTTTACATTTTGGTTCGGTGTCAACTGTCAGATTTTCCAGAAACAGTCTACAAACC
>MU225345.1:1503115-1513986 GCA_018584345.1 Thuja plicata
TGTTGTTAAGTTGGATATCTCCTTACCTTGTGAAGTAGGTATCCTTTCTTCTTCTTCCTTATCCTACCTAGTGGGTAGCCATGATAAGGAGGGGGGCATATATAGGGTCTCCCTTGTACTATAATTTCCATTTATTTACATTTTGCAGCATGCTAAGTCCTTGGAAGGTAACGCACATAAGTTGCTAAATCCTGAAGAGACACATATTTTTACTTTTATATTTGCTAAATCCTTGGAAGGTAACGCACATAAGTTGCTAAATCCTAAAGAGACACGCATTTTTACTTTTATGTTTGCTAAATCCTTGGAAGGTAACGCACATAAGTTGCTAAATCCTAAAAAGATACGCACCCTTTTTATTTTTACAATATGCTAAATCCTCGAAAGGTAACGCACATAAGTTGCTAAATCCTGAATGGACACGCATTTTATATTTCATAGTGATACAAGAATGTTGATCTATGGATATTTTCAAAAGCTGTCAGAAGATGTATTTACAATTGCAAGCACAGTTTATGGGTGAACCTGTTGGGGGCTCTCCCTCCTTGGTGATTCATAGTAAGATGGGCATCTTACTAGGCAAGGTAATCACTATCTCTTTTCTTTCTCTCACTTTCATGCTAGTAGGATTAGATCATGAAGCTATGTTATTTGTAGTGTTGTTCTTGTCTTGCTTATGTAGTCATGTATTTTTTCTATGATTAATTACTCTTTATTTCCATATCTTTATGTATGTATGTTGAGTTAGAATCCCTGGTTTGGGGGCTCATATCCCTGACCTAGTGATATTCTATCTCATTGCAATCCACTAGGATCCTTTTACTCTAACTTTACCGTGAGCACATTCAATTTCTATACTCCCGCTAAAGTGGGGGCTTAATGTATCATCTTAAAATGGAATCACTTCCATGTTAAGAGTGTTTATCCCTCCTTAGGGGACATTTTTGACCTTTACCATATCATCCTCCTGTTTCTACATCATCTCATGCTTCTGTGCTAGTTCAGGACCTTGATTGGGCCTCTTCGGGCACCTCCTACACCACCTGACATATTTTCCAAGGTTTCTAACCCCCTGAGTCAGAGTTGACCTTGACCCTAACCTGGGTCCCCCTTTCAAATCAGGAAACTTGTCGGCTGCTAGGGTTCATCAAAAATTTAGTTTTCCTGCTTCCGGGTCGACTGTTTTGGGTTTTGAAGCGTTGATTCCTAAATTATATTTAATATAGGTATTTTTCTAGGGGAATGGGTCTAATTAGAATTTAATTATCCTATGTAGGCCTCCTTAGAAGATTATGCCCTAATTTCATATAAAAGGAAGCATTTCTCTCTCATTTTCGCTAAGTCTTCCAAGGGCAAAAAAGCTCTAATCAAGATTTTTCTCAAGCATCCGTGGTTCTCAAGCTCTTAAGGTGTTCAATTATTGTTCTCAAGCATTCAAGTTCTCCATTGAAGATCAAGGATTCAATATTTCAAGCCTTTGAAGGGATTAGGTGCAAACATTCAAGATTCATCATTCAAATCCTAGATCTAGCCATCATGGTGGTGTGATCTTCCTTCAAGATCCTTGGTGCCTCTTCAAGACTCTTTCATCATTTCTTGAAAGTGGATTTCAAGCATACAATCATGGAGGTTTATGGTTCATATGAGTTCATTCTTTCATATTTACGTACTTGTATACATCCAAATTTCAATTACATATCTATGGAATATCATAGCTTCATTGTTAGATTCAATTCTACTACATGTTAGCATTATGTACTTTATTGATTTCAAGGTTAATTCCTAAATCAGGGTTTGAATAAGGTAAACCCCTCCCCCACAACATAAACAATCTCCTTTTTCTTGCAGGTACAGGTACAGAACAGTGGATTTGAACCCAGATCTAGATACCCTTTTTGGTGAACTTTCAGGATCCGCAAACAAAGTCACTTTTGGATCTGTGCAGGTTAGGGTCGACATTATTAGTTCAAGGTTGACATTTGTGGGTCAAGGTCAACCTTTTTGATAAGATGACATCGGAATGGAAAATGATTTCTAGGTTTTGTTTGTCTCTGCGTTTCGGTTCAGTATCAACTATCAGTTTTTCAGAAATAGTATACAAACCTCAGAAAACAACATTCTTTGATCTGCAATATTTCAAGGTTAGTGCATTTCTCAAATATTTTCAATTATAGTCATATATCATTTCTATATATAAATTATAGAATTTAAGGTATCTCTTTCGTTATTCTCCTTTCCAAATAGTTGATTCATTTGTGCATTAACCCTTCTCTTGGGTTGATCAACTTGGATCTCCCATTTGTGCATTTGGGAATAGAAAAGGAACATCATATCTTCTCCTTAATCACAATCGCAATACATAATCAATTCAATTTAATCAAGGTTAAAAGAATCCAAGACAATCTAGGTAATTGATTAACACCTTATATTTCAAGATAATCAATTCACAAACAATCTATAAATCAAATCAATCATTTCTATACTTTATCTATTACATTTTAATTTAACAACATTCAGCATTCTATTTCCATTCCATCCATTTTCATATCCTACAACTATTAATATATAGAACAAAGTGCAATATTCACAAGAAGGACCAGGGGATAAAAAATCACCCTGCGAAGAGTCACACAGCATCATGCCGGAATGATACAGCTATTCATCAAAAAAACATATAAGAAAAGCCCTCAAGCTGCAAGAGCAGTAGTAGAAGAGGAAGGAGGATCTTTATCATTCAGATTGCCCCAAACATTGGGTCCAGGGGTCTGGTTGGGAGGCGACCACCCATCATCTATTTCTTTTTCTTTCTCTAGTTCTCCTTCCTCTCGTCTAAGAGAGATTGTGAGAGCCAAGCAGGGGACTTTATTAGAAGTGGCAAGATGCCACACAGGAATAGTGGCTGATGGTTGAGTAGTAGTAGAGACAAGAAAAGGAGGCTATCTAGAAGCTGAGGTCCTCCTATTAGGAGGAGAGGTAGAGTGACACCATTCTAGAGGACCTAGCTGAGGCACTCTTGCTATGACATCGGCCCCAGGGTGGCATACGCTCAATAGAGAGAGAATCTGGCGGCACCCAAGCTAAAGTACATGGGGAATTACCCCCATATTGCAATAGTTCTTGCAAGTGGGTGACCTTAAGGGCCACCTTGTCAGCTTGTACGTGAATCTGGATCATGACATTATTACATAAACATGCCTTAGCATAAAGAGAAACATTGATATCCAGAAAGTTGTGAGTAAAAATAAAAACATTATGGTCTTTCCATAAAGAAAAAAAAATCTCCATCTTAAAAGCATGCCAAATATGGGTATACTAGGAAGCCATTCTGGGTGAGTCACCAAGGAGAGCCATATGCGAAGAGAAAGGCTTAGGCCAAAATGGCATAAAAAAACTATGAATCCATCTCCAATAGTTCTGGGCCTGATAACATAACCAAAAAATATGCATAATGGTTTTTTAATGCCCATAGAATGGGTATTTAGGATTAGACACACCTAAGTGTTGAAGCCGAGCTCACAAGGGTAAACCCTGGTAGAGAAAACACCAAGAAAAATGAGAAATTTTGGGTTTAGTGATAGCATCCCAAATACTGCAGAAACACCAACTCCAAGTCTTTTGGGAAGAAGAAAGATGCCAACGATGAATGAGATAATCAGTCATAGGAAAATGAGGCACAAGCCAACAATACCCAAGTTTGGGTTTGTAGTTGGTAAATGGCGTATCAGGGTACCATTTCTAATCTTTCCACCAAGGTTTAATTGGCTGAATGCCAAGTTTGTGTAGGAGATGCGATAGAATAGTAGAGAAAAGCAAGTCAAAAGTTTGATGATCTGGATGAGTGAGTCAGAATTGAACCTAGAGATAATCCCAAGAGCGGAGATTCATGGTGGCTCTCAAAAAAAAATCCTTTGGAATTTGAATGCCTCGTTTGTGGAAACACAGAGCACTCATCCCCTAGATTTTGGCCAGAGGAAACCCTTGTTGAGAAAAAAGTGGGGACCACCAAATGTTCTGCTAATTGAAAGAGAGCCCATCTTGGAAGCCATTTCCAACCTAGCAAATCCAAGGTTTGACAGCTTCCCACACTCTCCAAATACTTTTGACAATAAAATTACCTTTGATTTGAACAAGGTGCTTCATAATCAGAAGGGTTTGAAAGCCAATCCCTTTGCAAGCCGATTTGTGCAAGGGATACCTGGAAGAAATGCAGTGAAGAAGAAGAATTTTTCCGACCTCATTACCTATGAGACATCGCATAACCCATTTTGCATAGAGGGCCAGGCATTGTTTCTGAGTATCAAGTAAGCCAAGCCCACCAGAGGCCTTATAGAGACAACAAAATTCATAGGAAACTATGTGAAAGCCATGGTGATCAGCACCAGAGGCCCAAAGAAAATCCATCAACAATTTCTTGAGATTCATGTAGGAGGCCTTTGAAGGAGCCCAAGAAGAAGAATAGTAGACATGCATAGCAGCCAATACCTTAGAGAAAATATAAAACTTCCCAGCAAGAGAGAGCAACTTGGTAATCTAATAGGTAAGCTTCTTTTCAATTTTAGCTAACACAACATTCCATAATTCAGTAGAAGTAGATTGGAAAGCTAAAGGAATGCCAAGGAAATGAAAAAAATTCCCCATGCTGAATCCTGGACCAACAAAACTGAGAAAACTATGGTGGATCACGAAGGGAAGAATGCCTATAACACAAGGTTTTATGCCACTAAATTGTTAGATTTGAGAAAAACAAATCCACCCAAAAACACCTGCATGCAAGACTGTCACAGAGAAGAAGAAAAGACAGAAGAAGAGAGAAGAATCTATGGAGGCCAAAAAGCCAGAGACATTATATGCAACAGAAAATAGTATATTAACAATATGTTTCTATCAATTACAATGTGATGTGAAAACTCTGTCTAGAAAACTAAGAGATGAATCCTTATAAAAGGAATCACGAAACCCTAAAAGGGAAAACCTAAGGTTAACTTAAGCAACTAGAGTGAATAGGTGAGTTAGTAATTAGATCATAATGATTTAATTAATAACCCGATAGACTATTACTCTAACACCCCCCCTTAAGATAAGCTTAGGGATAAGCAAAACCTAGGAAACTACTGCAGAAAGCAAAAAAGATGGGTCCCGGCAACAAGGCCTGATCAGGTACCCAAAACAAGAAATAAACTAGATGAAGGAAAATAAGCCTTCAATCTAGGGAAAGTCCGAGAGAGAGGAACAAGAATGAGCAAGAAGCATCTCTGAAGCATGGAACTGTAAACTCTGTCAGAAGAAACTGCTGGAACCCCCACTGAAGTGCATGACCAGGTAGAGAAGACAAAGTCTGAAGAGCTGATCAATCGAACCAGAAAGTAATAGAACCAATAGGTGAACCCCCCCCATAATGCTGAACTGGGAGAGGTGACAGGAACACTGAAATGCAATGCCAGAAACATCTACAGAAGAAAGAACCAGGAACACCAACAGTGCAACAGAAGTACAAACACAGGATAAAGGGCAGTGTCACTAACACACAGCATGGGCTAATGTCGTGGAAGGTATGATCACTTGACAAAGGTGGATGTGCCTAAAATGGCATAATCATCATAACCCCCCATGGCACTTTATAACAAAGTGCAAGTACTAAAACCATACAAGGTGTACAAGATCCCAGATATACAGAAGTAGGCACTTTATCTCAGTGCATTTATAGAAAATAAAGCATCAAAATAAGTATACAAGCTCATAAGTCAGAAAGAAGAGTGAGCTAGAATATCAGAAGAAGAGATCCCAGGACCTGTAGACCCAAGAAATCCACCAGAGTGCATAAACTGCCAAAATCAGAGGAGAGAAAACCTAGAGTAGAATCTGAAAAAAATACCCCTACAACTGAATAGTTCACTGAACCAGCTTTTTGACGATATCTGGTTTGCCAAAAATGGAGTCCGGATGAGCCAGATATGACTCCCGGAAGGCAAAAACAAACATCAGACTTTGACAGTAAAAAATGCTATCAAAATTGTATAACACAAAACCCTAACCTCCATTTTCAGAAATTTCTCAGAAAGAGCTTTCCGACAGTATATGGAAGTCAGAAAAAGACCCCCAGATGCTCAAGATAGAGCGAAAACAGTCTCGGGGGGTCAAAAGTGCTCTAAAATCCTAGTTTTAAGCCCCTGGGGATAAAAAAATAGGCTCCCGGGCACATGGCGTACCCAGGGGCTGAAATCTGGAGCCCACGGTCTGGCATATGACAAGATTCTTGGCAAATAAGCTCGTGGGGGCTGATAGCAGACCCGCCACCAGGCGGAGTGGTGGCCGCCGGTGGAGCGGGGACCGGAGGGCGCCGAGAGGAGCGGGAGAGGCCGGCGGGGCCGGGCGGCGGGGGTGGGTGGGCCGCAGGGGTGGCGGGGGCCAGTGGCGAGGGCCGGAGTGGTGGGGGAGTATCAGAAAATGGGCCAGTGGGGCTGGGCGGCAGCGGGGGCCGCGGAGTGGCGGCGCGGTGGCCGCAGGCGGAGCGCAGGCGGCACCTTTTAAAAAACAAAGCCCGCGCATTAATAAAACCAAAAAACCATTAAAAAATAGGTTTTTTAATGTTTTTTTAAATTTTTTTGCCTCATTTTCTTTGTCGCACGGCACAGGAACCAAAAAAGAATTTGCCTCAGAGTCTAGTAGTCCAAAATGGACAAATTTTATGTCATTTCTTGGGTTTTGGGGTCCTCTGAGCTCAATGGCAATGTCCGTTTGAGCCCAAAGTGACCATAACCAAAGCCTGCCCCTAAAACACAACAAAAAACACTAAAAAAACTCTAAAACCCTCTGTTACTGGAATGCTTCAACAAAACACGAACAACCAGCTGCAGAATGGTTCTAATACCATGTTAGATTTGAGAAAAACAAATCCACCCAAGAACACCTGCATGCAAGACTGTCACAGAGAAGAAGTTATGGAGGCCAAAAAGCCAGAGACATCGTATGCAACAGAAAACAGTATATTAACAATATATTTCTATCAATTACAATGTGATGTGAAAACTCTGTCTAGAAAACTAAGAGGTGAATCCTTATAAAAGAAATCACGAAACCCTAAAAGGGAAAACCTAAGGTTAACTTAAGCAACTAGAGTGAATAGGTGAGTTAGTAATTAGATCATAATGATTTAATTAATAACCCGATAAACTATTAGTCTAACATAAATGACTCAACTAGAGGCCAGACAAAAATTGTCTAAACACTGCAAGGTTGCCTTGATATTCTCTTCATCCTCTTCAACAGTGAGAAAGGAATCATCAAAAAAATGACCATGGACCAAATGCTGAGTAGAATTAGGTAAAGTAATCCCACAAATACGACCTAGAGAAATTGAATGCGCTAACAAATAACCAAAGCCCTGGACTGCAAGAACATATAAGGCAAGAGCAAGAGGACATCCTTGCCGAATGGATCTGAAGAGCCCAAAAGTGGAAGATTTTCTACCATTAATGGTGATGCAAGTAGAGGCTTCCCTAAAAAGCATCTGCACAAATTGAAGAAATTTGGGCCTAAAACCTAGAGTGTGAAGCATAGCAATAATAAAAGGCCATTCAATGCGGTCATAAGCTCTAGAAAAATCAATTTTAAGGAAAAGGGTTTTCTATTGAGACTTACGAGCCCATTCCATACCTTCCAAAACTACTATGATATTATCAAGAATATATTTTTATTTGATAAATATAGTTTTCTCTATCTAAACAATTTGAGGAAGGATGTGACAGAGCTTGAGAGCCAGAGCCTTAGAGATGATCTTATATGAGACATTGAGCAAGGTTATAGGCCGCCAGTTGCAAATACCCTCACAATCCCCAGTCTTGGGGATGAATTTAATGTTGCCTTTATTGATATGTCCCCTAGAGACTGGGAGTGATATGCTTCAAGGTAGACCTGGTGTAAATCAGGACCAATGGCACCATAGAGTGTTTTATAAAACTCACAGGGAAAACCATCACAACCTGGAGCCTTATCATCAACCATGGAAAAGATAGCTTCCCAAAGATCCTGCAAGGTAAGAAGATGATCACAGAAAGCTCGCTGGTATGGTGAAACACATTGTGGCACAATAGCTATGTAATCCTCAAGAGCTTGATTGCTAGAAGGAGAAGATCCTGGAGTGGCAACAACTTTTTTGTAATGATGAACAAAGGCTTGCAGAATATCAGGAAGCTCCATGAGGAGGGATTGAGCTTCTTCGATCCTAGTTATACCCACATTAGTGTGACGGGCATGGAGAACCACACAAATTCTTTAGAGGCTTGACCTCTGACCTTTAACCAGTGTAGTCGAGCTTTGATCTAAGCACCTCTGGCAGCATAATTGTCTGGAACTTGTTTCTACTGACGCAGTCGGGGAAGGTGAAGTTGCAAACTTTGATTGAAAAGATTGAGAGCTAAGGCCTTCGTGGCAACACAAAGAGATTTGGTGTTGGCATCATAGAATCGACGATGGTAGATGGAAAGTTGTTTACCATAAATGCATAGAAAGTAGTTGTACGCCAGATGACATCATTCCACCATTGAATCCAGCAAAATAATTGCAATGGCCGAGGCTCAAGGTTCCAAACCTGATGAATGTGGGCCACCATGGAAGCATGGTTGAGGACAAAAGTATTAAAAAGAACTAAGTGGTGGGAGGTTGAGTCTTAGCTATCTTCCATACAATATTAAATTGAATGGGGAAGTGATCTAACAAGGTCACATCAATAAGAAGAGTAACCAACGAAGCTTGTTTTTTGGAAAAAGAGAAAAAATATTGTGTCCTAATCATAGCACGATCAAGCCATTTATGAATTCTTTCAAAAGAAGCTCTAAAATTAGACCACATGTGCCAAACTCCCTCAGGTCGGTGATGGCCAAGATTGGTATAAAAAAGGCCCAATTTATTATGCATGTAGTACCAGGCTTCCCATTCACCAACTTTCCATTGGAAAGGAAAAATGTCCTTTTTGTCAGAATCTACTTCAACCATATTAAAGTCACCACAAAAATGCTAAGTTGCAAGTGGTAGAGAATCCGCAAGCCAACACTAAAGATGAGATCTCGCAATAGCATCATTGGGAGCATAAACATTAACTATGCCAAAAGAATGATTCTCAATAATGAAAGTGGCGCAAATAGATCTTTGCATGGGATCTAAGCCATGATTGATTAAAAAGAATTCCAATGAGGAGAAAGGAGAGTAACAACTCCACCTCGAATAACTTTTTGCTGAGAACAAAGAGAAAGGCTCTTAGGTCAAATAACATTGCAGGTATCAAGCAAAAAACCAGAAATTTTGACTTCTTGGAGGCATAACACATCCAGATGACTAACACAGCAATGAACATCCCTGACAGAATACTTTCTAGGTAGGTTTGTTAGACCCCTAACATTCCATGAGATTTACTTCATGAGAAAATAGTGTCGTCCATACCATCACCATCCCCAAGGGAAGCAAACCTATTTGACAAATAAGTGAAATTATTCCCAGGAGACTCCATGGAAACATTTCTGCATTTTTTTGAAATGCCCTCCTGCATGCACTACAACATTTGAGACCATTTTTTGATGGCTATGTGTCACTTTTCTGACACTGTCCCATCGGCCAAGCGACAGAGACCAGTGTTGCAGTTTTGATGTCTAAAACAATGATTGCTATATTGTTTTTCGTTATTGTGATAGTACTAACCATCACAATAAGAGCCGACTATGATGGTTATCATGCTGTCGTTACATATTTTAGCTGTCACTATTACGACATGTAGGCGTCGCATTTTTTGTGTTAACCGTCGCAGCTTGCACCATCTAAAAACTTCAGCACACCATTGTTATAGTTTGTGGGTGTCACAATTTATGAAAGACATGTGACATATTTTCTATACATACGACGGCAAGCCATCGGCCATTTCTGACGGCTCTACGTCGCATGTATAGAAAATACATCGCACGTCTGTAGTAATTTTTGACAGTTATTACAAAAAATGTGACGTCTAGGTGTCGCAATACGAGCAGTCTATGATGTTTATCATGCTGTCGTTACATATTTTATCTATCGCTATTATGACACCTAGGCATCATATTTTGTACCATCTAAAAAATTTAGCATGTCATTGTTACAGTTTGTTGGTGTCGCAATTACGACAGACGTGTGAGGAATTTTCTATACATGAGATGTCGAGCTGTTGGCAATTTCTAACGGCTCGATGTCGCATGTATTTTTTTAGTGTCACTTTAGAGTTTTCAAGAGTTTAGTGGATCCTAGTGGACAAAGGGACAAACCAATTTCCTCCCAACTATGAGATCACCAATAAAAATTGAGCAATTTGATCCAACATAACAATAAAACTTGAGCATTTTGATCAAACTTTGCAAAAACACGGGATACAATTGTGAGATCACCAAGAAACTAAGACAATATATCAAGACAGTCAAAATTAAACCAATACAAATAAGAGAAAGAGTGACCTAGACACTTTTTTAATGGGGAAATTTGTGTCTCAACCTTACTTTTACCTAAGGCTACTATTATAGTAAGTTTACATTTGAGCACGAATTGATCCAAGATTATCCTCAAAGCTATGAATTGGCTAGATAAGAATGCCGGTAAATTTTCATTGCAAGAATCATTTCTAGATTTAAAGATATAAGGTTTCCAATTTTGATAGTTTTGTTTGAAAGTTTCAAAGTCAATTGTTAAGGCCTTAGAGGCTTTTGATGGACCTGGAAGTGGTATGTTGGTTAAAAGTTTGTCCTCCCGTTAGATTTGTAATCTCTGACTCTTTTAGCACCCAAGGTGAGAGAACAAAAGGATGTCACCAACAAATGGGTCAGTGTAAGTCTTCTATCACTGCCCTCTGAATTGACAGGTAC
>MU225345.1:1523691-1539204 GCA_018584345.1 Thuja plicata
CACTAGGTAACAAAAGGGAGTGACCATCTCCTTCATTATTGACTTACCTAAAAAGAAAAATCACATAGATAGATGCATACTTTCAAATTATAAGTATTAAATATTTTAAAAGACAAGAATGACAAAACTCAAGGTATCAGAACTTATAGGAGGTACTGATGGATGGCCATAAATTCCTCCAAATGGATACATAGCAGCATAGGGATGAGTTGTTCCATAAGGTGGCATTAAATTTCATTCATCAAAGCACTAAACACGTCTGGACCATCACCCCATGTGACAGATAAAAATAGCAATGACGTTAAGCATAACTGATTCTGTAAAGGGAGTCAATTTCATTAATTGGAAGAAAATTTTTAAAAAATCAAAATGGAGATGGTAAGGAATGCCTTTAGTTTCATAATTCAATGAAGATAAAAATGGTATAGTAAAAGGAATTCTTACGTTACATTTGATGGAATGATCTTGAGTTTTTTTCCGAATGGGCCCATTCATCAAAGTAGAAAGGTCTGAAGAACTAAATCCTGGTTTAATTTTGTCATGTGTTCTTCCTGGACATTAGATATTTTTCATAGTGTTGAGGACTATTTTTATAGAATCTCTTCATGGAGTCTGTACCAACTGAGGGAACAATATCACTGTATGAATCGTCATGAAGGAAGTTGTAAAAGTTCTGCATAAAACAAAAAAAAAGGATTTCAATAGAAAAATTAACCATTTTTCAAAAAAGTATTGGCTATTTGTATATAAAAACAAACATACCACTTGATTGGAGTATGCCAAAATTTCTCCTTCCAAGAAATCCCAAGTGTTTGTGGCATTGAGATAGTCTTTCCTTTCTACTTGTTCCTGGATGCTTAATGCCATCCTGTCCCAAAAGAAAATATTCATCTAGAAATTAGTAAGGAAATTAGAAGATAGTTTTTCATGTGTCTCAAGTTGTCAATAACAAATAATTATAAAAAATTAAATAATTCTATAAGAAGAATTAGTAAGATGCACACTCTTGATTTAAGCATGAGATGATGAAATATATTTTGGAAGACTTCCCTTCTTTTATTGTACTATAGTTCTTGAGAACTCATTATTTATCTATAGAGATAGGAGAAGAAGGAGAAGAAACTCTCTTTGGGACCCCAAAATGGAATGACACATGAGAGAAATGCCTTATTGGGGAAGTAGATCGATGAGATGTCTCCACACAAACCAAAGGAAGCACACCAATGCCACCCATAAGAATAGAGGTGGAGAAAAAAGACAAGGAATGATCATAGATGATATAGAAGCATCATGCATTATCACCTCAATAGAAGTAGATGAGAAAAAGCCTTTGGATTATAAAAATCCTTAGCCACCTCCACAATGAGGTGTTCATGCAATGCATTCTTCTATTATGAGGACAAATACGAGACATTTGAGTGACGAAAAAAAAATTCCATATGAATGGTAGAAAAATATCATAAGTGAATTCCTTCATAATCCAAAGTCTAGCTCCAAGAGCTATCAAAAACTTACAAAACAACCTTGGTCAAGAGAGACATAAACAAATCCAAATCCACAAGAATACATGCATAGGTGGTTTGAGCGAACATTATAGTGGACTAAACAAATATTATGAAACATCTTGAGGACTAACTGATTCCAATGTAGCAAGAATTATACCAAAAATGGAGAGGAAGATTTGAGAGGTGAATCCAAACTCACAAGCATTTAAAGACTCAATGAGAGGGTTAAATGAGGAAACTCGAGGTTTTAGATAGAGCATGTTGACCCTAGAATCAAGAATGGGCAATAAAATATTGTTTCAATCAAAGAATGAATCAAAGGCCACCGCAATAAAAACCTTTCACACAAAGGTAAATTTATATTTTCCTTTACATAATGTAATCCCTTATGGTAGATCATGAAGTATGATAATATTTCTTCTTTCCTAATAACGAGTCATAAAGTTTGATTCAAGTCATCAATGGTAACAAAACTTATACAATATCTTCATAGTTATAGTTAAACAAATAACAATCCCCACTAATTGTCTAAATAATGTGTTATTTATGTCTCTAAATCTTTAGATGTACATAATTCCGTCCCCACTTCAATGGATGTGGCAATACTTTTTCTTTTTCACCTTATATTTTACCACCAAATCGGGCATTGCGACGGTGTGAAATGTTGTTACAAAAAAATATTTTGAGCTTCTCTTTGTTTTGAGAATAGTTTAACATTATCTACTTAACAAGGTCAACCATGTGAAGGTGGAAGTTCATCTGGACCCTCCTAGGAGTCTCTTATGATCCTTTACGACACTTTAAGATCTTGAAGATGTATTCTTAGGGATCGTAAAGGGTCATAAAGGGTCATAAGGGATCTTGGGACACAACAGCTAAGAAACATAAATGTAGGCATCATGGTCACAATTTTTTGGACATAAAACATAATTTAGTGGCATACCCAGATGATGCAATGCAACCACTACTTCTCCAGTTCTAAGTTGGCACCACACGATCCAAAATCCATAGATAATTAGGAATAAATTTAGATAGCAGAGGAGGAGGGCCATACTGACCAAAATAATATAAGGGGTCCCTGTATTATTTCGATTGTAATGGCCCTCCTCCTTCACTCTCTAAATTTATTCCTAACTATCTATGGTTTTTGGATCATGTAGTGCCAACTTAGAACCGGAGTAGTGGTTGTATTGCATCGTCTAGGTATACCACTGAATTATGTTGTGTCTCCAAACAATTGTGACCATGATATCTACATTTATGTTTCTCAGTTGTTGTGATATCTACATTTATGTTTCCCAGCTGACTTGTTTATGTGCATGTTCTTTATGTGTTAGGCTTCTCTCCCTCGCATCCAAAATAAGATTTTCCCACTCTAAATCGAGAATGCACGTACAACTGCATAGAATATGAATGGATAACAGGTTTTTCCATATAGAGATGGTTTTACATGATAAATGCATCTATTTTATTATGGTTATAGTGCAATATCAACAAACAAATTACAAAAATATAAACTTAATTTAGTCAAATTAGCTGGCTTCAAATACAACCAATGTTCATTTGTATTTCTCTCTTCTTGTCTTTGGGAATCCAATGCTCGAAGTCATACTTGAAGAGTGTTCACCAAAGATCAGAGAACTCCCTTTCACTTAATAATTATGAAGCCATCAATGGTATACTAATTTTTTAGGATTGTAAGTTTCCATTGATGACTTCAAATTACCAAGAAAAAGGTGTTTTCTAGTACAAAAGACTTAGCAGCCTCCAAAGCCTTTTGCTTGAATGCATTATACCCCTTTCTATTAGGGAATCACAAGTATTTAATTAATTAAAAAAACTATAAATCAAAAAAGAAATTTAAAAGAACAAAACATAGATTTTCTTTACCTGATTGTGCTACATCATCTACAATAACTGTAATGGGGTTTGAAAACCCATTTATTTAAAAAATCCTTGAAATTTTCCTATAACTATCATAAGAAATAATTTGAATATAATTAATTGTTTATAGCAGAGAAACAAAATTGTAAAAACTATACTTATGATATGTACATGTTCATTAAATTCCATAACACATGAGTGCTGAAAAACTTCTACCGTATGAAGTATTATAACTTTTTAAAAATGAATGGGAGAGTTGTATGTAATGCCCAAAATTCATAACATAAGATTGGACACTAAACAAACTATTTATACTACTCTAAACATATCTAATATGCAATAATTTTTTTCTTTCTAAACAATGACATACTACATTAATACATAGTTTCAACCTATTTGTTATATAATTTAACTGGAATCTAAAATGATAATAAGTCTACTTAGAACAATAAATCTTATTATGATGTTCAAATAACCAACATGACTCGCAACTGCATACTTGAATTTCTCTTTCTTTCCTGTGTATCATATTCTCCTTGCCTCTCTATTTCCTACACCTGTATATACGGCTACACAACTAGATGCATGATATAAAATTCATAGTTTATTACATACAAGATCGAAAGATAAGCTACATCAATAAATTAGCTAAATCAATCATAAGGTTTTTAAAACTAGTTTCGTAAAGAGATGGAAAATATGTAAAATATTGGTAAGGAGTGGAAAGATTAATGAAGATCTCAAAAGTACAAGACCTAAGGGCCAGACCTAATGCCTCGGGGGCTCATAATAGATGGTCTTGCCTACGTAACTCGCAGACACATCATAGTTCAGGTTTAACTTTAAAACTAGTCTTTTAAAGGATGGTAGAAGCGGTATCAATCCTCTTTATCCAAAGGGTATCAATGACATTTCTCTCTAAAGATTTACATAAGTCACATGAGTCACCTCATACATATGCTAAAGATTGCATAGTAGACAATAAACAATTCTAGAGCTACATACAACTGAATACAAAATGACATGGTAGTAATGAATAACCCACCCTTGAAGAGAGAGATATGTTACTTTTTCAATGTAGAAAGTGGAAGTTGTTATTGGTCAATCTAGATCAATTGGGTCCACTACAACCTCATGAGATTGATCTTGTGTTAAGGCTATGATAAGGAACGCACATGTGTGCATGGTAGGATAGAGCATCTATGATCCCTTAGAAATGCTTATCTAGTAGTAATGGTAGGATGTCATAATTATGTTTTGAAGCTTCTTTATCCAAAGGGTATCAATGGCATTTCTCTCTTCACTGAAATCAAGGGTGCAGAATACACTTTGCATCATTTGGGTATACCACTCAAATTTCTATACCCAATGGATGCAAAGAAACCTTCGACACCCCTTATTTGATTGAATATAAAGGACATTGATTCCCTTTTGCTAAAGAGTCTTCAAGAAAGATAGATGGTATATAGCCTACTATTTCTACTTGACAAGCATTCCTAAGGGAGAAAGAGATCAAAAAATCAACAACTAGTAGTGTGGCAAGATCAAGGAAGAACTCAAAAGTAGAGGACCTAAGGGCTAGACCTAATGCCTCAGGGGCTCATCATAGATGGCCTTGTGTACGTAACTCACAAAGACATCATAGTTCGGGTTTAACTTTAAAACTTGTCGTTTAAAGGATGGTACAAGTGGTATCAATCCTCTTTATCCAAAGGATATCAATGGCATTTATCTCTAAAGATTTACATAATTCACATGAGTCACCTGATACATATGCTTAAGATTGCATAGTAGACAATAAACAATTAGAGCGACTTACAATAGAATACAACATGACATGGTAGTAATGAATAACCCACCCTTGAAGAGAGAGATATGGTACTTTTTCAATGTA
The DNA here is from genome assembly GCA_018584345.1 of Thuja plicata. Taxonomy (NCBI): domain Eukaryota; kingdom Viridiplantae; phylum Streptophyta; class Pinopsida; order Cupressales; family Cupressaceae; genus Thuja; species Thuja plicata. Next base: position 1,528,975 of record MU225345.1, read on the forward strand.
GAAAGTGGAAGTCGTTATTGGTCAATCTAGATAAATTGGGTCCACTGCAAGCTCATGAGATTGAGCTTGTTTTAAGGCTATGATAAGGAATGCACATGTGTCTGTGACAGGATAGAGCATCTATGATCCCTTGGAAATTCTTATCTAGTAGTAATGGTAGGATGTCATATTTATGTTTTGAAGCTTCTTTATCCAAAGGGTATCAATGGCATTTCTCTCTTCACTCAAATTGAGGGTGCAGAAGATGCTTTGAATAATTTGGGTATACCACTAAATTTCTACACCCAATGGATGCAAAGCAACCTTCTACACCCCTTATTTGATTAAAGATAAAGGACATTGATTCCCTTTTAATAAAGAGTCTTCAAGAAAGATATATGGTATATACCCTACTGTTTCTACTTGACATGCATTCCCAAGGGAGAAAGAGATCACAAAATCAACAACTAGTAGTGTGGAAAGATCAAGGAAGTACTCAAAAGTACAAGACCCTAGGGCCAGACCTAATGCCTCGGGGGCTCATCATAGATGGCCTTGCCTAGGTAACTCACAGAGACATCGAGTAGTTCAGGTTTAACTTTAAAACCAGTCTTTTAAAGGATGGTGGAGAGGAGATAAGTTGCATATTAAATGAGAATCATTTAAGATCAGTCATTATCAAATAAGTTACATATTAAATGAAAATCAAATAAACATCGAGACATAAACATCAATCATTAAATGAGAATCAAATAAACATTGAGACATAAATATTAGTCATTATCAAATAAGTTGCATATTAAATGAGAATCACTTCTTTTTTGACTTTTTCTTTTTATCTGCATCCCTATTATAATCTCACAAAGGCATATCCATCTCATCATCATCATTTCTTCTCACACCCATCTTGACATCATCATTTCTTTTCGCCTGTGCATGTGATCTTATTGTCCTTTGCAAAGGTGGGCCCTCTGCAATAACAAATAAAAGGGTAAAATTAAAAACTGTTACAATAGTCCCAAAGGATAACTGAGAGGGGGGGTGAATCAGTTACCAGTGACTTAATTATTTTTTACTTCCTTAACTTCAGAATACAACAAAGTGAATGCTTAATCAAATAACATAGTACACAACACACAATTTGATTACAGGGAAACCAAATGGTAAAAACTCCGATGGGAATTAGCACCCACAATGAACTATACTTGTTTAGAGTAATCCCTGTTAGAAGATATTTCAACTCTATTAGGATTTGTACTTTACAATGCAATAAGTATGGTGACCTGGTTAAGGGTCAGACCCTGTTAGGAGTCTTTTACAAATAACCTTGTTAGGAGTGGTGGACTCACTGTCCAAAAGATCACTGCTTAATGGTGAAGGCTACAACCTTCTGTATAACATATATGCACTATATCTGATGATGAACTATATAGTAGACCTACTGTCTTGATCAGTTCCAATGTATTACAATCTTTCACTTCTTCTTCACATAGACTCTTGATGAATGAACCACATCTTATATTTTGCTATGTACATCTTCTGTCTCTTTTCGTATCATTCACACTTAGCGTGTCACAATTGTCTTTCTATAAGTATCTTCCTCAAAGTATGAGATCATGGGAACTATAAGAAAACTCTCTATAACATCCTTTTTGGCTCTACTAAGCACACAAGCATAATTACAACCGCGCAAGTATAAACTGAAAAGATGCAACGCTTCACTAAGTCGGCTTCACCAAATCAACTCTAACTTTGCAATCTTGTTGAAACTTATTTGGCACCTTTAGATGACTATCATCAACTCATAAATAAACATGAATATACACATGCATATCCTAAAGATAGGTGCAACTCAAGAAAAATGTTACATACGTTGGATCTGAACAGATACTCTTCCAGAACTGTAACTGTCAATAACAGAATTACACAACTTGACTGAAACATCATATCTGGATCTGCGTGTATGAACATAACATAATAAAAATGTCAAAATCATGTATCTAACCATTCAAGTCTTCATGTCATCATTTTGATAAGTACATACAGAATCACTACTGTGTATTATATGTTGTCATCAATGGAAAACATACAATCAATCAACTAAAAAAAATCAAATCTCCAACAATCTCCCCCTTTGACATTAATGGAAACATATGATATCAAAAACATCTTCTTTTCATGGTGTCTTCTTTCTTTTACAATCTTCTCAATATCCTCATCAAAAATTTCTCAATACTGCTGCAATTCCTCTAACTGTGTTTTTGTTCCATGTATATACTCCCCTAGAGTATATGCTCCCCCTTAGTGCATACTCCCCCTTTGACATCAATGGAAAAGGGCACCATAGATCTTTAGGCATAGGTACTACTCCAGAAGTAGAGTAGTTAACCATTCATCAGTCACTTAATGACTGATGATCTTGCTGCTTCTTCTAAACAGACTCCGGAGAGGGAATTACTCCCAACTTTTCCCTGAGATACTCAAAAGTATCCTTTGATAAGGGCTTTGTGAAAATATCTACCAACTATTCTTTGGTTCTTACATAGTCCAATTTCACTTCTTGGTCTGCAACCTTTTCTCTTAAAAAATGGTCCTTGATCTCTATGTGTTTTGTCTTTGCATGCATCAAAGGGTTCTTAGACATGTTGATAGTACTAGTGTTATCACAATGAATAACAATAGGATAATCAACCTGAATGCCAAAGTCTTTAACCATCTACTTGATCCAAACCATGGTTGTACAATTCAGTGTTGTTGCAACATATTCAGCTTCTGTTCTTGACTGAGAAATATAGTTTTGCTTCTTGCTTATCCAGGAGACCAACCTATCTCCAAGAAATATTGCTCCTCCTAAAGTACTTTTCCTGTCAACAATACAACCTACCCAATCTGCATCTATATACACAAGAAGTTGTATATTCTCTAATTTAAGATACCATAAACCATAGTCTATAGATCCCTTTAGATATCTGAATATCCTCTTGATTTCCATTAGGTGATTCTACTTGGGTTCAGCTGCAAATCTTCCAACAATGCCAACTGCATTAGATGTGTCAAGTGTAGATTGAGTTAGATAAATGAGTTTACCAATCATAGATTTGTACAATGTCTTATCAACTGCTGTGGAATCATCATCTTTTGAAAGCTTTCTTCTTGTTATCATGGGAGTGCATACTGGCTTACAGTCTTCCATCTGGAAGGTCTTCAATATTTCCTTCACATATTTTGACTGATTAATAAATATACCTTTATTTGTTTGATTTACATTCAGTCCCAAAAAGTATTTTATAGGACCAATCATGCTCATTTCAAATTCATTCTGCATTTTGTTTGCAAATGATGTACTGAGCTTGTCATTACCTCTGAAGATAATGTCATCAACAAATATGGCAACTAATAATAATCCATCAGGTTTCTCTCTTGTGAATAAGTTATAATCTACTGCTCCTTTCTTGAATCTAATCTTGGTAAGATAACCATCAAGTCTCTCATACCAAGCTCTTGGGGCCTGTTTAAGACCATAGAGTGCTTTCTTCAATCTGCATACCATGTCTAGTTCATCTTAAAGATTAAATCCTTTAGGCTATTCTATGTAGACTTCTTCCTTCAAGTCCCCATTCAGAAATCTGACTTTACATCCATTTGATAAACTTTAAAGTCTTTGAATGTTGTATAGGCCAAAAACAATTTAATGGCTTCCAGTCTGCTCACTGGGGAAAATGTATCAGTGTAGTCTATTCCTTCTCTCTGCGCATATCCTTTACATACCAATCTTTATTTGTTTCTAACTACTGTACCATCTTCATTCATCTTGTTTTTGAATACCCACTTTGTTCCAATCACATTTTTGTCACTGGGTCTAGGGACCAATTCCCATGTATCATTTTTAATTATTTGATCTTATTCTTCTTTCATTGCATTCTTCCAATCAGAATCATTACAAGCATCTTCAACACTTAAAGGTTCAATCTGTGAAAGTAAACATACCTCTTCATCCATTGCTATACTTTTTTCTTTTGATCTAGTCAAAACACTGCTGCTCTGATCTCCAATGATATCATCTTTAGAGTGGTATCTAGATGTGAATTTTGGAACCTTAGGCATGACTTCTTCTTCTGTAATCTATGATTCTTCTCTACTTGATTCATGGTCATTTCATGAGACATCAATGCAATCAAACATTTCTTCAATAACATTATCTTTTCTACTAGGCCTGGGTTCATCTTCAATCATAGGTGCATATTCATAGTACCTCTCTTGAACCATAAACTTTTCATCAATCTTAACATGCGTGCTTTCAATTATCTTCTTTAATCTCAAATTGAAACATCTATATGCTTTGCTTTTTGTAGAGTAACCAAGGAAAATACCTTCATCACTTCTAGCATCAAACTTACCAACACCATCATCTCTCTTGATGTAGCATTTGCTGCCAAAGATTCTAAAATACTTTACTGTAGGAACATTACCAAACCAAAGTTCATAGGGTGTCTTATCCACACCTGGTCTCAATTGTGTTCTGTTGACAGTATACACTGTTGTATTCACTTCATCTCTCCAGTAGGTGTACACAAATTTTCCTTCTATCATCATAGTGCACACTGTATCAAGTATAATCGTGTTCCTCCTTTCTGCAATCCCATTCTACTGAGGGGTTCTAGGTGCACTTAACTATCTTTTAATTCCATGTTCTTCACAATAGTCATAAAACTTATTAGAGGTGAACTCTCCTCCTCTATCTAATCTAAGACATTTCAATTTTAATCTGGATTCATTCTCAACTTTAGCTTTGAATAATTTAAACTTCTCAAAGGCTTCAAACTTCTCCTTTAAGAATGCAACCCACATCATCCTAGAATAATCATCAAAAAACAAAATGAAATACCTTTCTCCGTAATATGATCTTGTTTGAGTAGGACCACATAAGTCTATGTGTACTAAGTCCAATTTGTTTTTAGCTAAGTTCTACTTGTTTCTGAAAGAACTCCTTACATGCTTTCCAATAACACATTCCCTGCATATTGTGTCAATTGGCCTTGCAATACTTGGTAGGTCTCTAACTACCTTGACATTACTGATCTTTACTATATTATCAAAATTGATATGACATAGTCCTTTGTGCCATAACCAACTATCAGTGCCATAACCAACTGTCATCCACCTTTGCAAAAAAAACAACTAACATCTGAATTGAGCTGAAAAACATTACCTTTTGTTTTAGAGCCTGATGCAATCATATCTCCATCCTTGTTGTGAATGATGCACTTGTTGTCTTTGAACTCCAAATGATAACCTTTGTCAAGTAGCTGTCCAACACTTAGTAAGTTATGATGTAATCAATCAACATATAGAACATCATCTATCTTGTTATTTCCATCAAAAGTGATAGAACCTCTGCCTATGATAGGTTTAGGAGTGTTATCTCCAAATATAACCATACCACCTTTGTATTTGTCTAAATGAACAAATCTATCTTTGTCACCTTTCAAATGATGAGAGCATCCACTGTCAATGATCCAATCAGTTCTGATGTCTGCTTTGGAAATTAAGGCTAACTCTTGTTCTTCCTTTTCATCTGTAATGTCCATTTCCTCGATCAATCTTTCCATGTCTCTAAGGGCAACGAATCCAATTTCATCTTCTCATGAATCTTCATCAGTTACACCTTCTACAACATGATAACATTCCTTCTTATATTTGGGTTTGTAATCAGATCTAAACTTCTTGACTCTTGTGGGACACTTAGATGCAAAGGGACCAATCTTGTTACATGAAAAGCATTTGAATGGAAGCTATCCTTCATATTTTCCTTTTCCTTTCTTTTCTCTTTTAGCAATCATAGCAATGATTTATTCTAGTTCTTCATCAACTTCTTCTTTCTCATTATGACTGGAGATGTGTAAGGATTTCTTACCATGGACTGAGGCTTTGAAAGCTGTTTCACTTTCACATTTAGTCTTCAATCTTGATATCTCAAATGCAGATATTTTGCTGATCAAAGTCTCTCTCTTAAAGTCTTGTGAGAATTGCATGGTTTCCTCTAGAATACTTATCTTGTTTTCATAGTCTGATGTTAAAGTAGTTAGCAACATGTCCATTATATATTGTTCTGATATTTCTCTACCATTGTTTTTGATTCCAGAGACTGCTTCATTTATCCTTTGATTGTAAGCTCTAATGTTCTCTTCAGGCAACATCTCAAGACTGTTGTATTTCTTTTTCCATGTCTTCCTGCATGCATTCTTTGCTTAAATATCTCCTTCAAACATATCTTCTAAATACTTCCATATGGTATATGCTCTATCAATTTTCTTGATCTCAAAAAATTCACTGTCAGATAAGGTGCTGATTACAGCTTCTTTAGCAATATCATTATTGGTAAATGTTTCCTTTTGTCTATTAGTAGAATCATCCTTTGCAAGGTCTTTCAGAGATAGAATTGCAACTTCTTGTGTAGCAATTTAAAAGATCTCAAAGCCAACACACTGTAGATGTGTTATCATTTTGTTTTTCCAATCCAGATAATTTTCTCCATCAAACTTAGGGCTTTCTTTTCTGAAGTAAGACATCTGATCTACCTTAAGATGTTAGGCTTCTTCTCCAAGGCACTTGGCTCTGATACCAATTGTTAGAATAGTCCCAAAGTATAACTGAGAGGGGGGGTGAATCAGTTATCAGTAACTTAATTCTTTTTTACTTCCTTAACTTTAGAATACAACAAAGTGAATTCTTAATCAGATAACATAGTACACAACACACAATTTGATTATGGGGAAACCAAATGGTACAAACCCCGGTGGGAATTAGCACCCACAATGAACTATACTTTTTTATAGTAATCCCTGTTAGAAGATATTTCAAACCTATTAGGAGTTGTACTTTACAATGCAATAAGTATAGTGACCTAGTTAAGGGTCGGACCCTGTTTGGAGTCTTTTACAAATAACCTTGTTAGGGGTGGTGGACTCACTGTCCAAAATCTCACTGCTTAATGGTGAAGAATACAACCTTCTGTATAATAGATATGCACTATATCTGATGATGAACTATATAGTAGACTTAATGTCTTGATCAATTCCAGTGTATTACAATCTTTCACTTCTTCTTCACATAGACTCTTGATGAATGAACCACATCTTATATTCTTCTCTGTACATCTTCTGTCTCTTTTCGTATCATTCACACTTAGCGTATCACAATTATCTTGCTATAAGTATCTTCCTCAAAGTATGAGATCATGGGACCTGTAAGAAAACTCTTTATAACATCCTTGTCGGCTCTACTAATTACGACAGCATAATTATAATCGCGCAAGTATAAACTGAATAGACACAACGCTTCACTAAGTCGGCTTTACCAAATCAACTCTAACTTTGCAATCTTCTTGAAACATGTTTGGCACCTTTAGATGACTATCATCAACTCATAACTAATCATGAATATACACACGCATATCCTATAGATAGGTGCAACTCAAGAAACACATTACATACGTCGGCTCTGAACATATACTCTTCCAGAACTATAACTACTAATAACAGAATTACACAACTTGATTGAAACATCATATCTGGATCTATGTGTATGAACATAACATAATAAATATGTCAACAACATGTAGCTAACCATGCAAGTCTTCATGTCATCATTCTGATAAGTACATACAGAATCACTACTGTGTATTATATGTTGTCATCAATGACAAACATACAATCAATCAACTGAACATAATCAAATCTCCAACAAAAACATATTATCATAATTGGGGTTAATTTAAAAACATATTATCATAATTGTTACAAGCATTTTAGTACTTTAAAAAATGTAAATGTGAAGCTCTTTACCTTGTGCAACCACATCTTCTTGCCTGGCGGCTTGAACCTCAACACGCTCATCGGGAACCTCTACATTCCCTGCAACTGCAATACAAAATATTTTATTAATCCCAACACATTATAATTAAATTATTATTACTACGCCAAATTCAATTTAAAATGTTTAGTTGTATTAATAAATCAATAACCAAAATTCAAATAGAAAATGTATACCTTGAGTACTATAATGCACATCTGAATCGACGCCTCTGTCGTGCTTGGATGGTGTTTCAGGATCGACAAACTGCATTCCAATTTAAATAATTAGCGCATTTATCGACAATATATAAATATATAAATACAAGACAAATACTGAGAAATTTTAATGATTCAATTCAATACATATAAATATAATCACTTTAAAGTTTTAAACAAATATATTCACTTTATGTTGGAACTTAACATCCAATACAGTAATTGGTAAAGTATTCAACTTGAAATAAAAATCAATTGGCTTATTTACCTCTTTGACAAATCCACCAGAAGAAACTTGTGCACTCTTTGATTGGAATCGTTCAGCCACGACTATATAGCCTTGTTTGTAGCCTATTTTCTTGTCCTCTTATGAAATCTTTTGTTTGAACTCCAAGTCCTACATTTTTATTTTAGTGAATTTCATCAAAACTAAATTGATTACAATTTATAAATATTTGCATACGGTTTTTCATTTACTATTACTTACAATTCGTGCAGCAAGTTTTAAATATCCACCCGAGCCGAGCTTGTGTTGCCCGTGCTTTTGTTTTCTTGCTTCTGTTGCCTTTGATGTGTCAGGCAACCTGTGTGATGTTTGAAATATGTTAGATCACATAAGTGCAAAGATTAAAAAGTACACAATTTCATTATTAATATTATCACGTACCTTCTATCCTCGGGTGATAATATTTGTCCATCATGTCTTGCGTGTCTCTCAAGTGCATCCTTTTTAAGATTCTCCCACTCATTAATAGGAACATAGGGGGCCGCTTGTAATAAGGGTTGCGTTCTATTTGTGTCGTGTAGTTGTCCCTAATATTTCAAATTTAGCCCCACTTTCTCAAGGAGCTTAAGTCTTTGAAAGGCGTTGGGTCCAAAAAGCGTTATCATAGAGTCAATGAGTTTATCCTTTAACACTTTATCTTGTGATTGCCAACTTTTAAGAAAAACAAAACTGTTAGATTCATAAATAAAGTGAAGCTACCATTTAATATACTTGAAGAAAGGGATGAAAGATAATCTGATCTAGCAATGAAATCAAAATATGAAACCATGTGCATATGGTCAGCCCAAAAATGCGCAAACATTCATCATTAAGTTTTTCATAAAATATATTATTCCCTGTAAAATAATAATGGGATTATTAGTTATTGCAAGGGACTACACAGGGGGTTAGTGCATTACATTATGAGTATAATATTGTATAGTAAAAGAAAGGATCAATCTTTAAAGTACTTGGAAGCTAGGCTACTCTCACAGGAAGTCCATCTTCAATGTTCATGAGTAATTGATCACACTTCTTTATTGTTCCCGTACATTCGACATGAGCACAACTAGGAATCTGGTCATCACCTCCTACATAAAATGAATCCAATATTACAAAATGTCCCCTAAGAAAGAATAGTTCAAGTGAAATAAATAAATGATAAATGAGAGAGAAAATAATTAATCTACTTACCAATAATAGGCATTGCCATCGCATCTGTGACCATGCTACGTGTTGCTGACATTGCAGCCGACGGTACCTCTGTGGTTCTGATCCCTGTAGCAGGCGGCGTAGTGAACATAGGATCAATAGTATGTGCCAAAAAATAAGATTGTTAGAGCTATTAAAAAAAATGTTCAAGAAAAACACAAGTGGAGGATAGAACATGCGATCTACTTGAACCACCTACTAAAGTATCCACATCTAGGGCATGACCCTTGAATGTTTGTAGCATCCTTTGTAAAAATAACACATATCTATTTTAGTTAATGACATAAATAAAAGAGTATACTATAAAAACAATTATTGAACTTTTGTTATAATTAAAAAATACATTGATACTTACTTTATAAGTCTGAACACGGTTAGCCAACTCATCAACTCTCATCAGCATTTCAAGAGTCTGAGGTTGAACACCTAAAAATCAAGTTAACTCTCTTGAAATTGCACGAAGGATGTTTTGCAGTGCAACCATAGGAGGAACGTCTGATGAAAATCAACAAGGAATGGATCCTGCTCATCCTACGGCTCCTCATGGACTACTTGTTCCTTTCCCTTTTTCTGATCAACACTCGTTTGTGAGAACAATATTATTAGAAACTTTATTTAAAAGAAATCCAAAATAGTAGTTAATAATAAAACATAACAAAAAATATGCATTAACATTTTTCTTGTATGTGCATTTGTACAACAACA
>MU225345.1:1577985-1596542 GCA_018584345.1 Thuja plicata
CCCATTTAATTAAATAAAATTCTTCTAATTTATTTAGTTGAAAGAAAACCCCTTTTAATTAAATAAATAAAAATCCCCACTTAAAGCACTTTATTTGTTGAAAAAGGAAATGAATTAAATTAAAAATAAAATAAAAATCTCTTTTTCCTCACATCTTTCTAAGTGGTGGGTTTTTGCCTCTTAATCGTAGCCTTTGATTTTTGCCTCTTAATCTCAATCGTTCACTTTCCATTAAAAGGGGACCTCTCCTTCTCATTTTCATATTAGGTTTTTCATAGTATTGTTATGCTGCAGGTGTGAAGAGCAATTTTGGAGGAGAATTTGAGCACTCAAGATCTCTTCTTGTTTTCTTCATTCTTGCATTCATGGCTCCTCATATAGATTAGAATCATGTTTATTTCTATAGATTAGATTTGCATTCATATTTCCTTTCATAGACTAATATGCATTGTTATCATATAGAGTAGATTTCATTTTCATGCATTCGAATCTCTCGTTTCATGGTGTATTTGCAATAGACACAACTAGGTCAATCTAAGGGCCTTCATTTTATATTTTTACACATCCATGACTAGAGAGCTATGGATCGATATTTGAGGCCTCATTGTTGAGAAACCTTGAATGGAATGATTCATAGAAGTGTGACAACATTTATGCACACAACTACACCAGTGGATCTCGTAATTGTTGAAAATTAAACCATATGCACAACATGAGAGAACATAAAAGTGTTCTCACATCCCAAGCATAATGAGGCACATTTTCTCTAAAAGTCCACATCTTCTCCGAGTGTGTCTAATGCCTCCTCTAGTTTTGCACATGGGATGTCTTTCCTCTGAAAGTAAACATCTCATCTGACTGTGTCTAATGCCTCATCAAGTGCTATAGAAATATTGTCTCCTCTACTACATAAATCACCAATCAAAGCCTACACATGAGATACCCTTTCCTTTCAAAGTCCACATCTCCTCTAAGTGTGAAAAATTTCTCCTCAAGTGCTCACAAAATTATCAACCAGCTCTTGCCCCCTCCCAATGTTGCTTAAATGGACAACCATGATGTCAAGCCTCATCTTTTGTTCAAGGACATAAATATGTCGAGCCTTCTCTTTTCATTAGGGACACAAATATACCAAGCCCCATCTTTTCTTCAATGACACAAATGAGTATCTTCTCATGAAATGAATCATCTTTGAGCAAGAAGATAATTCAAGATGATAGACTTCCTCCTACCTCTATTTGCTCCAAAAGAAGAAATATCTCATCATTTTTTGTATTATGAGGTGAGTTTTCATTATCAAATGAGTCATTTGAAAGTACTATAAAACCATAAAAGTATTCTTAACCTTTATTTATTGTGAAAGTTGTATTCTTGAACTTTCCATCGAAAGAGATCTTTGGCTTATTGAATGCAATTCATCTGCACATGTCCAATTTTAAGACAATAATATCATCTGAATCATTTCCTTGTTGAAATGATAGATGTTTTCCTAGAAACCAAAACACTTTTATCAACAATTAAATGACCCTTATTAGTTCTACATCCTTCACCAGTTAGAGAGGAAACTATAGTTTTTAGGCTAGTACTCATTTTGTTCAATGTAAAAATAATATGAGAAAAACTTAAAGGCATACTAATCAATAAGATCACCTTAGCATCATTGTCATTGACTTTGGATTTTACATCTACAAGTTGATTAAGGAGAAAATTAAATGTTCTTATATGTTTAACAATATTGTCTCCCTCTTTCATCTTCAACCCAAATAATTTCTGCTTTATAGATATTTTTGCACTAGTAGCTTGTAAACCAAACAAAATGTTCATCCCGTTCCATATTTCTCTCAATGTTTTCAATAGATAAATGTGATGTAAATATCCATGTAATAAACCAAGACCAATTAATCTCATGGTCCTACGATCTTGAGTCATCCACTTTGTTGCTTCATCTACAACTTGTGATTTTTCATGTAACAATAACCCTACAATATTTTTCAATCAAAATAAAGTGTATTTCAATTTTCCAAGCGTAAAATTCATACTCTTCAAATTTGGCAATAGTAGCTATTTTTTCCATTGTCCTTATTCCACCAAAGACTGAAGCTACATCAAAATATTTTTGGTATCACCCGATAAAAAAAGAAAGATTAACTCATGCCTATTTGTAATTCTCCCCATATTCAAATCTATGAACTTTACTCATTTATCCAAATCATTAAATAGATAGAAAATAAGCCAAAGCAAAAATAAATGAAAACTCCACTGAGATAGATGCTTGAAGGGACCAAGAAACATGCCTTAGATCTCTATAAGAAATCATGTTGCACCCTTGTGCAACCTTTCTAGTATCATCACCACTTTGAAATTACATTCATGTATCATATCTCAGTTCCAAAAGAACACAAGTGTGACCAATTGAAGTATCTATCATGTATATTCCCTCATATCAAAAATTATTATTTGTTCTCATGCTCATTCATGTCCACGATTACATTTTTCTAATATGAAAAGAATGAGATTCCTTAAGCAATATTTTTCTTGGCCTCTAATAGATTAGTAGTTCACATAGCAAGTCTATCTTCATCAAATGGGAAAAAAGAAACAACGTTCTTCAAACTTATAGGATTCACCTTCTCTGATACCATTTGAGAATGCAAAGAGGAAAGAGAAAATATTACTATATCAATTGATTCAATCAGTGTTCCTTTAAATAGGCACTACACAAAGTTTGATCATTATGACCATTGCAAAAATCTCACAAAACTGAGATAACTAAAAGACTTTTATTGTAATATGCCAACATTATTTGGTTTATTTTTAGTCATCTAGTCTTGAATAATGAATATTTTTATAAATTCTTTGTCAAAATAAAGGAGAGATAAATGGTATCTAGTACATATTATGGGTTTAGTAATTTAAATTATATTTAGAGTAAAATTAAATTTAACAATGTAAAAAATTATACATGTATATGTATAATTTTCATTTTGAAAGAAATTTAGCTATAATATGTGTAATTTTCATATTGAGTAAATTAGGATAGGGCCTAAAACCTTTACATAACATCTACCAGGTGGAAAACAAGAGGGCTCACAAGAAGTGAGACACAAAAAACTAAGAACCAAAAATAACAGAAGATCAATGACCAAAGAAAATGCAAGAAACACCACTTCAACGGAAATAAACATGGGAGTTCCTATGATTAGATGACCTTATTCTTCTAATTAGTTTATTAATTATCATTTTTCCAAAGTTGTTTGGAAAGTTGGTTTAGATTTTGAGGGTGTTTATTCTAATGAATCTAAATTTGTGAGCAAGGAAGAGGTTAAAAGTGTGGTCAAGGATTTGATGGAGGGTTGTGTAGGAAAGGAGATACAAAAAAATACCGCAAGGTTCAAGGAGGATTCCTTACACGCAATCGGTGGAAATCTACTTTAGAGGAAATTAGAACAAGAGTTCCTATGATTAGAAGACCTTGTTTTTTTTTATCAATTTACTAATTGTCAATTTTCCAAATATGTTTTGAAATTTCCTTTAGATCTTGAGGGTGTTGATACTGATGAATTTTAATTGGTGAGAGAGAGAGGAAGAGGTTGAAAATGTAGTGAAGGTTTTGATTAAAGTTTTTGTAGGAAAGGAGTTGCGAAAAAATGTTGCAAGGTTCAAGGATGGAAAAACTAGGGTAGTTATGATTCAGAGTACTTCTTTTGAATATCTCAACACATTTGCTAAGGATATGCAAAAGGTAGAAAAATCAAAAGTCTAAGAAGCTTTTGGATTCTTTTATTAATCTTGTCAAGTTTATAATTAAAAGGTAATTTTTGACATCATTTGGAAATTAGGTTTATAGGAATGCAATAATATTTTATGTGATTATTTAGTTCCCTTTTCTTAAAAATAAATATCAGTTTTAAAATTTTATGAAAATAAAAAAGTATTTAGAGTAAAAGTTAAATTATGAGGTATATTTTCAATGAGTTCTAGCTGGTGGCCCTTGGATGTTTGGTCACTCCTCTCTTGTGTTAAAAAGTGGGAGTTGAGTTTCTCTCCCAGGGATTGGACTTGTGATTTGGCCCCTATTTGGGTGAGGCTTCTTGGTTTTCCCTTAGGCCCCGTTTGGTTGAGGAATTAGAATTTGACTCAAAACCTTATTATCTCAAAATATTGTTTTGAAATTTTGGAATTGTGTATTCAAAAGATAGTTTGGACCATTTGGTTGACCTGGAAGATGACTGAGATAATCCATCTTCTGCGTTTGATTACCAATTTGATATATGCAGGAAAATAGATCGAGAGCATTAGGTTTATCTCTATCTTCTCTATTTATCTGAATTTCCTCTCAGAATTGTGAGAAGAAGAAAGGATTGTAATGCCTTGGATTGTTTTCATCGATAAGCTTAGTAGGTGCATCTATTTCGTTCACAAGGATTATTGCATCATGTCAAATTCGGGGAGTTTTGAACTAAAATATGACCAGGAGGAATTTTTTGTAGACGCTTCACACTTTATGCCACAATGTTTTTTAGGGTTTGACCTTGGGACTTTTGCTCTTTTATTGCCAAAACTTTGTCGCTTAGTATTGCAACAGGTTCAATTGGCACATGGTTTACCACCAATCAACATAATCTGATTGGTACAAGCAAAGTTCAATGCAAAATTAAATAATACGAATAAGGATACATGAAGGATTCAAGAAAGGTATGCCCCCAAACCCAAAAACCAGAAGATGATTTAAAATTCCACCTATTGGGTGGGAAGCTAGTGCCACCAATTTTGGTGCTTAAACCAGATTTTGATCTCTGAAATCCGAATTGCAGTTTAGCATCCCAAACGGTGGATTTGGAAAAAAAAGTAGAAGTTTCACACCCAATTTTTCCCCAATTACACTAACCAAATGGGGCCTTAGAATATTGGGATGAGGAATATTTATTGGATTAGCAACATACTTTGCAGAACTCAATTTAGTTAACCCCATGACAACTTCTAGGAAAAAGACTAGTATATGCCTGAATATGTGTTAACATTACACAATCTTCTAATCTATCTTTGAAGGTATCTATTAAATCAAACTTTGGAAATTATCCTTAGGGAATGGATTTTGAAACCATCCCTTATGCTTGAGTTTATTGTAAAAGGATAGGGAACTAGGTGAAAGATGTTGGATGATATCATATTTGGGTACTATTTATGTTCATGTTTTGTTATTGATGTCAACATATGTTTTGTGGAGAGAATAGACTGGTTATGTTAATTGACAGAAGTGTACAGATAATGTATAGATGAATCAGAATGATCGAAGATAAGGATATGAAGAAGGATGTGTGATGACTTTATTCCTAAGATTACTTGGCTTAATATTGTATATTGGTGATGTTAGAAATTTCTTTGTAAGACTAGTCTCTGGACTGTAACGATGATGCTTGACAGAGCAGGTCTCTATGTTTTGGGTATAACTTATAGGCAAAGATGTTTTAGGGTATGCGAGATTATGGGATAACAATAGATACATTGAGGAATGTTGGGTATTGATTGATAATCTTGAACATGTTGGTGACGTCAGTTGTGGCATGTATTCTGGAGGAGGCCTATTTGACTTCCCACTTTAGAGATGTAGCATGTATTATGAATTGTAAGTGTGGATTGCTAACCTTAGAGTATATATGATTATTGTAATTGATGTTTACTTTTTTTAGGTACCACATGTATCTTAGCAAGGGGTTAAATAATTATTTGTATATTGGAAAGCATTAAGTGGCTGACCTAATTAATTATTTATATTGGGAAAGATTAATTGGCCGACCTAATGAATTATTGTAATAGGGTATATATGAAAGATCTTTTCTTTTGAAAAGATAGATGTATGATGAGAAGTTAATTGAAAGGCGGAGAAGTGTGGAAGCTGCAAAGCTTGTTTGGCTGTTGGATGCAGAGAAGAGTTTGTGATAAGAGTACTTCTTTGGAACTGACCAAGCAAAGATACTTGCTATCAGACAGTTCACTGGATTGTATATTTCTCTATATACACTTGTTCAAATTGTTAATCCTTAAGGGTTGCCTTGACCTTCTTTGGGCAGTGTGCCTGAGCAGTGATCTTAGTGTTACTCTTGACACCTAATAGGGTTTGTCCTTTATCAGGGACTATGTACTGTAATATTGTAATAAGCTCCTAACAGGGCTAAATATTTTAACATGGATACTATACTCTTAGTACATCATTTGTGAGTGCTAATTCCCATTGGGGTTTTACCTTTAACAAGGTTTCCTTGAAAACAAGTATTGTGTTATTGTGTTTGCATTTACTGTGTTATCATTTGCATTAAAGTTTTTTGTTTATAAAGTTTAAAGGTGAATATTCTATATCACAACTGATTCACCCCCCTCTCAGTTGTGCTTGTGGACTGTTATTCCTAACAATTGGTATCAGAGAAACTAGTCCTTAGAGAGAAATATTAATAGCTTGAGGTGATCCTCAAGATGAAATACTATAGGAAGGATAGTCCAAAGTTTTATCTTGAAAACTTTGACAGTTGGAAGACCAAGATGAGAACAAATTTTCTATGTTTGTGAATTGACTATTGGATGATCATGAAAAGTAGGAAAAGATAGCGACTAAGGATGAATTGGAGAAGGCTACAAAAGATGATAAGAATCTATTTTCATGTAATAAGGTTTCAAGGGAATCATTGACCAATGCACTTTCTGAAGGTGAATTCATAGAAGTAAAAGACTTGAATTCTCCACATAAGATTTGGACAAGATTTGAAGCACTGTATATAGGAGACACGTTTAATAAATAGGTAAAGCTACAAAAATGGAAGACAAAAATAGAATCAATGAAAATGAGAGATGATGAGAACATTAGGACATATGCACAGAGATTTACTGAGGTGTTTACTAGCATCAGAAACTTTGGAGGTACTTACAGTGAGGTAGAAGTGATTGTGAACATACTCAGATATTTGAAACCTATATACAAAACTAAAGTACAAGCTATAGAGGAGATTATACCTTTGACACCGAACTTCACTAGAGAGATGTTGGTTGGAAAGCTAACCACTTTTTAGGCCACAAAACTAGGAGATTCTTTACCTAAAGTAGAGTCAGAATTATAGTCAGATTTCCATAGAAATAAAAATACCTTATCCAGAATTGCGAACACTAGCAATGGTGACTTAAGAGAAGAGCTTGGAGACTATGTTGATGAATGGGAATAGATACATGAGGAAGAAAGAAAGCTAGATGAAGTGGTAGCCCTGATCGCTAGAAGAGAAAAGAGAGGTAAGGGTAAATTTGAAGGCAAGTTACCTTTGAAATATTTTTCATGTAACAAGATTGGTCATTTTGCATCTCGATGTCCTACAAGGGTTCCAAAGCATAAACCTAAGTTTTACAAATTAAATTATTCAAAAGACAAGGAATGTTATTATTCTAGTGAAGGCTTATTTGATGATGATGATGTAGACTATGATAAAATTTGATTTATTTCTATTAAGGATGATGAACCTATACATGAAGAAAAAGCCTTAGTATCCCATGTTCAAAATAAATTTGAATGGGTTATAGATAGTGGTTGTTCACATCATATGACTGCAGATAAAAATAAGTTTGTGAGTCTGAAAAGATATGATAATGGTGTTGTTAGATTTGGTGATACTACTACTAAGCTTATCATTGGAGTTGGACCTATTTCTCTGGATGGAAAGACTAATACTGACAATGTATTGCTTGTTGATGGACTTAAGCATAATCTGTTAAGTGTTGGGTAGTTAGTGGACAGATTTTATCAATTCAAATTCATTTATGGGAAATGTTCTATCAGAAGTAAAATAGGAGAATTGCTCATATATGGTACTAAATCTAGAGGTAATGTATTTGAATTGAATACATCTTAAGCTTCTTGTTTTATTGTGAATGTTGATGATAGTTGGTTATGGCATAGAAGATTTTGTCATGTTAACTTTGATAAAATTGTACAGGAAAGTATGAAAAAAAATTTAAGACATCTAACTAAGATTGTGAAACCATCTAGCACTATGTGTAGATAGTGTGTTATGGGGAAGGACTAGAAGTAGTTTTAAAAGAAAATCTTATTAATCTACATACAGATCTGTGTGGTCCTACAGGAGCAAGATCTTATTATGGTGAAAGGTACTTTATTCTTTTTGTTGATGACTTTTCTAGAATTATGTGGGTTACATATTTGAGAGATAAATCTGATGCATTTGACAAATTCAAGCTATTCAACGAAAAAGTTGAGAACATGAATCTGGTTTGAAGATAAAATGTTTGATATCGGACAGAGATGGTGAGTTTACATCAAATTTATTTAATTCCTACTATGAAGAGCATGGAATATTCAGACAGACATCTGCACCTAGGACACCAAAATAGAATGATAGCATAGCGAAGAAAAAAAAACAATATTAAGTGTTGCAAGAACTATGTTGTTGGAAGGAAATGTATCACATGCTCATTAGAGAGAAGTTGTTGGTACTACTGTGTACACCTTAAGCATAATTTAGATAATAGAAGGTACAAGTAAGACTCGTTATGAATTATGGTTTGATCATACTCCAGCTATAAAATATTTTTGAATATTTGGAAGTAAATGTTATATCAAAAGAGATGATGAGCTAGGAAAGTTTGATGCTAGAAGTGATGAAGGTGTTTTCCTTGGTTATTCTACTAAGATAAAAGCATATAAATGTTTCAATCTGAGATTGTGAAAGTTGATTGAAAGCGCTAATGTGAGGATAGATGAAAAGTTTCAGATTCAGGAAAAAATGTATGATTGTAGTCAGATTTCGGAGTTAAAAGAGGTCACTACTGAACCTGAAGAACCTTTGATGGGTTATAATGAGATTGAAGAAGAATTAATTAAGCTTGCTAAGACTCCTAAGACTATGAGGTATATTAAGAAGAACCATCTTGAAGATCCAATCATTGGTGATGTAAGAAAAGGTATCATAATTAAATGTAAAGTTAGAGATCAATTTTTTTTTATTTATCAAGTTGACCCAAAAACTACTGATGAAGCATGTAGAGATGAATCTTGGACTAAAGCTATGCAAGAAGAAATTGAACAGATAAATAAAAACAATACTTGGGAATTGCTTCGAAGACCTAAGAACAAAAATGTGATTGGAACTAAATGGGTTTTTAGTAACAAGATGGATGAGGAAGGAATAGTGGTAAGAAATAAGGTTAGAATGGTTTGTAAAGGATACTAACAACAAGAAGGCATAGCCTTTGAAGAAACATTTTCTTTCATTGCTAGGATAGGTGTGAGATTATTTCTTGCTTATGCTACACATAAAGACTTTAAAGTATATCAGATGGATGTGAAATCAGCATTCTTGAATGGAGATTTGGAAGAATAAGTTTACATAGAACAACCTGATGGATTTCCTTTGACAGAAAATGAAGACATGGTTTGTAAGTTGAAGAAAGCATTGTATGGACTAAAACAAGCACCGAGAGCATGGTATGCAAGACTAGACATGTATTTAATTCATCTTGGTTTCATAAAAGGTAATGGAGACCATAATTTATATTTAAGAACTGATGAAGATGGAATCTTAATTATAGAATTTTTTGTTGATGATATCATTTTTAGATGCAATGATAAGATGAGTAAGAAGTTCTCTAAAGAAATGGAAAATGAATTTGAAATGTCAATGATTGGTGAGATGAAATTTCTTGGTTTGCAAATTAATCAGAGTAAGAATGGTATTTTTATATCTTAGACCAAGTACCTTAAGGAAATGTTGAAGAAGTTTGGAATGGAAGACTCTAAACCTATTGGTACACACATGGTGACTAGATACAAACTGACTAGTAATGATGAGACTCAAAGTGTTTTCAGAAAAAAGTAAAGATCGATGATTGGTGGTCTACAATATCTAACTCACACCTGACTAGATATTTCCAATGCAGTTGGAATTATGGCAAGATATCAAGCAGATCCTAAAGAGACACACCTTGCTACTGTGAAAAGAATTTTCAGATACTTGAAAGGAACAATAGAATATGGATTGTGGTATGAAAAATCAGATGACTTTATTTCACAGGCTTACACTAATGCTGATTAGGAAGGTAATATGGATCATAGAAAAAGTACAAATGGTGGAGCATTTTTTCTTGGAAAAAGGTTGGTTTCTTGGTTAAATAAGAAGCGGGACTGTATTTCTTAGTCTACTACTGAATTAGAGTATGGTGTTGCTGCAATAAATTTTACACAATTTGTTTGGATGAAAGAAATGTTGAAGGACATTGGAATAAATTTTGAAGAGCCAGTGGGCATCTAGTGTGATAACACTAGCACAGTGAATATGTCAAAGAATCCGGAAATGCATTCAAATAATAAACATATTTCTATTAAGTATCATTTCTTGAGGGAGAAGGTAGCAAAGAAAGAGATTAGACTGGAGTATATTAGCACAAAGGAATAGATAGCATATATATTTACAAAACCTTTGAAAAAAGATGATTTTAAATATCAAAGAAGCATGCTTGGGGCGAGAGTCCCTCCCAGTGGTAATTAATTGATGCAGACATGCATCAGTCTAGTGACTTTCATAGCTATATCATTATCTGGACTTGATATATGGATCTACTCCTCAGGGGGAGTGATCGCAAGAACACTATGGAGCACATTTGGGTGATTTTACACCTGGCTATTAGACATGAAGATTTGAAAAATCTACACCTTATAGAATTTTACAGAAGAGTTATGGCACCCTTTTCCATTGCTTCCAAAGGGGGGAAGATTCTATGTGAAAATCCCTACTATTTTGGGGAGATTTGTATTGAGGATATTGAGAAGATTGTATTGAGAGAGAGTACTTTTTGGGTTCATTTATTTTCCCGTTTGTTGTCATCAATGCCAAAGGGGGAGATTGTTGGATGATATCAGATTTGGGTACTATTTATGCTCATGTTTTTTCATTGATGTCGACATATTTTTTGTGGAGAGAATAGACTGGTTATGTTAACTTATAAAAGAGTATGTGCACTATACAAATGAATCAAAATGATCAAAGATAAGGATATGAAGAAGGATGTGTGATGACCTTATTCCTAAGGTTTCTTGTCTTAATATTGCATATTGGTGATGTTATAAATGTTTTAGTAAAGACTGGTGTTTGGACTGTCACAGTGATGCTTGACAGAGAAGGTCTCTATGTTTTGGGTATATCTTATAGGCGAAGATTTTTTAGGGTATGCAAACTTATGGGATAATAGTGGACACATTGAGGAATTTTGGGTATTGATCGATAGTCATGAAAATGTTGGTGACGTCAGCTATGACGTGTTTTCTGGAGGAGACCTATTTGGTGGCCGACTTTAGAGATGTAGAATGTATTGTGGATTGTAAGTGTCGATCTCAGATCTTGGAGTATATCTAATGTATTGTAATTGATGTTTACTATTTTTAGGTACCGTGTGTATCTTAGCAAGGGGTTAAATAATCATTTGTATATTGGAAAGCCTTAAGTAGCTGACCTAATTAATTATTATATTGGGAAATCTTAATTAGCCGAGCTAATCAATTATTGTAATAGGGTATATATGATAAATCTTTTCTTTTGAAAATATATGTGTATGATGAGAAGGTAATTGAAAGGAAGAGAAGTGTGGAAGTTGCAAAGCTTATTTGGCTATTTGATGTAGAGCAAAGTTTTTTATAAGAGTACTTCATTGGAATTGACCAAGCAAAGATAGTTCTTATCAGACAGTTAACTGGATTGTATATTTCTCTATATACACTTGTTTGGATTGTTAAAACTTGAGGGTGGCCTTAACCTTATTTGGATAGTGTGCCTCAGTAGTGAGTCCACTGGTACTCTTGACTCCTAATTTAGGGTTTGTTCTTTAACAGGGACTATGTACTGTAATGTTGTAATAAGATCGTAACATGGATAAATATTTTAACAAGGATACTATACTCACAGTACATCATTTGTGGGTGCTAATAGCCATTGGGGTTTTACCTTTAACAAGGTTTCCTCAACAACAAGTATTGTGTTATTGTGTTGGCATTTACTGTGTTGTAATTTGCATTGAAGTTTTTGTTTATAAAGTTTAAAGTTTAATATTCTATATCACAACTGATTCACCCCCCTCTCAGTTGTGCTTGTGGACTATTATTCCTAACAAAATATTGTCCCATTAAGAAGTCCATGGTAAAGCCCTCAACTAATGTTTAGAGGAAAAAATCTAAGGGCTTAAATAGTGTTAATCAAGAGGTGATCCCCTAGCGTGGTAATAACTCAGTTAATGAGAAGGTTTTGGTTGCTAATGAAAATGGGGATGCTCTCAACTCACCCATGCAAGTGGATAGCATTCAGGGGATTGTTGAGCTAAGAAGTGAGAGCTGGGATTTCCCTCTGCTATCAGACAATATCTCCCTAGTTACAATAGTTGGTTATGATGACCCCCCTAGTTACTATGGTTGGTTGTGATGATCCTAAGATCATTTATAATGATTCAACTAAACTCTAGAGAAGAAATCTTAAGAGATTAATCTCAGTATTATTTTAAATATTTTAGGAAGTCAAATGGTGGAGTAATCTGGTGTGGACCAAACTTTATCCTTGGTTGTAAAAAGATGTTCTCTCAAAGGGGGATTATTTTCTTCACCATTTTTTGTATGAAGGCCCTTTTTGTGGTTTTGATGATCATATAGAGGATGAAAACTCATTTATGGTGGTCAAGTTTTTGAATAGGCGGAAGGGGAACCCTTCTACTTTGGATATTAGAACTAGGAATAGAGTCAAGGCTGCTAGTGGAGGAAACTAGAATAGTGTTGGAAGGCCTAGATCCATTCAAATCTGGGATAAGAAAAGAAGATCTTATGTAGTTGATGGTGTGAAAAGAATGTTGAAGGATATGGGGCTTATGGGCTCAAACCCCAATTTAAAATGAAGCTTGTATCCTACAAGAATAGCGAGTTAAGCCACTTCCATAAGAATGATATATTATCAAACTTGAAAAGGGATCATAAACTAGATATCTATGTGATTCAAGTAACTAAAATGCTGAAATCTAAACTTTTTGGTGTTAAATTAGCAGTTTTCAAGGATGTTGGGATTCATTACTTTGATGTTGATGGTGCTTCAGGAAGCATTGTTGTTTTTTGGAATCCATTGATCAGTAAAGGTATTTAAATCCTTTCCTCTTCAAATAATATTGCTTCTAGATATGAGCTTTTAAAGTATGATTCTAGGGATTGTCTCAAATATTTATGCCCCCACTAATAAGGCTGAGAGGAGAAAGTTGTGGGAATATTCAATTGATTTTAGATCTAATTTCTATGATAAGTGGTTTATAATGGGGCACTTTAATAATCTTATTTATAATTCTGAGAAAAATGGGGGTGCTCCAATTGCTGATGAAAGTAGCCAAGACCTATTGGATATGATTAATACTCTAGGTCTGTTGGACTTCGACCTTCAAGGTACTTCACCTTCAAGGTACTTCTCATACTTGGTCTACTAGAAGAGCTGGAGCAGATTTAATTTGAGTCAAAATGGACAAGGATTTTATTTCTCCAAATTGGTTAAATATGACTAATTACAGACTATTTTCTCTTTCATGGCCTGGATCAGATCCTTTTCCTATTTCTCTAATGGTGGATCGATGTTGTTGTAAAAACAACTTTCCTTTCTAGTTTGGAAAGATGTGGACTTTGAACCCTGATCGATATTTCTAGAATGGTGATGTTTAGAGTTTCTAAGAAAGTTTCTGCTATTAAAGACAATATTATTTGGTGAAATAAATCATCATTTGGGCATATCTTCAATATTAAGAACTAGTTGAATTACGAACTTCAAGATTTTTAGACTGAAATTCAAGTTTATGCCGGAGCTTTTGAGAAGTTATACTACTCTAAAATGAGCCTTTATATAAACTTCATGAGATTGTGTGAAAGGACAAATAATTTAAGAGGCACATGTCTCATGCAATTTGGCTCCAGAGTGGAGACTTGAATACTAAATTCTTTCACGTGACTACTCTTAAGCATATGGTTTCTAATAGAATCCAAAAAAATTTATTTGAGGATAGGAGATATTCAAAGGATGAGTAGATCATATCAACTGCAATTAGTTATTTTTTTAAATAATTTATCGAATGATAAATGTTTGGATGGTTCTTTCAGATAGGAGACGCTCTTTGTTATACCCAACATGGTATCCTCATAAATGAATATCACCCTTACAAGGATTCCCTTAGTTTTGGAGGTTAGGGGGGTTATTTTCTCTTTTTAAGGAAACAAGGCCCCTAGGCCTCATGGATTACCTATTATTTTCTTTCATATTTATTGGGAAATTTTGGCTAAGGATATCATTGTTGCAGCAAAAGAGTTCTTTGGATCGAGATCGCTCCCAAAAAAATAAATGCTACATTTTTTTTCTTGTCCCTAAGAATGTTGGTGCTGAATCCTTCCAAGATTTTAGACCTATTAGTTCGTGTAATTATATGTATAATTTTTTTTCCCAAGATTTTTTAATACACTTTAAAAGGTGCTTCCTTCATTGGTCTCTGTGTAGACAAACAACTTTGTTCCTCGACAACAAATGTTAGACTCTATTCTCACTACCCATGAAAATATACATTCACTGTCTAAAAATGTAGGTTGGTTTTCTCTGTAAGTTTTATCTCATCAAAGCTTGTGGTTGTGTATATTGGGTCTTTCTCCTAAAGGTATTCAAAGATTTTTGTTTTAATAAGAGCTTTATCCAGTTGGTTAATCAACCAATTTCAACTCCTAAATTGTCGGTGATCATTAATGGCTCACCTACATTTTTCTTTTTAGCTTCTCGTGGGATCTGAAAGGGGGGACCCTATATCCCATTTTCTTTTGATCTTAATGGTGGAATCCATTAGTAGAGTTATTTAGGTTAAGGTTAGCAGGGTCCTTTTAAAGGGGCTTCAACCCTCCTCATTTGGCGCCTCTTTCTCACATCAACAATTTGTTGATGATACCATCCTGAATGGGGAAAGTTCAATTGCAGAAGTGGAGAATTTTAAAGATATTTTAAACACCTACCAAATGGTTGCACCGTAGAAAATTAGTCTTCCTAAGAGTTCCCTCTTCTTTATTAAGACACCATACAAGACACATGTTAGAATTGCGAACTTGCTAGGATGCAAAATAATGGGCCTTCTATTTATCTGAGGCTGCCTCTTATCTCTAGTGTTTCTTTGGACTCCTTTTAGAATTCTCTAATTGAAATAGTTCAAGCTAAGATGGTGGGTTAGAAAGGTTATCTTTTGAGCTAGGTAGGTAAAATTCAGCTTATTAAAACCTATTTAAATAATTTTTTGGTTTATGCCATGAGACTCTTCAACATTCCAAAAATGTTTAGAGATAAAATGGAATTAATTCTAAGAAACCATTTGTGGACCGACTTTGAGGGTAAAAGTCAGATGCATTGAATGGTTTCTTGGTACTAAGTGTGCCTTCCTAATAACCTTCAGCAATTGGAAATTAGGATTTTGGAAAGATTCAACCACACTTTATTAGCCAAGAAACTATGGAGATGCTTAAACGAAAAGAACGAATGATTTAGTGTTGTTCAGGAGAAGTATGCATCATGATTTAATAATGATAGAGAGTTCCTTAATGATGATGGGAGGATGGCGGATTTCTCCATCTTGTTAAATTTTATATATACTTTTAAGTTTCTAGTTAGTAAGGCCTAAAATGGATTTTGGGAAATGGTTAAAACATTCTTTTTTAGTGGGTAAAAGTACAAACTTGTGTCGCAATTTTATAAAGGAAGAGGACAACAACATGAAAAACTGTTAAACTTTAACGACATTAAAGTGACATTTGTGTTTAGAATTTGAAAATGATATAAACTAATGAAATGTGTAAAATTTGATGTAGTTTATGCTTAAATTTTTTTTAAAATTTTTTGAATAAGACTTGACATTTTTTTTAATTTTTGAAGTCCATTTTTTAATTGCTGAAAAACGCTAAAAATTAGGGTCTAGTTCCCACCAGAAAAATATATGTAAATAATCTTTTTTTCCTTTGATTTCAGAATATGTTTTAGATGACATGTACATCTAGTGCAAAAAAAAAGAAAGATTGATTTTCAGGATATATTTTGTCTATTATAACTATTCAAAGTCAGAGTTACCTGAAATTAACAATTTTTGCCTCCCACCTAATTTTCCCTAGAAAATATATACCAAAAACAAAACAAATTATATATTCTTGAAGAGGACTCTCTCATCTAGTGTTAAATATAATTTTTAAATTTTTCCGACATGATTTGTTATGTTTTCATTTTTTTGAATGAGCGTGTTCTTTAATGTTAAAATACCTACTTGGAGTTTTTTCAACTTATAATATATTATATGTAATCAAAACAATATAAAAATTATATGACCATAATCTAGACTCTGAGCTCTACAAAAAGGTATTTTTAGATTTTTAAAAAAGTTGATTTGTGATGGAGAAATCAGCTATATAAGTGAGAATTTATGTAATTTTGAAATTTTTTCCTATTTGTCTGCCACATAGGTTGCCACATAGGTAGTTTCAGCTAGAACTGGTTTGGTCAAACCAGTTTTGGCCAAAACCTTCTATATAAATGTGTTCCAATTCTTCATCGATAAAAGATAGTTGGCTTATATTTACTCATGAATTTTGGGCGGGAACTGGTCCGGCCAAACCCATTTCATCCGGAACTCATTTTCCACATCAACGCCACATGGCGCCGCGTTTTCACCATGTATGTATGGTCGAAAACATTCTGGCCAAAACTATTTTGGCCGAAACATTTTTGGTCAAAACTACGAAAATGGTCCTCAAGTGCGACACAACTTCATAATTTTACCCTAGTAAGATTTGTGGATTGGGAATGGTCCTATTGTCTACTCTTCATAGGAAAATCACTTTAAAGAGACTTATTTTTTAAGGTTTGGCCAATGCATGGCTTACTATATCCATGATCTGAATCGGGTTAATTTGGTGCTTGTTGACCCAGACCTCAAACCTCTTCAAGATATGTATTTCCAAAATGGTCGTCCATTCTCATGATAGAGAAGAATCCTTAGTCTAGGCCTTGTATAAGGATTGATCTTATTCTATTTCTAAATATCTCCTCTCTTCGAGTGGATCATTCTCCCCTAGGCCATTTTTACTCATTCGTTTGAAATTTGACCCTCATTCCCAAGGTTCATATCTTCTTTTGGTTGTTGATTCAGGATAAAGTTCTTACCCTAGACAACTTGGGTAAGAGAGGATTATTTCTCCCTAATAGATGTTGTCTCTCTGAATTTGACGTGGAGAACCCTTTTCACTTGTTTTTTTCTTATTCCTTCTTCCAAGATATTTGGGCCATTTCTTGAAGGTTTAGAAGGTTATTTGGGTCGTCCCTAATTCTTTCTGTGAATGTTGGTTCCAATGGTATTCTCCTTTTTTGTAATCCTTATCTTCACCTCCTATGGGCTTTATTTATGCCTCATATTACGAAGGGGATTTAAAAGGAGTGTAAAATTTGTATCTTTACGAAGAATAAATGCCCTTTAAAAGTGGTGGCTTTGAAAATTCACTCTAGAATTAAGAAGAATTCTTCACTTCTTGTTCCTCTTCTTAGTCGTTGGGACCCCCTTTGTCTCCTTTTCCTTTTAATTTTTCTAATTTTTCTAGATGGATAATTCAGTGGGACATCACTAAGCCTTTGGGTAAATAAAAGAGAGCTAGAAAGGATGTTTTTTGAAAAGCAACCCTTAATGGATGGCTTTAATTTAATACATATGGAGTAGCAAAGGAGAACCCTGGACCTATTGGTTGTGGAGGAGTGGTACATAATCATGATGGTAGGTTTTTCTCAAAAATGGCCCTCCCTCCAGGGACTTAGAAAAACCATTATGCTGATGCTTTTACCACCTATTGTGGCCTCAAATTGGTGGTTTCAAGGGGTCATTTAAATTTTTTCTAGAAATTGATTAAATGAACATCATTAATTATCTTAAAGGTAACCAAAATCCAAAATGGACTTGTTGGAAAGTGATCATTTTTTTATGTTATGAATTAATTTTTGGTTGTCATTTTTGGCAACACATCTGGTATATTGATCGATTAAATTGAAGTTAAGTTTTGGTGATTTATTTCTGGAATCGATGAAGTACAAAAGTAGAAATAGAGAGTTATTTTGGTTATCAAAGATCGAGATCGATGAGTTATAATGTGCGAGGTTAGAGGAAGATAATATTGGGTATGCATGACCTGCATCTAATATTGATTTGACTTTGGTGACAATTACAGAGAGTTAGAGAGATTTGAAGACATGCGACAACAACAAAACAACAAAACAGAGCAGTTGGACAATAGCGATGATTTGAGGAGTATGTCGTGGACTCCTGGAAGGCCAAGTTGGATTATGATTATGGATAATCTATATTTTGACTATGTAAGAGCATCGACTTTGTATTTAGTCTTTGCATTATTAAATCTATTTTGTATTGAGAGCCGACTATGTAATATTGGTTAAGTGAGCCGACTTGGTAATAATAAATATATATATATATATATATATATA
>MU225345.1:1610329-1621511 GCA_018584345.1 Thuja plicata
GGGGCAGCGCCCGGGTGGCACAAACAAAAATGCACCGGCAGCGCTGTTTTAAATGCCAAAAATCAATAAAAATTGATTTTTTTTTTTTAAATGTCTCGTTTTGCGTGTCCGTACGACCCTAGCAGGCCAAAAAAATTTGCCTGTGCTCACGAAGGCCAAACTAGTCAAGTTTTATATGATTTCGACTCTCCCGGGCCTTCTGAACGCAATGGAAGAGTCTATTTTTGCTCAAATGACTCCAGAAAATAGCGCCTCCTTAGAAATCACAAAAAAAACCCTAGAGAGGCTATGACTGGCATCTTCGAATCACAGCTTCAAAACACCTTCAAACCAGATAGCAGCAGGGCAGCTCTGATACCATGCAGGATTTGAGAAACATGCAAATCCACAGACCCTGAACACACCTGCATGCAAATAACCTGATTCAAAGTAGAAGCACAGAAATGAAAAAGCAGAACACAGAGATGCTCAAAAAAAGAGTCGCAATATTATTCTCTATGTTATGGCAAAACATTACAAAGTTCAACCTATAAAGGTGAACAAACCCTAAAAACATAAAAGCTAGGTTGCGCAATATAATTAATATAAAGTATTAATTATATGCACCTAAGAGATAGCTTAAGAAAAAAAGAGTAAGAACTAACTGATTACTCTAACAACTACCATATTTTCTTGGCATCTCCAGGGTGCTCCTGCACCAGGTAAACAATATTTCATTTTGTTTGTTGATGATTTCTCTAGAATGATGTGGGTTGTGTTCTTGAAAGACAAATCTGAATCTTTTGAGAAATTCAAAATATTCAAAGCTAAATTTGAAAATGAATTTGGATTAAAGATAAAATGTCTAAGATCTGATAGAGGAGGAGAATTCACCTCTGACAAGTTTCTTGAGTATTGTGAAGGACATGTGATCAAAAGACAACTAAGTGCACCCATAACCCCTTAACAAAATGGAATTGCAGAGAGGAGAAATAGAATAATACTTGACACAGCGCGCACTATCATGATTGAAGGAAAAGTTGCACACACCTATTAGAGAGATACAATCAATACAACAGTCTATACTATCAACATAATTCAAGTAAGACCAGGTGCAGAAAAAATACATTATGAACTTTGGTTTGGTAATGAGCCTACAGTAAAGTACTTCAGAATTTTTGGAAGCAAGTGCTACATCAAGAGAGATGATGGTGTTGGCAAATTTGATGCTAGAAGTGATGAAGGTATTTTTCTTGGTTACTCTACTAAGAGAAAAGATTACAGATGTTTCAATTTAAGGTTGAAGAAAATCATTGAAAGTGCTAATGTGAAGATTGATGAGAAGTTCATGATTCAAGAGAGATATTATGAATATGAACCTATGATTGAAGATGAACCTAGACCTATCAATAAAGATACATTTATTGAAGAAATGTTTGACTGTATTGATGTATCATGCAACAACCCTGTACCAAGTCAAGAAGAATCACAGATTATAGATGAGAGTGTCACACCTAAAATCTCTAAATACAAATCTAGATACCACTCTAAAGAAGATATCATTGGAGATTAGAGGAGTAAAGTTTTGACAAGATCTAGAGAAAAAGGTTCAACCATTGATGAAGAGGTATGTTTACTTTCACAAATTGAACCCTTAAGCATTGAAGATGCATGTAATGATTTAGATTGGATTCAAGAAGGGAGCAGTAGATTGTAACTTATTTATTAGAGAGACACCTGAAGGATTACTACTTGTTGCTATTTTTTTTTATGACATTATTTTTGGAGGTAATGACAAACTTAGTTCATAATTTGCCAAAGAAATGCAGATTGAATTTGAAATGAGCATGATTGGACCTATAAAATACTTCTTGGGATTAAATGTAAAGCAAACAGATAGAGGTATATTCATCAGTCCAAATATGTAAAGGAGATATTGAAGACATTCAAGATGGAAGATTGAAAACTAGTAAGCACTCCTATGGTAACAGGAAGCAAGCTTTCTAAAAATGATGACTCCACAGAAGTTGAAAAAAACACTTTAGAAATCCATGATTGGAAAACTCATATATCTCACTCAATCAAGATCAGACATATCTAATGCAATTGGCATTGCTGGGAGATTTGCAGCTGAACCTAAACAGAATCACCTGATGGCAATAAAAATAATATTCAGGTATCTAAAGGGAACTATAGACTATGGATTATGGTGTTCTAATTTAGAAAATGTAGAACTTCATGTATACACCGATAGGTTGGGAAGATTGCATTGATGACAAAAAGAGCACCTTAGGAGGAGTAGTATTTCTTGGAGATAGGTTGGTTACTTGGACAAGTAAGAAGAAAAATTGTATTTCTCAGTCAACAACACAAGCTGAGTATGTAGAAGCCGCACTAAATTGTTCAACAATGGTTTGGATAAAATAGATGATTAAAGACTTTGGAATTCAGATTGATTATCTCATTGTCATCTATTGTGATAACACCAACACTATTAATATATCAAAGAACCATGTGATGCACGCAAAGATAAAACACATAGAAATAAAATATCACTTTCTAAGAGAAAAAGTTGTAGAAGGAGAAGTGAAGTTGGATTATGTGAGCACCAAAGATCAGTTGTAAGATATATTCATGAAACCTCTATCAAAAGATACTTTTGAGTATCTCAGGAAGAAGCTGGGAGTAATTCCCTTTCCTGAGTCTTATTAGAAATCACAGTAAATACATCAGTCCTTGGTGACTGATAAGTGGTTTACTACTCTACTTTTGGAGTATTACCTGTGCTTAATTGTATTTGGCATCCTTTTCTATTGATATCAAAGGGGGAGTATATAGTAAGGGGGAGCATAAACT
This sequence comes from Thuja plicata, assembly GCA_018584345.1. Lineage (NCBI taxonomy): Eukaryota > Viridiplantae > Streptophyta > Pinopsida > Cupressales > Cupressaceae > Thuja > Thuja plicata. Next base: position 1,613,165 of record MU225345.1, read on the forward strand.
CTGGGGGAGTATAGAGTCATGAAAATAAAAACATAGTCAGAGGAGCTGTAGCTGTGAAGAGGAACCATTGATGATGATATTGAGAAGAGTTTAAAAAGAAAGAAGACACTTTTGGATTGATGGTGTTTTTAATCATATGTTGCCATCAATGTCAAAGGGGGAGATTGTTGGAGATTTTCCTTTGTGCAAATAGTTGACTGTATGTTTGTCATTGATGACAACATATAGTATTCAGTAGTGAACTGTATTCACTTTTTAGTATGGATATTGGAAAGCCTTGTGCGATTATTTTTATGTTTCAGACATAGACACTATACCATGTACATACACACAGATTTAGAAGTTCAGTAATAGTTGAGTTATGTTACTCTGTTTACCAACCACAGTTTCAGAAGACTATTTTCAGAAAGTTGACAGTAAATTTATTAATTCTTTAGTTGCGCCTATCTATGGGATATGTGTGTTCAGATTCATGTTTAGTTATGAGTTAAAGACAATTAACCAAAGGCACTAATCATGTTTCATCTGAAGCATGACATTTGGGTAATTTTGGTGGAGCCGACTACATGAAGTGATGCATCTATTCATTTTGAGTTGCATGGTTCTAATTATGTTGTGTGCTTAGTATAGCCAACTTGAGAAGAATTGAAGAGACTCCTATAGCAGACATGTTCATATCTTTTGGAGAAGATACATAGAGTAGTTCATTTTGTAATCGATAAGTGTGAATGATAAGAAAAAGAGACAGAACAATAACAGAGCAGAATGTTGCTTGTGTTGGGACAATAAGCCATTTTAGTCATCATTCAAAGATCTATGTGAAGAAGCAGTAAGTGCATACAATACATTGGAATTGATCAAGATAGCAGGTCTACTAGAACAGTTCATTATCAGATATAGTGTATATCTATTTTTACTGAAGGTTGTAGCCTTCACCATTTTAGCAGAAAGCTTTTGGACAGTGAGTCCTCACCCCTAATAGGGTTATTTGTAAAAGACTCCTAACAGGGTCCAACCCTTAACCAGGTCACTGTACTTATTACATTTTAAAGATCAACTCCTAACAGGGTTGTAAGATCTTCTGACAGGGATTATTATACTCAAGTACAATTCTTTGTGGGTGCTAATTACCACTGGGAATTTTACCTATTTTGGTTTCCTCATAACCAAAATTGTGGTGTTCTATTTTGTGTTATCTAAATGTGTAAATTCTTAATGTTATTCTGTAATTAATTAGAGAAAAAGAATTAACTAGTTGATAATTGATTCACCCCCCTCCCTCTCAGTTATCCCTTGGGACTATTCCAATTATATATATATATATATATATATGAAGACTTTTTGTAAAGTGAAGATATTATGGAAGATTGATGAGCGAATAGATATGTATACGCGAATGGAAGTGCAGAGGATGACAGAGATAATTGGAGAACTATGACTGGAACAATCTAAGCATTGAAGATTCTTATTTTTGTTCATTATTGAAGAACACTTTGTAACAGAAGCTTTATTGTAAGAGTTGTAAGCTCATTTGGCCCCTAACAGGGTGTTGTATACCTTTAACAGGGTTGTATTCCTCTAATAAGAAATTGTACTATGTCATATTTACCTTCTAACAGGGCTAGGTCTCCTAACAGGGACATTATACTTTAGTGCATGCTTGTGGGTACCATCCCCACTGGGGTTTTCCCTTGGTTAGGCTTTCCTCGACAATAAATAATGGTGTTATGAGTTCTGTGTTATTTTTTTATGTACCTTTGATTTCAGTATGCTTATGGTTTATTTGGAATTGGTTAAAGTTTAATTTAAAGTGTTGTAATACTGATTCACCCCCCTCTTAGTATTACTTAATCCTAACAATTGGTATTAGAGCTTTTGGCCCTTGGAGAGAAAGTTTAACAGCTTAAGGGAGATAAGAATGGATTCAAAAAATTTACAAGAGAACTTTGAAGCATCACTTGAAGATCTTGATAAAGAAAAAGAAGAAAATGGTGACTTGAGATTCAAATTAAGGAGAGATGATGGATTCATCAAGAAACTTAAGGATCAACTTGAACTTTATAGAAATCACAGACATGATCTTATGGTTCAGATAAAATAACATTTAGACAATGATAATTCAGATTAGATAAACCAACTAGAAAAAGAGAATGACACTTTGAAGCTTGAGAATGAAGCAATGGCTAAAGACATTGAACAAGAAAAGAATGCTAAAAACAAGATTGAAGAAACTTTGAAAAATGCAAATGTTCTGATGGGACAAATGAAGATTGACCTTGACCATTACAAGAAAAAATATCTAGAATTGGAGAAATAAAATCAGATCATAAAAGGTTAACTTGTTGAGACAAATAAACACATTTAGAAACTTCACATGAGTAGTGACTTGATCGATGTACAGAGAGATAGATAGAAACCTAAAGATGATATGATTGGTATTGGCTTCAATGAAGTTGAATGTTCCAAGACTCAAGATGAAAAATCTGATCCGAAGATTGATGTAGAAAAACCTACTCTTGAAGAACCTAAAGAATAGATCAAACCTTTCAGAGGTAGATGTTTTGGTTGTAACAAGTTTGGACACATGAAGAGAGATTGCAGAGGTAATGTCCCTTTCAAAAAAAATTATGGTTATTGTTTTAATTGTCATGCATATGGGCACAAGAAAGAAGAATGCAACAAACTTGATCAATCTGGATATAGACAAGATAACAACAAAGGAGAATCTATAGTGAAACCCACATGTTACAAATGTAATAACATTGGATACATTGCGAAGTATTGTAAGATGCAATTAAATCATGATAGAAGACCTCATATATGTTATAAATGTAATAATCCAGGTCATAGAGTGAAGTTTTGTAGGTATAATAGAGTAAATAATAGATCATTACCACCTCCTATGAATACAAAGAAGAATAAAAATGATACTGGTAAAAGTCTTGTGGAACTCAAGAGTTATTTTGATAGTTGTTTCAAGAAGCATAAGATAACAACAATGGTAAGATATGGAAAATCAAAGAGATAAATGATGTACTGGATCTTGGCCTGATGCTCGCAAAGCAAAATCGACCTAATTGGTCGAGCATGGCCTTAGGGGGAGCATTGGATGAGCACAAAATAATATATCTAGCCCCTAATTATGTGGATTAATCTCTAGCAATCTTAGGTATGATATTGACCGACATCATGGAATGTATATCTAAGAGTGTAACGTTGGATGATGTATATTCTGAGACTGTGGAATTTGTAATTGAATGGACAGTGTATGATGTTAAGTGTATTAGGTAATGTACAATTTTACACTTAGTAATGAATAAAGGAAATATGAGATTCATATTTCTTTACCATTTGAAGTGAAGAGACCTAAGGAGATCAGAGATCATAGAGTGAAGGACTATCTAACATCCATACTATGTGATCAATCGTAGCAGAAACTCAGAATTCAGCATGTAAAAGGAATTTACATCATATACTCATACAAAATCTTTGGATGAACCTTTTATTTATGATGTTGTGGATATACCTTGATAGAAATTCAAGAAACATCCTTTTAAGTCATGTAAAGAAGACCCTGAAGGAGCATTTTACCAGACACCGTACGATGTCTTGCATGTAGAAGACATTAGGGCATACATTCATTGCAAATATGACATACTGGGTGTTGATGAAATTTATACTAAAATGGAGTACATGAATGATAATGGCATAATGAGAGATGAGTTCAAATATTTAGATGAGTTAGACATTATGAAAATTATGGACTTATATGAATTCAGTGAAGAGGGATGGTTTAAAATATTGCTGAGCAAAGTTCATGATCAATTTATCTAGATAGGTGAACAACTTGTAGAGATTTGTAGTCAACTGGTACATGAGATCACTAGAATAGATAATACTAGAGTCATCACTATGGCAGAGAAGCATATAAAGAAACAAGTTGAAACCCTAACACACTCAAAATGGGACATGCGAGCTATGATAGTGAATGACATTTATCGACAGGATGTGAGATTAATTTCTATGATACTTGGATACAAATTTTACTATAGCAGTAGACCTAATTCAATATCTCTAGGATTCATTATGATGGCTTATAGAATGGTGAAAGAAAATACTAAGTATAACCTTTGTGAAGTATTGGCACAATAGTTTTTGGATAATGTCAAGCTGATAAAGAAAGACAAGTCTAAAAACTTCATATTTGGTTCACTACTAGTCCACATGTACATTCACATTGAGCATAAGTTTCCAGGAATGCACCCAAGTGGTTGGAGAAAAGGGATACCTACTGGTATTCAGATTTTTGAGAGATACCAAAGACAGAATAGCACATGGGCTGATGGAGAATTATATGGAATGATTAAGATTCTTCATAGGCAGATGAAAGAGAGATACAAGATTCTTGATGACTTAGTTGAAAAGTACAAGGATATAATCTATTTCATGGTTGATACCGATTGTGTATGCTTTGAGGTAGTTTTTTCGAGGAAGAAATGGTGTTATGCTATGGGATATGAGGTTAGTTCAGAAGTCTTAACTAAGCAGATCAAACATGTTCTGGCATCTCAAGTAGATACTTGTGAGGAGAGATGGGGCACTTACAAAGAAAAATCAGCTAAAGTAAGAGAGGATCAGACTGGAGGCTTGAGGAAAAGGAAAGTAGAAAACATTATTCATGAATGTGGTATTAAGGAAGGATTGACTAAGGAAGAGTTGAAGGAAGTAAAGAAGAAGTTAGCAAAATGTTCTTCTGGATTGGCAAGTATACTGCAGCCCTTCCACATCCTAAAGTTGTGATGGTAACTAGTCCACCTTCTATGGTAATAAATGTAACCACCCCTTCAGCACCATTGAAGACCTCACAAGTAGTAAATATTGTTCCTAGAGTTAACACTAGATCCACCAAACTAGATTCACCACCTAAAGAACAGAGGACTGAAGAAAAAGAGAAGAAAGCCAAAAGTGACAGACAAGTATGGAAACTAGACTTGAAGATGATTGAGAAGAGAGCTATTGAGTAACAAAAGTTAGTTTCCATAAACAAGTACTATGACAGGTATGAGGAAACTGATAAACTTATGATTGAAGATATTGTAGTAAATCAATTACTTGTTTTCAAGAAAAATCTGTTAGAGATAGAGGGTAGTGTACCTGAAGAGTTGTATGGCAGACAGGAAATAAAAAAACAACTAGCACATATTTAAGATGAGGCTATGAGGAATCAAGAAATTGATAACATGTTACCTATAATTTCTATGTAAAAGAGAGATAGAATATTTGGTGAGTTGAAACCATAATTGAGGACCAAGGCAAGGCTAGTAAAAATCATGGCAAGAAAATATGAAGAACTTACTAAAGAGACTTAAAGAGAATTTGATCAGATACTAATGACTACTATTCCTGAGAAGACTCCACCTCCTAAAGCTACAATGCCTACACCTTTAGGAATGGGAGAGAGTTCCAAAATAACTAAGGTAAGTGTTGAGAAGAGTGAAGATGATATGCAACTAGATTTCTATGTTTCTGGTGTGCATGTGACTCTTGACACTTCAAATGATGACAAGGATCCATTTGAAGGAAACATTGACACTACAACATCTAAGGATGAAGAACAGAGAGAGGAAGAACATAAAGAAATAAAGCAGAAATAAGAAGCAAAAGTTGAAGTCAAAACTGAAATTAACACATCTTCTGTCATGCCCAAAAGTTGGGCAAAAACACACCAACAAAAAATTTTAAAAACACACTAAAAGGAATCATTATGCTACCTCAAAGGTATAGAAAGTGCATGAAAAATGGTGTAGAGGTGAAACAATAACTAGAAAGATCAAACTAAGTAGGATAGCTCTAAGTACTATCCTATAGGGACCCCTAAACTGGATACTTTGAACGACACATAAATTGAGGTAGTGGACCAAAAGTTAACCAGAGTTAACTAAAAGTCAACTATACCCCAAAATATGTGAAAGGAAGATACTATGGCTTTCTAAGCCCTTAGGAAGGCTGAGGTGCACAAATCAAGACAGTTGACTAGAAAGTCAACCCTAGTTGATAAAAAAGTCAACCATCTCTAAAAAGCTCAAAACTAGAATCCTAGGGCCTAGAGACTACAGGGAACACCTGGTTTGAATATCGAGATGAACGATCAAGGGTTGACCACAGATGACCAAAAGTCAACCATTCTCAATGTTGGTCAAGGGCATCAAAAATTCCCTAAGAAAGGGTCGACGTGACGTTGAGGGGTCGTTTATGACGCCAATCGATAATTAACGTCTAACAGTGTTAAAATTTAATTTATTGATATAAAATATATCCTTATAACATTATGACTTCAATAAGAAGAAATTTAACTTAACCCTCTATATTTATGAAATAATACACTTCAACATTAAATTCCCTATGAAGAAATTCAATTAGAAACAATATTGTAATATTAATAAAATCAATTATATTTGATCTAATGAAAGAAAAATATTCATTAGCCATAATCAATTTTATCAATTTAAAAAAATTAAATCTTCTAAATTAAATAGAATCTAATCTAATTTCAAACCCCTTTTTTTATTAAATAAATCCAAAATGTATTATTAAACCCCTTCAAAAGAAATCTAACTTAAACAATATTAAAACATTAATTAATTCATATATAATTTGTAAAATTAAACCTTTCTTAGTCTTTATAGTCCAACTATGAATATAAACTAATTAAATTTTAAAAGTAAAACATTTATCAAACAAATAGAATTAAATCTACTATCGAAAACCCTATTCAATAAAACATTCTTTTAAAAAAATAAAATCTAATACCATAGATTATAAAATTTATCTATCCCAACATTAGAAGGATACAAAAAAAAGGGCATTAAACCCTAATCTTTTACTGAATCCTCCACAAAGGAAGGTGGCAGAATGAAAGTTGCAGGAAGCGACGGATTTTTCTTGCACAGGGGGGTGGGGGGTTTATGTTTTTTTGTTGTCACCGCCCAGTGGCTAACAAAGAAAAGGAGAGGGAGGTAAAAGGCACAGGCAGCGGAGCCACCTCCACTGTGCTAAGCGCAGTGGCAGCGCGGCCCATCCCACGCCGCCCCACTGTGCTGAGCACAGTGGGTGGCCCGCGTGCTGCGCAACCCCCATTGAAAGCGCAAGGGCTGGCTGGGGAGGGCTTCGGCCTTCCCCAAAATTTTCCCTTTTTTTATTTATATTTTTTTTTTTAACATTGTATATATTAAATTTTATTTCTAATATATTTCTTTTTTTTGTTTGTTAATTAAAGGTAGAATAAACAATAGTCATAAATTTAAAAGGTTTAGAGTATTTTTAAATTAATACTTTTCTTGACTGGTGAAAAAAAATGTTTGTATTAGAACATCAGACACTAGGATAGATTTTTTTAAAAATTTTATTTGATCAAAAGACTATATTTTTTTTTAAAACAACCTCATGGAAGGAATTTAATTTTAGAGCATTTTAATTTTCTTGTAATTTTTAGTTTTTTCATAATTATACTAAGAAAGGAAAAATAATTATACTCCTCTCAAGAACAACAAGATCGAAAAAAAATATTAAATATAAACTTATATCTAAATTATAAGTAGTATATCCTTTTGAGAAAATGTGAATAAGTATTCAATGAGAGACTGATGGGGAGGTCACCTAACTCTCTGAAATTCCCACTCTACTCTAGGAATCTCACTTGGAATCCTCTTCAATTTAGGACTCTCCGGACTCACACTTGAGTCTCCTTAGGGCTACTCTCAGGCCCTAACCAGAAGGACTTATCCTCCCTCTTTCCTAGGTTCCCTACCCACCGAAATGTTTTACTCCTCACTGTCTCTTACTCTTCATGACTGAATTAGATCAGTCATGTACATTTCTCACTCTATCTCTTTCCCCTACAAGTTCCCTAGCCGGACCATCTAGCTCGCCTAGGACTTGTTTCCAACTCTGACTAGTCTCTCCTCAGTTCCAAACACAAACACAAAAAAGGAATAAAAATACATGATGGGTACCTTTTGACAGTCACATCCCATAAGCCTGATCATGAGAGTCAAAAGGTGTCCATTAAACTGAAATGAACTCAGAATACTACTCTACTGAAGTTTGTACACAACAGAAAATATACAGAGCACATAGAACACTCTTCTTTATTGAGAAACTGCAATTACAATGTAATCTCAAATATACTGTGCTAGCCTGTTCAATCTCTAAGTTCTCCCCCCTCTTCAATGGTTCTTTTCTCTCTCTTTTTATCCTCGGCCTCTTCTTGGTCTGTAACCATTTTTAGGTTTCCTATCCGCCTGAGGAATCTCAACTGCCTTGGCTCTTCATCTTCTCCTGTAACTGT
>MU225345.1:1632948-1651923 GCA_018584345.1 Thuja plicata
TAAATCATTAATTAAAAATGATGAAAATACTTGTTAATCTATGATCAGTGTTGGAAATGATGGTGGACATATCTAAACTCATGTGGTATGAGGTGGTGAAAAGATAGAGAGTTAATAAGGCACCTTAGCATATGCACCAGGATGTACAATTTAGTTCTTTCATCTGGATTTCTATTTTGTATATGCATTTTGTTGGCATTTATGCTAAAATGGGAGGAGATTAAATTTGGGTGTAACCTATTATTTATGATCATTGCAAAGGTGAGGAGGATGTTTGGAGAAATTTATCTTCTGGTGGGTTAACTCCCTTTTATTAAGAAACAACACAAAAATTATCTATAAGTTAACAAAGCATTTGTTAACAACTAGGATGATGAAGTGATGAAGGTTTTTGGCATGAAGCTACTGATTGTAGAGGAGTTAGTTGTGGAAGTCTCTCAAACCTTGGTTGAGGGTAGGAAATGATTCTGAGATAAGAAATGTATTTATGGATTACTATAAATTTTCTTCATGTGAAATGAATGAGAGAAACTCAAGAGGAATTCATATGGTGGGCATGATAGAGGATCCATCCCTACTCTTTGGGGAAAAGTGGTGGAAGTTATCATTAGGTATGTCACTTTGGATTGTTGATTTACTAGCCTATATAGCTATCACTTCATTATTCTAAATCATTGCATAACGTATTAATCCTTATCATTATGGAATTTGCTAAAGCTATTGAAGTTACTAGAAACCCTAGTATGGATAAAGATAAAAAAGATGCTAGTTTCTTTTTGAAAGCCCATTATGTGGGGTGTAATGGGGTCCCTAATGAGGATATAGGTGGAGCTCAAACTATTAAAAGATCAATTCCCTTAAAGGAGGTAAAATCTCACCTGAATTTTGTTATTTCCAATGAGGAAGATTCAAATTATACCCCCTCTATTGAATAGGTGTCAGACACTTTTAGCCCTACTGGGGACTTGAAAAGAAAAGGAAAAATTAATGGCTCCCCTTTGACCCTGACTAAAGGAAAGGGTAAGAGTCAAATATCCTCCTCCTATGCCAAGAATCCTAAAATGAACTATGTTCCACATGATCCCCTCCACCTTTTCCCCCTATTAGTGTGGAGAATTTGGATTTGCGTGTGCATATACCTATTGGTAAGGAAGCACCATTTGAAAAGGGTTCCTATGTTTATGATAGTGTTGTTACTGAGAAGAGTATCAAGGATATAATGGATGGTCATGCTTATATTTTAATGAGGTTAACTGTATATTGAATGCTATAAAAATAAAAGGATTTATATCCCCAGATGATGAAAGCGTTAACAAAATTATCACTATGACTCAAAATTTGTCCAAAGGGTTTGAGTAATTAAACTATTCGCATGAACAACGAATTCATTCCCTAGAAGAAATATATTTTTAAAAATTATGATAAACTAATGACTTTGGTTTCTGTGAATCGATTGCCTTGGAAAATATAACATATAGTTTGATAAAATTAAATAAACAAGCTAACATTATTGTTGCAGGAGCACCTAGGTAAGGCTAGATGGTAACCTAGGGCTTCTTGTTTGTTTTTGGCTTGTAGTGGTCTTAGCCAAACCAATAGTGGGATAATGGGACTAGATTGGTCCTAGGTTGTGTTGATTTAGATTAGGAGGCCTTATTAAGTCCTTAGTGTCCTTGTTTGCAATTGTTGTCCAAATTTGTCAATTTGTGTACATGTTGCCAATGTTGTGGCAAAAGTGTCATTTATGTATTTTGGGGTAAAATTGGATAGAGAAAGGTGTAGGAGACCTATGTGATAGTTTAATTATCCTAGATATGCATTTGGTTAAGTTAAGATTGTGTTTTTTACCAAGGTTATATGGAAGAATCTAGAGTTGTAAAAGTTGTCAATGTTGTCATTGACAACATTGACAACATTTCTTGCATTAATGTCTCTTTGAGAATTTGGGGTTTCTAACTATTTGAAACTGTCAAGATAGGGTCATGGTCAACTATTTAATGCCTCCCTTGACCTTTGTATGAGGTTGGTGAATTTTGGAAATTTTGTGTACGGACTGTGTTATTGAAAAACCAGTTATGGTTAAGCATTTTCTTGACATTTTGGTGTTTAATGGATTGAACTCTGGATTTTCTTTGGTGAATGAGATAGTGTGTGTAAATTTTTTATTCTACATCTGATTACATTGTATTTTTTCTCACATTTCCTTTCTTGTAAATAATGTTCTCATTTCTGCACTGGCACTGCTTTGAACCAGGCAGTTGTTAAACATGGGGTCATAGCTTCTCTTCCCACTGTGGAATCTCTATGGGCCTTTGGGATTAGGAAGATGACTCCCTATAAATATTTTATAGCTAAGGATGGGCACTGGAAGGCAAGCAAGCTATTTTTGCAGTGAATCCCTAGGAAAGCTAGTGATGCATGGCTAGGGATCACAGAGAGTTGCAGAGGTGAAATGAGGGATTGAAAGCATTGGTTGCTTCAATCCAAGATTGTGGAGAGGAGAAAATATGTGTGAAGAAGCCCCAAGTTCAATGGGAAAATTTGATGAGGGATTATTCATGGTGAAAATGAAGATTCTGATGGCTATGCTCAGTTTAAGTTGAAACCCTTAAATTTAGGCGTGTATGTAGGAACCCACTATACAGATAGTTTGGGAGGAAAGACCTAGATAATCCTTTAGGTATCTATAAAGGGTGTCATAATCAAAAGTTAGTTTTCTATCTTGTTAGGAATAATTTCAAGTTATTTGGAAAAAGATGCCTAATTAGGACTAATTGCTTGTAGCCCTATTTTGGGTGAAATTGATATGGATCTTTGAACTTGATTAGAGTTATATTTCAAATTGTGTATTTAGGTAATGGATTGGATCCAATTGACTTCCTAGAACCCTAACTCTCCATGTGGGATTTAACTTGAACATGTTGGATCATCTAGTGAAGGTGGTGCATGAAGAGCTCCATGGATGAAGTGATGAGTGATTTGATTTATTGATTGGTGTATACAAGGTGAAAGAAGAAGGATATTTTGTAGATAGTCCTTGGGAGATTAGGGTTAGTAAATAAACCTAATAGGTTAAAGAAGTGGCCTATAGGATACCATAGAAGGAGATAGTGTATAGAGAAAGACTTGTAGTTACATCAGATTGGAATCAGAGAAAGTTAAAGACTTGGGAAAATAGTGTATGTCAACAGCTACTAGTGAATCAGTGGAAGAGTCAAACATGGTGACTAATGAAGAACTAGATAAAGAGGTGGATGAGAAAAAAGAGAGGAATAGACTCCTTGAATAAGCCTTAGAAGGAATGAATTTAAGGCTAGAAGAAGTTGTTGATGCAGATAGGAACAAAGACCTAGAAGGTCATGATAGAGGCAAGAAGAAAATAGATGAAGTTGATTTCATACCTGAACTAGACCCTCCAATGAATGAAGAACCATTATGGAAGGCCATCAAAGAACTAGGTGGCAAGGCATTGGAAGGTGTACTCGTGTTTAGTGGGAAGATTGACATTGAAGTAGTGATAGATTGGATTGAAGGAATGGAGAACCATTTCAAATGTGAAGGTGTGACAGAGGCACAAAAGCTCAAGGTGGCCAAGTCAAGACTCAGAGGGTCAACACTAACATGGTGGAAGTATCTTCAAGATGAGAGGATTAGAATGGGCAAGAAACCTATAGAAAATTGGAATGCAACATGGTAACCAAGCTAAAAGAAAACTATCTACCAGAGGACTATGAGACTTAGCTCCATAGGGAAAGGCAAAATCTGAAGCAAAAAGACATGGATGTGGCCTCTTATACAGAGGAGTTTCAAATATTGTGTCTTAGGTCCAAGCAACAAGAAGAAGAATAATAAAGGTGGAAAGGTACTTGGGTGGTTTGAAGTGGAACACCCAAGAAGAGATTAGTCTATGGAAACCAACTAATATTTAGAGGTGTCATAAATTAGCCCTAAAGATGGAGGAAAATAATTTAAAAAAAAGGTGACTCTAACTTCAAAGGTAGAGGTGGAAGAAGAGACCAACAAGGTCAAAGAGGGGGTTATCAAGGTAGAATCAATGAGCAAAGAAACCAAGGTGAAACTAAGTTGGAGAGCATAGCACTGAAACCAATCCAATAGGAGGCTATAATAGAGGTAGGGGTAACCAAGGAGGCCCTAGTAGAGGAAGATGTTCAGGAAGAAGAAACTCATACTTTGCAAGTATGAAGTGTTACAACTGTGGTCAATTGGGCCACTCTGCATATAGATGCCCTGAGAAACCTACTACATCAAACCATGATAAGAGAGTTGTATATGCTCATGAGGACATCTCAAGTGTCAAGGCACATGAAATTGACCATCTAGACTCATAGATGAGATAAAATATCATGTTTAGGAGGGTGTTGAGAAGGCAACTAGTCAAAGATGAACCCAAACAAAGGAGTGCTTTGATTAGGATAAGATGGAAGATCCTTGGAAAAGTATGTAAAGTGATAGTGGATTCTGGTTCCACAGATAACATCATATCATAAGAGGCAGCAAACAAACTCAAGATAACCAAAGTACCTCATGTAAATCCATACAAGGTGACATGGTTAAATGAAGGCCAAAGTGTATTGGTGAATGAACAAACTTGGGTTGAGTTTTCTATAGCAGGATATAAGGACAGGTTTCTTTGTGACATCATATGAATGGATGCTTTCCATTTTCTATTATGAAGCCCTTGGAAATATGATAGTGGGGAAGTGTATGATGGGAAAGAGAATTCCATAATATTCAAGAAAGGAGGTAGAACTTTCAAGATTCAGTCTTTTTTGGAAGAAGATGAGCCACAACCCAAGACTCCTAGCATTTTGTTGTGTAGTGGAAAGGAGTTTGTAAAAGACCTTAAGAATAAAGATAATGAAGGATATGCTATTGTTTTAAAGCCCAAGGAAGAAGAGGAGCCTATCAAGGAGCCCTTAACATTAGAGATTCAAGAATTTCTTATGAAATTTAAAGATATAGTAAGTGATGGAACTCCTGCAACCTTACCTCCTAGAAGAGTGATAAGCCATTAGATAGAATTTGTACCTGGTGCATATTTTCCTAATAATGCAGCTTATAAGCTCACCCCTGATCAGAACTTGGAAGTGACAAGGCAAGTGCAAGAACTCTTGGATCAAGGATTGATCAAGAAGAGTATTAGCCCTTATGCAGTCCCGATTGTGTTGGCATCCAAGAAGTGAGGAAAATGGAGAATTTGTACAAACTCAAGGGCCATAAATAGAATTAAAATAAGGTATAGGTTCCCCATACCTCGGATTGAAAATCTTATGGATTGTCTTGGAGGGGAAATGTACTTCACTAAGCCAGATTTGAATATTAGTTATCACCAAATCAGGGTGAAGGAAGGGGATGAATGGAAAATGACATTCAAGACCACATATGGGTTGTATGAATGGCTGGTGATGTCATTTGGGCTCACAAATTCTCTGAGAACATTCATGAGGGTCATGAATGAAGTGTTCAAAGACTACACAGGGAAATTTGTAGTGGTATATCTTGATGATATACTGATCTTTAGCAGAACAAGGGAGGAGCATATCAAGAATGTAGAGAATGTATTGCAGAGGTTACATGAAGAGAAGTTAGCCATCAATCTTGAGAAGTGTGAGTTTGTAAAGAAAGAATTGGTGTACTTGGGTTTTGTAGTGTCCAAGGGGTCCTTGAAGTTGGATCAAGACAAAGTTGCAGCTATCCTAAACTGGCCACCACCTACCACAGCAACTGAGGTAAGAAGTTTCCATGGGTTAGCCCAATTTTATAGGAAATTTATTAGGAATTTTAGTGGTATTTGTGCACCATTGTTAGATACCATCAAGGGTGGGGTAAAAACTAGGTTTAGATGGACCTTAGAAGCAGAGAAAACCTTTGAAATGTTGAAGAAGCAAGTAGCAACATAATGTGTCCTAAAATTACCTAGCTTTGAAAATTTGTTTACAATATAGTGTGATGCAAGTGGTATGGTCGTAGGGGGTGTGTTAAGTCAAGAAGGTAGGCCAGTAGCCTTCTTTAGTGAAAAATTAAATGAAGCCAAGAAGTACTCTTCTTATGACTTGGAATTGTATGCCTTAGTCCAGTGACTTAGAAGTGGAGGCATTACTTACTACCCAAGGAATTTGTAGTGTTTACTGACAACCAAGCCCTTAGCTATATAAATACCCAAGAGAAAATAAGCAATAAACACCTAAAGTGGATGGAATACCTTCAAGCATTCACATTCACAATCAAGCACAAGAAGGGGCAATTGGACAAAGTTGCGGATGCACTAAGTAGGAGGTTGTTGACTGTTCAAGAAGTTCAGTTGAATAGAATTGGGATAGAGAGTTTCAAATATCTCTACAAGGAAGATAAAGACTTTGTTAAAGTGTAAAAGGTATGTATTGATTTTTAGAATCATTTCCATAGCAATGTTTCTGATTTTACTTTGAAAAATGGACTATTATTTAAGGGTAATCAATTATGTGTGCCAAGGGGTTCAATGAGAGATAATCTCATATAAGAGAAGAATAATGGGAGCTTGAGTGGTTATTTTGGGATGAACAAAACCTTGGAGCTTGTACAAAGGTTTTACCATTGGCCAAAGTTGATAAGAGATGTGACTAGGTATGTGGAGCAATGTGTAGTGTGAATGAAAGACAAAGGAGGGATAAGCAATGCAGGTTTGTATAAACCCTTACCAGTCTCAAATAGACCATGGAAATGTGTGAGCATGGAATTCATAGTGGGTTTACCCAAGACAAAAGAGGGATATGACAACATTTATGTAGTGGTTGATAGATTTAGTAAAATGGGTTATTTTATACCTTGCAAGACTACTCATGATGCCAACTACATAGCATATTTTTTCTTTAAGGAGATTGTGAGGATCTATGGTCTACCCTTAAGTATTATAGCAGATAGGGATGTTAAATTCATGAGCCATTTCTTGAAAACTTTGTGGAATAGATTGGGAACCAACTTGTCATTTGGTTCAGCTTACCACCCTCAGACTGATGGCCAAACTGAGGTGGTGAATAGAGTGTTGGGTAACTTGTTGAGGTGCCTAACTAAGGAGTATATCTAGACATGGGATGTGGTCATTCACCAAGTAGAGTATGCATATAATGACAGTAAGAACATGAGCACAGTGAGAAACCCATTTGAAGGTGTTTATGGGATGCACCCAAGGGGTGTGTGTGAACTTAGAAATATTGGAGGCATGGAGTATAGGAGTGTTCATGCTGAGGAATTCAATCAAACAATGAAATAGATCCAAGAACAAGGTAAGAAGACCATACAAGACAGTACTCAAAAGTTGAAGGCCAAGGTAGATGAAAAGAGGAGAGACATTCAGTTTGAGATAGATGATTATGTGTTGGTTCATTTGAACAAGTCCAGGTTGCATAAGGGTGTGCCTACTAAACTTAAGATGAAGAGGATAGGACCTTGCAAAATCATACACAATTATGGGGCTAATGTATACAAGATAGATCTACCTTCAGATTTGAGCATATATCCTATTTTTAATGTCCAAGACTTGATCAAATTCAAAGGGACATTACCTGAGATTGACCAGAATAGTCCAGGGGTTAGAAGTGATGTTGAACCTACTATATTACCTCACAAGCCATAGCTGGAAGCTGACAAGGTTCTGGAATCCAGGGTTAAGAAGTCTACTAGGAACAAGGTGTACATGGAGGATCTCATCAAGTGGAAGAACAAGCTAGAATCAAAAGCAACATGGATTGTGATGTGGACAAAAGTCTTTTTGCTGCTACAGAACCAGCTTGGCTCTATTTTGAGATCTTTCTCCTAGATCCCTTAGAGTGTTCATAACCCTAACTAAGGAAAGTCACTAACAAATTTACCTCCTCTTCAATAATCAGTCCCCATCAACATTCTATTCAACTTCTCCTTACTGAACCTACACAAATAGATTCATTCAACCAATGTTTTTAGAACATTGTTCTCATTCTCTTCCCTAGCTGGACTATTACCAAGCTCACCTAGGGTAAGATCTCCAGACTCTTTGATGTTACTTATCCTACCAAAAACTAAAAGGAAACTATGTATAAGGGATCCTCTTGAGTTCCATCCCAACACATGACTCTCACCATGGATTTGGGAAACTCGAGGGGCCATTACTGCTTACAACCCAGAATGGGTGAAGAACTAATAGTTTACAAAACAAAAAATAAGTAACTAATCTACTTGCATGCAAAAGAAACCACAAATAAACTTAATATCCACTAAACACACAGTCTAAAACTTCTCATTACTAGAAACAAAACAAAACAATACAATAATCTCTAAATTTTGAATTTTCTTGGAGCTTCTCTTCTTCTTCAATCTCTACTCTCTAGATCTCTAAAATGAAGGCTTGGGATGTTATTAATAACCATCCTCTCATAGGAAAAAACCCTAATGGTCCATGCATTCACAAGAATCTCTTCAAGAACTGTTACACTAACCATACTGTCCATAAAATACAAGATCCTCTTTTCACGGGCCATTGCGACTAAATATTGCCGAGCACCAGTAAAGCAAGCTGAGCTCCAGTGTTGGCTGAGCTACTAGGCATGAGTGTAGGCTGAGCTTCTAGGAACCAATGTAGGCTGAGCTTCTAGGCACCAATGTAGGCCGAGCTGCTAGGCACAAATGTAGGCTGAGTTTCTATGCATAGTTTAGGCTGAGCTGCTAGGAACAGTGTAGGCCGACTTGCTAGGCACAGTGTAGGTCGAGTTGTTAGGCACAAATGTAGGCTGAGTTTCTAGGCACAAATGTAGGCCAAGTTTCTAGGCACAAATGTAGGCTAAGATGCAAGGCATAGTGTAGGCCGAGCTTCTAGTGATACTAAGCAGCTTATCCAAGGTTCCTGATGCCTTGGTTAGATTTCCATAGGCTTACAAACTACCTCACACACACACAACAAAAGAAACCAACTAAGAAACCTATCTAGACATGGATTTACCTATTCATATCCATCTTAGGGAAAAATAAATGACCTTCTAAGGTTCACATAAACTCTCCTGACTTGGCTAGAGTCAGTACATGCCAGAAATAAAGAGCTAGGGGTTTGAGCTAGGTGTGCTCCTGCACCATACTCCCCCAGATAGAAGAAATGTTAAACTATCCTTGGATTGAGCATGTTTGGATCAATGCCCATCCTCTTGAATTATATTTCTCTGATCAAAGTAGTATCAACATCTTCTTTTCCATGTCATTTGACAACGTGCTCCATGTAGTCTTTGTTCCTAGTCTTCATGTAGACCCTTGAGTCTAGTATCTTTTTAGTTGTCATAGATGGAGTAGGTGTTAATTTTAGATCTTTCACCTCTTAGATAACCTCTTGAAGTTTCTTATCAGCATCTTGAATTGGTCCTTTATATGCTATCAAGTCTGCAATGTTGAAAATTAGTGACAACCCAATGTCTTCAGGAAGCTCCACCTTAGATGCATTATTTCCATACTTTGCAAGTATCTTACATGGACCTAGCCTCTTCATCTATAGCTTGTGAGGAACACCTTTTTGCAGCCTATGTTTTTTCAAGTGTACCATCACAAAGTCTCCAATCTAAAATTGAACATCCCTCTTTGTTGCATCCACCTTTTTCTTTACCTTTTCAGCATTTTCAATCAATTTCTTTCTTACACTTTCATGGACTTCTTTCATTAAATGAGAAAATTCCCTAGCATATCCACTACCATTCACTCCTTCCTTAAATTCTCTAAGCTCAAAAATCCCTCTTGGGTAAAAGCCATAAACTATTTCAAAGGGACTCTTACCAGTTGATCTGTTCACTATATCATTGTATGCATATTCAGCTTGTCCAATGAGTTGGTCTCATGCTTGACCATACTCCTTTGTGAGGCATCTCAGAAATTTACCAAGACTCCTATTGACCACCTACATTGGGCCATCCATCTGTGGATGATAGGCAGATCCAAAAGACAAGTTAGTGTCAAGCTTTTGCCATAAGTTTTTCCAAAAATGACTCATGAATTTTGTGTCCCTGTCTGAAACAATACTAAGTGGGAGTCCATGGATCCTCACCACTCCACTAAAAAAAAACTGAGAAATTTACAAGCATCATGAATGGTCTTGCAAGGTATAAAATGAGCCATCTTGCTAAATCTATCAACAACAACATAAATACTATCATACTCCTGCCTTGTTCTTGGAAAACCAACTACAAAATCCATGCTTATGCATACCCATGGTCTGGTTGGGATTGGAAGTGGCTGATAAAGGCCTGCATTGGAAGATGTGCCCTTTTCTTTTTGACACATTACACAACTCTCAACATATTGTCTAACAACTCTATTCATTCTAGGCCAAAAATAGAACCTAGTGACTAGCTCTTGAGTCTTACTAACTCCAAAATGACCACTAAGTGCTCCATTATGTTTTTCCTGAATCAAACTCTCCCTCATAGATCCTTTAGGAACACAAATATGACCTCATTTAAACAATAAATCATTCTGCAAGGTATATTTAGAAAACTCACCATGAAAGTTATTTTTAAACTCTTTGCATACCTTGTAGATTTGGGCAAAATCTTCATCTTCAGCATATAGGTATTTGAAGCTATCAATACCTATTCTTTGTAGCTAAACTTCTTGGATTGTGAGAAGCCTTCTACTCAATGCATCAACAACCTTATTCTGTACTCCCTTTTTATGTTTGATAGTGAAAGTGTAGGCTTGTAGATACTCCACCCACTTCATGTGTTTTCTGTTAAGTGTAGGCTTGTAGATACTCCACCCACTTCATGTGTTTTTTGTTAAGTTTGTCTTGAGAGATAAGGAAGCTGAGAGCTTGGTTATCAATATATACTATGAAATCCTTTTGGCAGCAAGTAGTGCCTCCACTTCTAGAGTGCTTGGACTAGAGCATACAACTCTAAGTCATAAGAAGAATACTTCTTCTTTGTATCATTTAGCTTCTCACTATGGAAAGCTATTGGTCTTCCTTCTTCACTTATGACAGCCCCAATGGCCACATTACTTGCATCACATTCTACTACAAAAAGCTTATCAAAGCTTGGAAGAACTAGAGTAGGCAACTCTGCTATCTTCTCCTTGAGTGTTTCAAACCCTTTGTCAGCTTGTGGTATCCATTGAAACTTTGTCTTCATCCCACCTTTGATGGTGTCTAACACAGGTGCACAAATCCCACTGAAATGTCTAATAAACTTTCTGTAATACTGAGCTAAACCATTAAAACTTCTCACCTCAGTGGAAACCTTGGGAGTAGGCCAACTTAGAATGGCATCCACCTTTTCTTGGTCCATTTTGAGGTTACCATGTGACAAAACAAAGCCGAGATATACAAGTTCCTGCTTCATGAAGTCATGCTTCTCCAAATTGATCATTAGCTTCTCATCATGCAATTTCTTGAAAATAATTTTCAAATGCCTAACATACTCCTCCTTAGTTCTGCTGAAAACTAAAATGTCATCAAGGTATACAACAACAGATTTACCAATGCATTCTATCAATACCTCATTCATAAGCCTCATAAAAGTTGAAGGATCATTAGAAAAACCAAATGGCATTACAAGCCATTCGTACAAACCTTCTATATTTTTGAAGGTTGTCTTCCATTCATCTCATTTGTTTATCCTGATTTGGTGGTAGCCACTCTTAAGATCAATTTTGTTGAAGTACTTTGCCTCCCCTAAACAATCCATTAGGTATTCAATTCTAGGTATTGGGAACCTATACCTAATGGTGATTCTATTAATGGCTCTAGAATTAGTACAAATTATCCAAGCTCCTCCTTTTTAAGGTGCTAAAATAGTAGGGACTTCACATGGGCTTATGCTCTTTCTAATTAGGCCTTGGTCTAATAACTCTCTAATTTTCTTGGCTATTTCCTCATTTTGTCGAGGGGTCATCTTATAGGAAGCTTTGTTGGGTAAGGTAGTTCTGAGTATGAAGTCAATCTTGTGGCTAACAAGTCTCTTAGGAGGAAGGGGAGTGGACTGGCCATCATTCACAATATCTCTATACTCTTCAAGTATTTCTTTTACCTAATTTGGTACCTCTGATTTCTTGACAAAAAATTCATCTTTTGGCTTCAATACTAAATCAAATCCAACTCCTTCTCCTTTTCCTAGAGTCTTCAAGAAATCTTTCTCATCAACCATGAGAACACTTGGGTTTGATGTTTTCATCTCTCCTTCTTCTATTAGTGACTGAATTTTGAAAGTCACTCCATCTTTCTTGAATGAGTATGCATTCTTGGTTCCATCATGCATGTCTTCCCTATCAAATTTCCATGGCCTTCCAAGTAGAAGGTGGCATGCATCCATGGGAAGAATGTCACATAGAAATCTGTCTTTATAATTGCCAATGATGAACTCTACTCATGCTTGTTCTCCTACAAACACATGTTGTCCTTTGTTGAGCCATGTAACCTTGTATGGATTGTCATGTGGAATCATTTTCAAATCTAACTTGGTGGCTGCCTCTTCACTAATGATATTAACAATTGAGCCTAAACCAATAATGACTCTACACACCTTCCCTATGATCTTGCACTTCACTCTAAAGAGTGCTCTCCTTTGGCTTGGTTCTTCTTTTCTTGGCTCTATGTTTAAGGTCCTCTTTATCATGAGCTTCTCACCTTCTTCTAATTCTAATGGTACTTCAGATTTCTTGCTTCTGCAACTTGATTCTTCTTGGAAATAGTTAACCCTATTTCCACCTCCTTGAGAAGTAGAACCTTTTTCAGGACATCAATATGAAGGATGTCCAAATTGCTGATAGTTGTAACACTTCATTGAAGAGAAGTAAGATTCTCTTCCTTGGTTATTAGTTCTTCCTCTTGAACTACTATTTGAACCTCTTCCATGATTATAACCACCTCTTGTGTTACTGTATTCTCCTTGATTCTCAATGAGTTTGGACTCACTCCAATTTCTTCCTCCATATGCTCCTCTATGACCTCTGTTGTCTCTTCCTCTTCCTCTGCTATTTGAATCTTGTTTCTTCTTGAATTTTTCCTCCACCTTGAGGGCTAGCTGGTAACATTGGTGTATAGTCTTGGGTTTTAAGAGACTAATTTCCTCTTGGATACTCCACTTGAGACCATTCAAGTACCTAGCCACTTTGAGGCTTTCTTCTTCCATCACATGCGACCTTAAGCATAGTTTCTGAAATTCTTCGGTGTAGGAATTGACTTCTAAATATTTTTTTCTCACATTCTGTCTCTTTTTGTGCAACTACACTTCATAATCATCAGGAAGGTAAGTTTCCTTCATCTTGGCCACCATACCTTTCCAATTGGTTATGAGGTTCTTTCCTTCTTTTTCCCTCTCAACTTGGACAAACTTCCACCAAGTGAGAGTAGTTCCTCTCAACCTTGTTTTGGCTATTCTTACTTTCTAAGCTTCGGTCACATTATCATAGTCAGAGTGATTTTCAAGACCTTCTATTCATTCCATGATTAATTCTGGTTCCATCTTGCCACTAAATAGAGGCACACCTTCTATGGACTTACCACGCATTGCCTTCAATGCTTTCAAGAATGGCTCTTCTTGAAGCACAGGGTCTGGCTTTGGAATAATGACTTCCTCTGCCACTACTTTACCCTTTCCATCAGCTTCTCTCATCTGTTCATTGACTGATGCAGTCCTAAGCTACACTTCTTCAAACTTAGTCACCATTTGGGCTAACTATTCCTTCAGGATTCTATTCTCCTCCTTTTCTCTTTCACATCTTTTGTGAGCTCTACGTTGGTCACCATCTTAGATGAGTTGACAGACATTTCTATAGATAGCATCCAAACAACACACACTCAAATAATTTAGGGCTCTAATACCAATCTGATGTGGACAAAAGTCTTGATGCTACTACAGAGCCAGCTTGGCTATGTTCTGAGATCTTTCTCCTAGATCCCTTAGAGTGTTCATAACCCTAACTGAGGAAAGTCAAGAAGTTGGGCATCTCTAAAGACATTTTTTCCATACAAATGGTCCATGACTTTCCTTTGTGGGGGAGTATGGTGCAGGAGCACCTAGGTAACGCTAGATGGTAACCTAGGGCTTCTTGTTTTTTTAAGGCTTGTAGTGGTCTTAGCCAAACCAATAGTGGGATAATGGGACTAGATGGGTCCTAGAGTGTGTTGAGTTAGATTAGGAGGCCTTATTAGGTCCTTAGTGACCTTCTTTGTAATTGTTGTCCAAATTTGTCAATTTGTGTACATGTTGTGAATGTTGTGGCAAACGTGTCATTTATGTATTTTGGGGTCAAATTGGACAAAGGAATGTGTAGGAGACCTATGTGATATTTTAATTAGACTAGATGTGCATTTGGTTAAGTTTCTTGTGTTTTTCACCAAGGTTATATGCAAGAATCTAAAAGTTGTAAAAGTTGTCAATGTTGTCATTGACAACATTGACAACATTTCTTGTAATAATGTCTCTTTGAGAATTTGGGGTTTCTAACTATCTAAAACCATTGAGATAGGGTCATGGTAAACTATATAAGGCCTCCCTTGACCTTTATATGAGGTTGGTGGATTTTGGAGATTTTGTGTATGGACTGTGTTATTGAAAAACCAGTTACAGTTAAGCATTTTCTTGACATTTTCATGTTTAATGGATTGAACTCTGTATTTTCTTTGTTGCATGAGATATTTTGTCTAAATTATTGATTCTGCATGTGATTATTTTTTATTTTTTTTCACATTTCCTTTCTTGTATATAAATTTTTCATTTCTCTAGTGGCACTGGTCTGAACCAGGCAGTTGTTACAAATGAGGTCATAGCTTCTCTTCGAACAGTGGAATATCTATGGGCCTTTGGGATTAGTAAGATGACTCCCTATACATGTATTAAAGTGAAGGATGGGCCTTGGAAGGAAAGCAATCTATTTTTTCAGTGATGCACTAGGCAAGCCAGCGATGCATGGCTAGGGATCACAGAGAGTTGCAGAGGTGAAAGAAGGGACTAAAAGCATTGGTTGCTTAAATCAAAGCTTTTGGAGAGGAGGAAATATGTGTGAAGAAGTCCCAAGTTCAATGCTAAGATTTGATGATGGATTCTTCATGGTGAAAACAAAGATTCTAATGGCTAAGCTCAGTTTGAGTTGAAACCCTTAAATTTAGGCTTGTATGTAGGAACCCACTGTACTGACAGTTTGGGAGGGAAAGGCCTAGATAATCCTTTAGGTCTCTGTAAAGGGTGTCAGAATTAAAAGTTATTTTTCCATCTTGTTAAGGATAATTTCAAGTTATTTGGCAAAAGGTGCCTAATTAGGGCTAATTGCTTGTAGCCCTCTTTTGGGTGAAATTGCTATGGATCTTTGAACTTGATTAGAGTTATAATGAAAATTATGTGTGTAGGCATTGGATAGGATCCAATTAACTTCCTAGAAGCCTACCTCTCCATGTGGGATTGATCTTGAACATGTTGGATCATTTAGTGAAGGTGGTGCATGAAGAGCTCCATGGGCTAGGTGATGAGTGGTTTGATTCCTTGATTGGTGTATATAAGTTGAAAGAAGAAGGATCTTGTGTAGGGAGTCCTTGGGAGATTAGGGTTAGTAAAGAACCCTCATAGGTCAAAGAATTTTCCTATAGGATACCCTAGAAGGAGATAGGGTACAAAGAAAGATTTGTAGTTACATCAATTATATAGGGATTAACTAATAGTACAGCTGGTTCCCCTACTGGTAGCGACAAATCTAAGATTACACGTGAAGTTCAAGGAGTGAGTATTGAAGTGATGCATGGTCCTATTAGTTGGCTCAAGAGCAGAGATAAGGGTACTATACTCTTGTGGATTTTGTGATGAACAAGGTCTGAAGCATTAAGGAAAACATAATTTCAAAATATGAACAACTTTTAAAGACTTTGTAATTTGGCTATTTTAGTGATGAATTCCCTTTTTGTCTAGACTCTCATTCGGATACATTCTCTATAACTATTTTGTTTAGCTTTACTGGAATGTATCACCTATTTTTATCTATGGTCTACCTTGTGGGTTGGCTTATGGTTTAGTGTTATTTTAGGTTTTAAACTTTTTGGCTATTTAAGGGTTTTAGGTCCCTTCAAAATCTGATTTCCTTTAATGAAAAATATTTCATGTGAATTATTTATTTTCTTATTACTCATATAGTCTTGAACAATGATTTTTTGTATCATTTTTGTATTAAAATAGATAAAATATACATGACATTTAATACTTAGTAAGGGTCTAGTAATTGAAGTTGTATTCAGAGTAAAAAACAATTCAATTATGTAGATAGTATACACGCATATAGTATGTATCATTTTCCTTTTGAAAGTAAAATAACTATACTATTTGTAATGGTTCTATTATGTAAATTAGATGAAGGTCTGGACACTTTACATAAAATCCATCAAGCGAAAAATAAGGTCTCAAAAGTAGTGAGATGATAAAAAAACTAAGAACCAAAAATAGAAAAAAAGACCAATGACTAGAAAAAGGCAAGTAGGGACCAAAAAGAGACACACAAAAACCAATTTCTAATTTCCTAAGAGACTAAATCCCTTCATGGTCTTCCACTCTTTATTGAGAAAATCTATCTATTCTAGAAAAGACAACTCCCTATATTAGTAGAAATATCCTTAGAGGGGGTATCATTTGAAGAAAAAATGGCATTTCCTCTTTTATAAGACCTAGCTAGACTTCCATTAGAAGCCTCATCAAATGCATTGCTCTTGTGCTTGGCATGTTTACTTTCCAATTCCTTCTGTATAACCTACATGTAGATCACCAATTTGTTGATCATCTCCTTGTTGAAATTTTAAATGACTAAATCTTGAATGGTTCCTCCATTGTTCTTTCATATTGTTGGTCTAATAGGATTGTAAATCCATGATTTATAAGAGTTTATGTGTACATATAGTTATAAAAATAAGAATTAATAAAATAAAAGCTAAAAAATTATTGTTGATTCATAATAATTCAACAAGTGGAACAACAATGAAGACCATTTAATTGCCCCTAATTTCTAGGAAAAGAATTTCAATCTTTGAATATTTCTTCCAAATCCTACTTGAAGGAAAAAATCTTTCCAATGCAACAAATTTCTCCTTGAAATTTTAGTTGGAATTTAAAATTTCTCAATTCGTAATAGGAGTATGCACTAACACCATATTTTAAATTCTAACACCATAGTTTTTATTTAAAATGATCTCCCTGCATTTTATTTTTGAATTCCAAATCCCCATTCATCTACTATAACCTTAAATATATATTTTTAAATTAAAATTTTCAATGTTTGTAGGTGCTTTCTCACCCTTCTCTTGGAGGATTCCGTACGCACTATGGGTAGAACTCTACTTTGGAGTCAATTAATTTGAGAGTTCCTCTAATTGGGTGACCTTATTTTTATGATCAATTTATTTATCGTGCATATGCAAAGGATGTCTAGAATATTGGCATAGACATTGAGGGTGTCGATGTTTATGAGTTCAAATTGGTGAAAACGAAGGTGGCAGAGAGAACAACAAAAAATATGATGGAAGGTTGTATTGGAAAGGAATTGTTAGAAAATGTTGAGTTTGAAGAAGGTAGCCAATAAGAAAGTGATGGAAGGAGGGACTTCTTATACAAATTTGAACACTTTTGTAGAGGATATTCAAAAGATACCAAAATCAAGTATCTAAGAGATTCTAAATTTTATCTTGCACAATTAATAATTTTTAAATAACATTACTGTAAATTTTATTTTAATTTTGTTTTATCTTATTACTTAAAATAAATCTAAATGCTCTCTTTCTTTTTGTGTTGCTACTTTAACTTCATTCATGTTCAAAATTCTAGATCTAAACTTAAGTTCCATTGAGGTTCAAACTTCTACATCTATGCTTAGTCTTCCTTCTTTGGCCATTCTCACCCGTCTGACTTGTTTCTATTTTTTTTGTTTAATTATTTCTCAGACCATAGAACTTTGTTTCTTACTCAATACTCATAGTGTACATTGATAATTAAACTTTAAAAAAAAGGTTGCAGGCAATTTTTATTTAATTAAAATTGTCATAAATCAAAAGGGAATGCATGTGCTTTATTTTATTCTAAAAGAAAATAAAAAAATATTATTGTGGGATGGGGTCACTTCGCAAACCTACTCGCGGCCCGAGACGCTTACCTCTTTTTTATTTTGTTCAAACCTTAAATGGGCTTACCCAATACTTTTTTAAATGGGCTTTACTAATACTAACTCATTTTTGTTTTATTCAAACCTTAATTTGTACGCGACTCCTTGTCTTTTTATTAGGTTGAATCTCCTTACGGCCCACTTTGATTCATCTTTTTTGATGAATAGTTCCTTTTCTATTAAAAAATATTAAAGTTACATATCCACAAAAAAGGGGCCAGGGGATATAGAAATCACCCCGCAGAGTTCACACGGCAAAGCTGGAAACGAAGACTATTCATCAAAAAAACATAAAGCCATTAGGCAGCAAGAGCAGTAGCAGAAGGTGGAGGATCTTTATCATCCGATCCCCACGCATTAGTGGGATTGATAGGAGTGTCAAGAAGCGACCAACCATCATCATCTTCTTTTTATTTTTCATCCACCCTGGGCGGGGAGATAGCAAGAGCCAGGCAGGGATACTTGGAAGAGGTGGCAGGAGGCCAATCCAAACCACGGCGAGCACCAGGAGCATCAGGAGGGGCAGACTGCGCCGGAGCTGGCACCCACCCAGAAGGCCAAGGAGGCAGAGAAGCCAAGCGGCGCCGCCATCCATCCCCACCACCTCTCAGAGAGTGGTGACGGGAAGCCTGGGACCGAGGAGTGTGCAGGGAGCATTGCCCCAATGATTGAGCAGCTCCTACAGATGAGCTACTTCTAGAGCCACTTTATTGGCTTGAACTTGAATCTGCATCATAAAATTATTACATATACAAGCTTTGTTAAACAAAGCAACATTCGTATCAAGAGAGCTGTGAGAGAAAATAACAGCATTTCTATCTTTCCAAATATTAAACAAAA
>MU225345.1:1679835-1701262 GCA_018584345.1 Thuja plicata
ACATATGAAGAATATCTGGTCAAGTGGAAAGGATGACCTGTTGAAGATTCATCATGGCTGACAAGGGAGGAGGATAACCGTCTTGGTTTTCCTTTGCACACCTGAGTCGTGATAGGGTCACTTCTCAAATTACGCCGGGTGTCTGATGCAGGAGCATCCTGGGTGTAAGGGAAATATTTCATCACCCAAAAATATGTGTTTTTCTATTCAATAAGGGCTATTTTGTACAAAACTACTATTTTTGGAAACTTACTATTTTTAGTAAGTTGGTCGTTTAAACTCAGAATGTTCTAATTTTCCAGGTGAAGGTTCATCTTAGTCATATAAGAATTCCAGTTGAATTTCATTGCCAAATCATCTGTATTGGCGAATTTATTAAGGATTTACTGTTGAGATTTTAAGGTGCAAAATCTTTGAGCTCAATTTTCAGGACCTTAGAGGCTCCGGATCGAGGTCAAACCCCCGACTGATTGGTGCTTTACTAGTCAGGCACTGTTGATCGCAATCTCCCCTTTCTAGAAAGTGGTTATAATAGCCAATTGGAGCTACAGTTCAAAATTTATGGCTTCCAGAAGTTGCGCTACCTAATCTCATATTTTGTAAATATTTAAAGCCGACCCTTTTGTAATAAAAGTGAAAAATAATTAAATGCTAAGGGTAGTTGGCCTTAATGGCTAGATTTCTGGAACCTTCTCGGGCGGTGGAAATTGCCTATATAAAGAAGGCCCGTAGCGTTGTCTAGGGCAGTTCTAGGTAGATCTGGGTAATAATTCGAGGCTTTGTCCTACAGAATATTGTAAGGGGAATGCCCATGTGGCTTTGCATATTGTAATTCTGAAAGTTTGTAATTCCACATTTGTGGAGATAATAAGAAGACCATTTTTTGTTCTTGCAAATTGTTGTTGCTTCTCTATTTTTGTTATGTGTTTGTGGCATTAAGGGGAGAACCCTTCATCAGGAATATCTCTAATTACCCACTGCTACAGTCACAGGAGCTGACAGTGTACTAGATACTAGAGTCTACAAAAAGAATAGAACCAAAGAATACAAGGAGCACTTGATCAAAAGACATGGTCAATCAAATGCCGATGCAATATGGGTCAAAGAATCAGAGTTCAAGAAGATGGGGATTGATCCAATCATCCTCAATCCAAGGGTGGATTTAAATTTTTGTTTTAGGGAGGATGGTGTAGGAGCACACCTAGGATAACCTCCATAGTTTAGTGTTTTCGGCTTGTACTTGACATTGGCCAAGTCAAGATAGTTTTTTCTTTTTGGACCTTAGAAGGTCTTTGCAATGTGGGCCAGGTGAGTTAGTCATTAGGACTAAGGTCACCAAATTAGACATTGTTAGTAGTTTTTAATTCTTAGTGTTAGGAGTTTGAGTTAGAGTCTTCAATGTGTCTTAAACACATAAAGGATGTCATAAAGATGCCATAAGGTCATGAATGATCTTGGATCCTCGAGATAGAGAGGTTAGAGGTCCTAAAACCTAGGAAGTTGGCATAATGACAAAGATGCCAAAAGTTGCTAAAAAGTTGCTATGACAATATTTGCAATAATTGTAAATATTGCATGCAACTCGGTTACACAGGATTCCCTTGAAGATAGGAGTGGGGAATCGACCAAAACACCCTAGAAACATGGAAGATGGCATATAATGTATGAAGAGGCTCTAATCTCAAAGGGATTCATGCATTGTAACAAGTTTTGAATATTGAATACAGCTCTGCAACTCTGTATTCAAGAAATTTGAGCTTTTTAGTGTGACAGTGATATCTAATGGATTGAATGCCTTACTTTAGTTGTGGATTTGTTTTCATAGGATAGTTTGAAGTGTTTTTCATTAATAAATATTTTTTTTAGAGATATTCTAAGGTCTTAGATAAATTATTTTGTGTTTTGTGTGCTCACTGGTCCTGTCCTGACCAGTCAGTCGATTCATGGCTCCCCCATGAAAAATAACCATGGGATCTTCCTAAGGGTGGTTGGATATGTTAGGGGAGTCATTATTCTATATGTATGTAGGAGTAGGAGTCTGGTGGAGTCGATTTTCTATTTTTAGTTCCAAGCCCTAGGCAAGCATACATTGTCCGGTTAGTGGTTTGGAGATGAAACAGTGAGCATATCTTGTAGGGTAGAGAGGTACTGTATGAGATAAGTACAATTTAAAATAGGGAATAGTCATATCTTAACATGATAGGAGGATTGAGTTCATACCAATCCATTTGACCAAGTTTTGTGCAAGTTTTGAACTATGTTGCAGATAGTCCTAGAAATTAGGCCTATTAGCCCTATTGGTCCTAGATTATAGGAACCCTATGTACAGATGACCTAGGGGATTAAAACCTTCAAAATATCTTGTGAATGATAAAGGGTATCTGAATGTGGGATTATATTTTCAATTTCTTTGGAAATTTTTTTAAAGAATTGGGAAAAGGTCACTGTAAAAGGCTACAAGGATTTAGGACTAATTAGGTCTCTTGGAGACTAAAGTTTGAACTTGACTAAAAAAAATTAAGGGGTCCATCAAAATGGAGTCAAATGGGAACATATGCATGGATTACAACATGATTAGCACCCCTGCAATCAATCATGACTGCTAGAGTGGAGTTGGCACCTAGATCCTTCTAAGTGTAGTAGGAGAAGTAAAGAATTAAACTAACTAAAAGGTGTTAGTCTTTCAAGGTGAAGCACATGAGTTGAAAATTCTCAAAGAAGAGTAAGAATTGGACTTAGTTAATAATCTAAGACAATCATGACCTAGGGGAGACTACGTTCCTTGAAGAGACAAGATTGGTCTCTATTTTGTAGTGCAAGAAAGCCTTGGAACACTCACACCACAAACCGACATTCACAAGACTAGCTCTTCCACTAACCTTCAACACCCAAAAGGGCCAAATAGGACACAACTAGAACCAAGTAATCCAGTGATGAAAAAATGGTTCTATCAACTTTATATTATCATATTAGATGAAATAAGACACAAATCCACCATTGAGGTTTCACTGAGATCAAATTTGGATACCTATAACACCATAGGGCTACAAGGAGAAAATATGGATTTCTAAGGGAAACTTACTTGGAACTCCACCATAGAAAGTTTTAACCACCCCAAAAGTCTCTAATCCACATAAAAACAACACCCTCCAAGATAAGGTTCTTGACCAATCCCCTAACTCCTGCTATCCTCAAATCTCTCCTAGGCCTAATAGGGCTAATAGGCCACTTTTCCTAAGCAAATAATAGAATATCAACTCAATTTCTTATCCCACCAATTGGGAAAATTTTATGATCATACCAAACATCTAAATCCAAGGATTCAAACTTTCATTCCACCCCTGGCCCGAGTTGTGCCTCAAAAACTCAAAACTAGACAGTCACATATGGATGCATGTCCCAAATATTCAATCATCTCTCCCTCCACCAACTACCTCCTGATATAATACCTCAAAATTATTAAATTAAATCCTCCCCCCTTACTCTCCCAAAAGGCTCATAATTTTCCCATGGTGGAGTCTCTGGGAAAGAGGATTTTGGTATCGAAACCCTAGTTAGGGCCTTTCACAGACCAATGAGCAATCAAAAAAGGATATCTACCGATCCCCTACACTTGAAGACTTAAAACCAAATGGAAAATTCCAATAATATACTTCATCAATGTTTCCCCCACTTTAATGGTGCTTTGGGATCCGTGTAGGGTCATAAAACTCTAAAAATTAGTTAGAAATACAGAAAATAGTTTGGATTTTATTGATTTCAATGCAAAAAAATTACAAATTGTTCACTCTAACTATGGAGAGAGGTTTTTCCTCCATTAAATATCATTCCCAAGTGGCTCCAGCTGACAAAGGTGGTTGTGAATGTTGGGATTCAAAATTTGCAACTTTTTGCAAAAATTGCACATTGTAACTTTGACAACTTTTAACAACTTTTTGGAAAAGTTGTCAAAACTAACTAAACTTGTAAAGTTCAGTGTTTTTACTCCATAGGGAATCTTAGAAGGCCTAAAATTACATTCCTACCCTTCCTTAGGTCCCCTAGACTATTCTAGTCTACTCTAACCAAATTTTCCAATTTGACTAAGGTGGACAACTAAGTTTATAACATCACATAGTGTCCCCTTGTCTTACATTTTAGGAATTTATTAAGAACATTGGATCTAAGATCCAATAATAACCCTAACCCATCTTTCTTGGGTCCACTAATGTGTGTACCATGGATGAAATTGAGGGTTATCCTGCACCATACTCCTGGGGTGCATTGATCTCAAGTTCTCTTGAGATGAGATCTTCTAAATTGGAGCCATGCTTCTGAATTTCTTGCTCATCCATCCATACAAATTCCTCCTCAGGACTATCTTTCCATTTGACCAAATATTTCTTGTAAACATTATTTTTTGTTGGTTTGATGACCTTGGCCTCCAAAATCTTCTCAAACCTCTTTGGTGCGTGAGAGGGTAGACTTGCAACATCTTCTTCAATTTCTTCCACCTGTACTTCAGAACCTGCATTTACATCACCTTTATATGGGGTTAGATCACAAATATTGAATATAGGAGAGATGCCAAGGTGTGAGGATAATTCAATCTCATATACATTCAACCCATGTTTCTTCAAGACCAAACAGGGTCCTACTTTCTTCATGAGTAGTTTGGTGTGTTTTCCTTTAGGTAATCTCTCCTTCTTGAGATATGACCACACCAAGTCTCCCACCTGCAACTGAACATCTCTTCTCTGCTTGTCTTTGGCTTGTTTATACTTGTCTTCACTCTTCTCAAGTGCCAATCTCACTGAGTCATGAATTTTTTTCATACTCTCTGCAAACTCTTCTCCATGAGCACTGATTAGAGTGGTTTGTGGTAACTCTCTAAGTTCCAAGATGCCTCTTGTACTTTTCCCATACACAATTTGAAAGGGACTCTTCCCTGTACTTCTATTGACTAAGTCATTGAAAGAAAATTATGCTTGGGGTAGGACTGCATCCCACTTGTCTCCATATTGTTTTGTCAAACACCTAATTATATTTCCAAGTGATTTGTTTACCACTTTTGTCTGCCCATCTGTTTGCGAATGGTAGGCAGAACTAAAGCTTAAATTGGTCCCTAACCTTTTCCACAAGGTTCTCCAAAAGTGACCAATAAACTTCACATCTCTATAAGAGAGAATGGTTTGAGGTAAGCCATGAATCCTCACTATTTCCTTGAAGAACAAAATTGCAATTGCTGATGCATCATTAGTTCTTTTACAAGGGATAAAGTGGTCCATTTTACTAAACCTCTCCACTACAACATAGATTCTATCATATCCCTTTTGTGTTCTAGGCAATCCCATCACAAAGTACATGCTATAACTCTCCCAAGGTCTTGTAGGAATAGGTAGAGGTTGGTATAGTCCTTCATTTGTGGATGTACCCTTGGCCCTTTGACAAATTGTGCATGTCTCTATAATTTTCCTTACTTCAGCTTGAAGTTTAGGCCAATAATAGAACCTTCTCACCTTTTCCAATGTCTTGTCCAAAACAAAATGTCCTCCCATGCTGCCTGCATGTTTTTCTCTAATGATTTTCCCCCTCATTGAACACTTTGGAATGCATAACTGGTGTCCCTTGAACAAGAGTCCATTTTGAATCAAATAGTCTGCATAGTCCACATGGTAAGCCTCTAAAAAGTCAGAACACACCTTATAAATATTTCTAAAATCATTATCATCCTTATATAGGTCCTTCAATTAATCAATCCCTACACTTTGGAGTTGGATTTGTTGCACAACTAAAGATCTCCTACTTAATGCATCTACCACCTTATTGGAAACTCCCTTTTTATGTTTGATTGAGAAGGTGTAGGCTTGTATTGATTCTACCCACTTCATGTGTTTATGGCTTAATTTCTCTTCACTGTTTAGGAAACTTAAGGCTTGGTTGTCTATGAAGACAAAAAATTCTTTCAGAAGGAGGTAGTGCCTCCATTTCTTCAATGACTGAACTAATGCATATATTTACAAGTCATAAGAGGAGTATTTCCTCTTCACTTCATTCAAATTCTCACTGAAAAAGGCTATAGGTCTCCCTTCTTGGCTTAAGACAGCCCCAATATCTAAGTTAGAAGCATCACATCCAATAGTAAATATCTTTTGAAAATCAGGAAAGACTAGGATAGGCTTTTACATTACCTTCTTTTTCAGCATTTGGAAGGCTTCTTTTGCATCTTTGTTCCACACAAACTTGCACTTCTATCCACCTTTGATGGTTTCAAGGATAGGAGCACACAACTGACTGGAATTCCTTATGAATTTTCTATAAAAATATGCCAGCCCATGAAAACTCCTGACTTTTGTCATTGTCCTAGGAGAAGGCCAATTCAATATGGCTTCTACCTTCTCAGGGTCCATTTTGATGTTCCCTCCCGAGACTACAAATCCCAAATATATAAGTTCTTCCTGCATAAAAATACATTTCTCTAAATTTATGAAAAGCTTCTCTTTATGCAATCTCTTTAGGACCAAATTAAGATGTTCCAAATGTTCCTCCTTACTTTTTCTAAAGATAAGGATGTCATCAAGGTATATTATGACAAATTTGCCAAGAAATGGTTTAAGCACCTCATTCATGAGCCTCATGAATGTGCTAGGGGCATTGGATAGGCCAAAGGGCATCACCCTCCATTCATAGGGCATCACCCTCCATTCATACAAGCCTTCATTGGTCTTAAATGTAGTTTTCCACTCATCTCCAGCCCTAATCCTAATTTGGTGGTAGCCACTCTTCAAATCCACCTTAGAATAGTACCTTGCACCTCCTAAGTGATCTAATAGATCCTCTATCCTAGGCATAGGAAACCTTTACCTAATTGTGATTCTATTTATAGCTCTAGAATCAGTACACAATCTCCATGTGCCTTCCTTCTTAGGGGCCAAAAGAATTGGTACTGCACAAGGACTAAGACTCTTTGTAATCAAACCCTTATCCAAGAGTTCTTGAATTTGTCTTTCCATCTCTTTGTTTTGTTCAGGGGTTAACTTTTATGCTGCCTTATTGGGCAAGGTTTCTCTTGGAATCAAGTCTATGTTGTGACTTATGTCTCTGATTGTGGGCAACTCATTTGGTAAATCTTTGGTCACAATGTCTTTATACTAGTCAAGTAGGTCTACAAATTATTTAGGGCCTACTCTCCTTAGGGGTTTTACTTCTTTCTCAGCCTTCTTAGGTCTATCATCTTTAGGAAAAATGTCTAAAGCATAGAAAGGAGTCTTTTCTTCTTTTAAAGTTTTCAAAAACTCTTTCTCACCTACAAACAAACATTTGGAATCCTTTTGTTCCTCTAAAAAATCAGATAGTGGCAAGAATGTTACCTTTTCCCCTTTGTGATTGATGGTGTAGGTGTTTAGCCTCCCATCATGGTGAGCTTCCACATCATGATTCCATGGTCTCCTAAGTAGCAAATGGCATCCATCTGTGGGGACAATATCATAGAGAACTTTATCCTTGTAGTTTCCAAGTTGGAGTTCCACCCAAGCTTGTTCCTCTATGATAGTCTGTTGCTTCTTAGTTAGCCATGATACCTTGTAAGGGTTTGGATGTGGCACCCTCCTTAGCTTTAGTTTCTTTACTTCCTCCTCTAACACCGATTTGTCCATAGACCCACTGTCAATCACCATCTTGCAGACTTTGTCTCCCACCTTGCATGTGGTTCTAAATAAGTTCTTCCTCTGAGGTGGCTCTTGAGTGTTTGGAGCCTTCAATAATGTCCTTCTAATCATAAGGACTTCTCCTTCCTTAGGTGGTGCATAAGATCCATGTGAGTTGTGTCCTTGGTTCTCTTCTTCTCTAACCATGTTTTCCCTTCTCTCTGTCTGATTGCTTTCCTTTTTAGGACACTTGGATGCAAAGTGCCCCACTTGGTTACATTTGTAACACCTTGGAGGTCCTAAATTTCTTCCTCCAAACCTTCCCCTTGAATCTCCTCTTCTTCCTCTATAGGAGCCTCTAGAACTTCCCTCCCCAAAGGATTTCTCTTGACTGATTTCTTTATGACTGGTCTCACAAAACTTTCTAGGATCTTTTCCTCTCCCACTATTTGTTCCTCTTCCTCTACTACCAAAGTCTCCCAGGCCTCTGCCTCTTATACTTTTCTCTTGTCTCCTTTTAAGTTTTTCTTCAATCTTCAGTGCTAATTGTTAGCACTTTTGGACAGTGGTAGGGGAACACAAACTTAGTTCATCTTGGATGTTTATCCTCAACCCTTGTATATATCTAGCAATTTTGACACTCTCTGGTTCAACTAACTTAGACTTCATGGTAAGCTTTTGGAATTCCTCAGTATAACTTGAGATGTCCATTTCCTTCTGCCTTAGACTTTGTCTCTTATTATGAAGTTGAACTTCATAGTCTTCCGGTACATAGGCTTCCTTCACCAACATCACCATCACCATCTTCTTCCAAGTGCTTACTAGATTCTTCTCCATTTTCACCCTCTCTGCTTGAGTGAAGTTCCACCAAGTTAGGGCAAACCCTTTCAACTTGGACTTTGCTATCTTAACCTTCTGATGCTTTGGTATCTCCTCACAGTCAAAGAAACTAGTGAGTGCATCAATCCAATCCATGACTTCTTCTGGATCCATCTTCCTATTGTAGATAGGTAGGTCAAGTTTGGTATCCATGGTTCTCCTCTCCATAGATTTCAAAGTCTTTAAGAGTGGCCTCTATGCAGCAGGGACTTCTTCTTCATCATCCTTCTGCCAAGGGGTCTCTTCCTCACTCCCATCTTCTTCAACTCCAGAGTCCTTACTACTCCCATTCTTGACTTGTTCCTTGAGCCTTTCCATTTCTTTCCTCATCATCTTCCTCTTTGCATCATGCTCTTTCGCCACCCTTAGTAGTTCAACATTGGACATCCTATTAGAAAGTTCACTGTCATCTCCTCCATCAAACATGATTGCAACTCTATCTTCTTCCAAAGATCTACTAGTTGCTCTGATACCACTTGTAGAAGAGCCCCAAAATATGTCAAAACTAACTCTCTAGGGATCCACAACACCCCTACTCCCACACAATCTAGGTCTCTACTAAAGAGTTCCCAAACCCACATTCACAAGACTAGGTATTCCACTAGCCTTCAATGCCCAAAAGGGCCAAATAGGACACAACTAGAACCAAGTAATCCAGGGATGAAAAAAGGGTTCTATCAACTTTAGATCATCATATTAGATGAAATAAGACACAAATCCACCATTGAGTTGTCACTGAGATCTTGGATACCTATCCCACCATAGGGCTACAAGGAGAAAATATGGATTTCTAAGGGTAACTTACTTGGAACTCCACAAAAGAAAGTTTTAACCACCCCAAAAGTCTCTAATCCATATAAAAACAACACCCTCCAAGCTAGGGTTCTTGACCAATCCCCTAACTCCTGTTGTCCGCAAATCTCTCCTAGGCCTAATAGGGCTAATAGGCCACTTTTCCAAAGCAACTACTAGAATATAAACTCAATTTCTTATCCCACCAATTGGGAAACTTGTAGGATCATACCAAACATATAAATCCAAGGATTCAAACTTTCACTCCACCCCTAGCCAAAGTTGTGTCTCAAAAACTCAAAACTAGACAGTCACATATGGATGCCTGTCCCAAAGATTCAATCATCTCTCCCTCCACCGACTGCCTTTTGATATAAGACCTCAAAATTATTAAATTACATCCTCCCCCCTTACTCTCCCCAAAGGCTCATAATTTTCCCATGGTGGAGTCTCTGGGAAAGAGGATTTTGGTATCAAAACCCTAGTTATGGCCTTTCACAGACCAGTGAGCAATAAAAAATGGATATCTCTTGATCCCCTACACTTGAATAAATCAAACCAGATGGATGGAACATTCCACTAAGAAACTGAATCAACTTTTCCCCAACTTCAATGGTGCATTGGTATCCGTGTAGGGTCATACAACTCTAAAAATCAGTTAGAAATATAGAAAATAGTTTGGATTTTATTAAGTTCAATGCAAAAAATTTACAAATTGTTCACTCTAATTGTGGAAAGAGGTTTTTCCTCCATTACATATCATTCCCAAGTGGTTCCAACCGAAAAAGGTGGTTGTGAACATTGGGATTCAAAAGTTGTAACTTTTTGCAAAAATTGCACTTAGCAACTTTGACAACTTTTTGCAAAAGTTGTCAAAACTAACTAAACTTGTAAAGTTCGGTGTTTTTACTCTAAAGGGAGTCTTAGAAGGCCTAAAATGACATTCCCACCCTTCCTTAGGTCCCCTAGACTATTCTAGTCTACTCTACCCAAATTGTCCAATTTGACTAAGGTGGACAACTAAGTTTATAACATCACTTAGTGTTCCCTTGTCTTACATTTTAGGACTTTATTGAGAAAATTGGATCTAAGATCCAATCATAACCCTAACCCATATTTCTTGGGTCCATTAATGTGTGTACCATGGATGAAATTGAGGGTGCTCCTGCACCAGTTGATCTTTACTATGCAATAAGTACAGTGACTTTGTTATGGGCCAGACCCTATTAGGAGTCTTTTACAAATAACCCTGTTAGGGGTGAGGACTCACTGTCCAAAAGCTCACTGCTAAAATGATGAAGGATGCAACCTTTAGTAAATAGATATAGTTGTCTTGAGCAGTTCCAATGTATTGTATGCACTCTCTGCTTCTTCACATAGATCTTTATTTGATGAATGAAATAGCTTTACTATCCCAAAACAATCAACATTCTACTCTATTCTTGTTCTATCTCTTTTCTTATCATTCACACTTAGCGATCACAAAATGAACTGCTATATGTATCTTCTCCAAAAGATATGATCACGTCGGCTGTAGGAGTCCCTTCAATGCTTCTCTTATTGGCTGAACTAAGCACGCAACATAAATAGAACTGCGCAACTCAAAATGAATAGATGCACCGCTTCACATAGTCAACTCCACCAAGATTATCCAAACATCATGCTTCAAATGAACCATGATTAGCGCCTTTGGATAATTATCTTTTACTCATAACTAAACATGAATCTAATCATGCATATCTCATAGATAGGTGCAACTTAAGAATCAATAGAATTACTGTCGGCTTCCTGAAGACAGTCTTCTAAAACTGTGGCTGGTAAACAGAGTAATCATAACTCAACTGTTACTGAACTTCTGCATCTACGTGTATGCACAAGGTATAGTAACTATGTCTAAAACATAAAAAAAACCGTGCATGGCTTCCACATATCCATACTTAAAAGTGAATACAGTTCATTGTTGTATACTATATGTTGTCATCAATGACAAACATACAGTCAACTATTTTCACAAAGGAAAATCTCCAACAATCTCTTCCTTTGACATTGATGGAAACATATGATTAAAAAAACCATCAATCCAAAAGTGTCTTCTTTCTTTTTACAATCTTCTCAATAACCTCATCAAGGGTTCCTCTTCACTGCTACATCTTCTCTGACTGTGTTTTTATTTTCATGACTATATACTCCCCCAGTGTATATGCTCCCCCTTACTATATATTCCCCCTTTGACATCAATGGCAAAGGATGCCAAACAGAGTTAAGAACATGTACTACTTCAGAAGTAGAGTAGTCAACCACTCATTAGTCACCAAGGACTGATGCATTTTATGTGAGTTCTAATTAGACTTAGGAAAGGGAATTACTCCAAACTTCTTTCTGAGATACTCAAAAGTATCTTTAGATAGAGATTTCATGAATATGTCAGCCAACTGATCTTTGGTGCTCACATAATCCAATTTCACTTCTCTTTCTGCAACTTTTTCTCTTAGAAAGTGATATTTTATTTCTATGTGTTTTGTCTTTGCGTGCATCACAGGGTTCTTTGACATATTAATGGTGTCAAGGTGTTGTCACAATGAATGATAATAGGATAATAAATCTTAATTCCAAAGTCTTTAATCATATGTTTGATCCAAACCATTGTTGAACAATTCAATGTGGCTTCTACATATTCAGCTTTTATTGTTGACTGAGAAATACAGTTTTGGTTTTTGCTTGTCCAAGTAACCAACCTATCTCCAAGAAATATAGCTCCTCCTGAGGTACTCTTTCTATCATCAATGAAACCTTCCCAATCTACATCTGTGTACACATTCAGTTCTACATTTTCTGAATTAGGATACCATAAACCATAGTCTATAATTCCCTTTAAATATTTGAATATTCTTTTTATTTCCATTAGGTGATTCTGTTTAGGTTTAGCTACAAATCTCCCAACAATGCCAACTGCATTAGATATATCTAGTCTAGATTGAGTGATATATATGAGTTCTCCAATCATGGATTTGTAAAGTGTTTTGTCAACTGCAGTGGAGTCATCATTTTTAGAAAGCTTGCTTCCTGTTATCATAGGAGTGCTTACTGGTTTGCAGTCTTCCATCTTGAATGTATTTAATATCTCCTTTACATATTTAGACTGATTTATGAATATACCTATGTCTTTCATCTTTACATTTAATCCCAAAAAGTATTTTATAGGTCTAATCATGCTCATTTCAAATTCACTCTGCATCTCTTTGGCAAATTCTGCACTAAGCTTGTCATTACCTCCAAAAATGATGTCATCAACAAAAATAGCAACAAGTAGTAATCCTTCAGGTGTCTCTCTAATGAATAAGTTGCAATTTGTTGTTCCCTTTTTGAATCCAATCTTTTTTAAGTAGCCATCAAGTCTCTCATACCATGCTCTTGGGGCCTGTTTGAGTCCATAGAGGGTTTTGTTTAGTCTGCATACCATGTCAGGTTTGTCTAAAAGTTTGAATCCTTCAAGCTACTCTATGTAGATTTCTTCCTTCAAGTCACCATTCAAAAATTCTGACTTAATATCCATCTAATATACCTTGAAGTTCTTGAATGTTGCATAGGCTAAAAACAAATTTATAGCTTCCAGTATACTCACAAGGGAAAATGTATCAGAATTGTCAATTCCTTCTCTTTACGCATATCCTTTACATACCAATCTTGCTTTGTTTCTTATTACTATTCCATCTTCATTCATTTTGTTTCTAAATATCCACTTAGTTCCAATCACGTTTTTGTCACAAGGTCTAGGGACGAGTTCCCATGTGTCATTCTTAATTATTTGATCTAATTCTTCTTGCATTTCACTTTTCCAATATGAATCATTACACGCATCTTCAACACTTAAGGGTTCAATTTGTGAAAGTAAACATACCTCTTCATCAATGGTTGAACCTTTTGCTCTGGATCTTGTCAAAAATTTACTGCTCTGATCTCCAATGATATATTCTGTGGGAGGTCACAACAAAAATTCTGATCACCAAGCTTTCAAAGATCCATTTCCTCCCCATGGAAAAGGTGAATCATCTAAAGGCAAAAATATTGATGCTAAGGTTAACTATACATACACCAATAACGACAATGTTATTAATATGGTTGAACCTGTTGATACTGAATATTGTAATGTCATCATTCTCAAGGGAAGGGAAGATACTTCCAAGTCCAAAACACCTTTCATTTTGTGAGGGTCTACACCTCAATCTTCTGAACAAGAGCAGTCTCAAGTCAGTGCTAATTTTTTTACTCAATCTCGTGCTAATATCATCCTCAAAGGCCTTGAGCCTTCTATGTCTACATCAACTCAACCTTCAAACAAAGCTAAGGTTGACTCTGCCAATAAGAATCCAAAAGTGGGTTCCTCATCTAATACTGCCAATTACAACATTCTCGATCAATTGCAATGTACTAATTCCCAGATAACTATTTTTGAGCTCCTAAAAATCTCCCCTACTCATAGGGAAATCCTGGACAAAGCCCTCACTAAGGAAAATATCCCAAAAGATCTTGATCTCGATCGGTTTCAGTCCATGGTAGGTCACTTGACCTCCTCCCATTATTTGTCTTTCTCTGAGGAAGACAACCATTCTTTGAGTCACCCACATAATAATCCTCTACACATTGAAGTCATGATAGGTCCAAAGCATTTTCATCATGTTCTCATAGATAATGGTGTTGGCCTCAATATTTGCTCTGCTAGTTTCCTTACTGAGTTAGGCTACGATGAAGATTACATTGATTCTCGCAAAAAGATTACTATTAAGGCCTATGATGAGGAAGAATGTAAATCTAAGGGGCTAGTTGTGTTTCCAATCAGAGTTGGCCCTGTTGAACGAGATGTTATCTGTCAAGTGCTTGACATTCCTTTTCCATGCAATATTCTTTTAGGCAGGACATGGATCCATGAAATGCAGGCTATCCCTTCAACATACCATCAATGCATTAATTTCCCATTCCAAGGATCTAAAGTGACTATACCCACTAACACATGCTATGATTGCAACGCCCTCACAAAATCTACTGACATCTTTGTGCCTACCAACAGAGAATCTTTGAACTCCTTGAGACTAAATTAAAAGAAATGGAAAAGAGTTTGACACTCAGAGAAACTGACATGGGAAGATATAAGATTGAACATGTGATATCTATTACATCTTTGCCTTTGTCTCCATGTTCTTTTGGGAGACCCTCTAAGAGCACTAAACCTTCTATGGTTCCTCCTCCAACAAAGTATGGTGGTACCTTTTTACAAGCCACAATACCATTAGAAGAAGAAGCTAAAAACATAGCTATCAAAGCTTGGATCTATAAAGGAGAAGACAATTCTAAACAAACTACTCCTCCTTATGACATAAAACCTGAGCAATATGGAAAAGGTCTATCTATTATGCAACATTTTGGCTATAAAGGAAATGGTCCCATAGGTTTGAATCATAAGGGATTGATTGCACCACTTGAAGCTATTGGTCACAGAACACACGAATCTATAGGTATAGGCTTCTAGAAACTCACATTTCAACTGGGGATAAACAAGTTTGTACCTCAAGAAGATAAACAACCAACACCTAAAGAAACATCTAAAACTGAAGAATCTGAAGATAGCTCTGATGAGGATAGTTTTCCTTATCCTATTCCTCCAGACCTGGCAGCATTCTTTGTTGTGCTAGATGACTTTATATCGTGGGTCAGTATAGTAGACACTAACAGTGATTCTGAAGACACCACTTCCTTTGCTCCATTAACTTATGAGGAGTGGAAAGAAATATATACTCTAAATCCAGGTCATAAAGGTGATTTATACATACCATCACACTTTCAAGAATAGTTTGAATAGGAATCCCAGTCACTTCTCACTACACAAGAGGTAGCTAATGCTACAAACACTAATGAGGTACCTAGGTCAAAAGGTACTCATTTGACCATAGCATAGATACTAGGTAGAACTCATCCCAACTAGGGACAAAGGGTTGATTTCACTCACGTTCTTGACATGACACCTAATGATGAAACAGACTCTCATGAATATGAGTTTGATAGCTTGTCATATGCCACCTCTGACAGAGATACAGATATAGCTAGCGCATATGAAAACCTTCTCGAAGTAGGTGAAGGGTCTAGTGTAAGGTCACATGAGTCTAACTCCATAGATGTTAACATGTCATCTACTATGGTCGCTAGGAATCAAAGGAATTCAACTATACCTCTGAATGAGATCACTTTAGGTCTCGACTTGCTTGTCCATGCTTTTGATGATTATACCATGAATGCACTTGAACCTGTCACTTCTCTTTCACTTTTCCATCCTGATCTTATAGACTAGAACTCTACCTCCCCATCTAATGAAGTCCTTACGTTCCAGAATGATTACACTCTTACCTGTTACCTATACACTGTCAAACCTATAACATCCTCCACTAGTGAAGAAAGTGTCAACATGATTGAGGTTGACATCAAGTATCTTAGTCACAAAATCAAAAGAAGAAAAAATAGGTGCTCTGATGGTGAAAACCACATAGTGGCAGTATCAGAGCCTAAAATAGTCAAAATAAAAGACATATCCAAGGGTGAAAATCTCTCCGAGGTGCCCGAGGATGAGATACTTGATGCACTTCCAAGTCATTTCCAGGAAAGGTCATCTGTGCTTATCAAACTAGCTCAACCAATCAACTTGGGTACAGAGGCAGAACCTTAGATCATTCACTTGGCACAATCACTGTTAGAGGCAGAAAGAGAGGAATTCACTACATTCTTCAGAAGAAAAAAGATAAAATTTGCATAGAAATATTCAAACATGCCAGGATTAGACCCTAATCTAATCATGCATGATTTGTCCATTGCACAAGGTGTCAAGCCTGTTAAGCAAAAAATTCACAAAATGTATCCACATGTGGCTATACTTGTCAAGGTTGAGTTGGAGAAACTTCTTAAGGCAGTGTTTATCAGAGTAATTGACTATGCAGAATGGATCTCTAATATTGTTCTAGTATCAAAGCATGATAAATCTATTTGAGTCTACATAGACTTCAGAGACTTGAATTTGGCATGTCCTAAGGATGAATTTCCATTGCCTAATATTGATATGATTGTAGATATGACAGTAGGGTATGAAATGTACTCACTAATGGATGGTTTCTCTAGCTACAACCAGATAAAAATTACACCAGAGGACCAAGAGAAAACTTCTTTCACATGTGCCTGGGGCACTTTCTGTTCGAA
The DNA here is from genome assembly GCA_018584345.1 of Thuja plicata. Lineage (NCBI taxonomy): Eukaryota > Viridiplantae > Streptophyta > Pinopsida > Cupressales > Cupressaceae > Thuja > Thuja plicata. The sequence continues at coordinate 1,696,368 of MU225345.1, forward strand.
TGTCATGCCCTTTGGACTCAAAAATGCTGGTGCTACATATTAGAGAGTTGTTACTACTATATTTCATGATGTGATGCATAAAACAATGGAATATTATATGGATGACACTTTAGCTAAGAGCATGCACTGAAATAAGCATCTTGTAGATCTAGGTCCTATACTAGATCATATGGAATAGTTCAGTCTGAGGCTCAATCCTAAGAAATGAGCATTTGGTGTAACATCTAGAAAATTGCTTGGCTATATCATCTCTACCAAAGGCATCGAAGTGGATCCCACAAAAGTACAAGCTATCATGGAAATGTCACCACCGAAGAATATTAGACAAATGAGAGGGCTTCAAGGCCGACTACAGTCTATCCAGTGTTTTATCTCACAACTGGTGGACAAGTCACAACCATTCACCAAGACTTTACACAAAGTTGTGGCTTATCAATGGAATAAAGAATGTGATGAAGGGTTCACACAAATCAAATAGTATCTTGCGAACCTGCCAATCTTGATGCCTCCTATTCATGGGAAGCCACTTATACTTTACATCTCTGCTACGGATACATCATTGGGCATCCTATTGGATCAAGAAGACCAGCACAACAAAGAAAGGGCTATCTATTACATTAGTAGAACTCTAGTCTCATATGAATCAAAATATTCTACCATAGAGAAGGCTTTCCTTGCTGTGGTATTTGCTTCAAAAACATTGTGGCACTATATGCTGGCTCATACTACACATCTAATTGGTAAAATTGATCCTTTGAAATATTTTCTCAGTAAAGCTACCCTCATGGGTAGACTAGCTAAATGGGTCATGCTTCTTAGTGAATTTGATATTGAATATGTTGAAAGAAAAGCCATTAAGGGATAGGCAATTGCAGATCAATTTGCAGAAGCACCTCTAGTAGATCATCAACTATTGCACATTGAATTCCTGAATGAGTCCATATTACTTCTCACATATTGATCCTGGACTATGTTTTTTGATGGTTTATTTACCCAATAGGGATCAGGTGCCGGGATATTGTTCATTACACCTCAAAGGTACTCTTTACCAAAAGAATATAAGATGTTGTTTCCTTGTACAAACAACATTGCTGAGTACAAAGCCCTAATCAATTGTATGAAGATCTCCCTTGAATGGTGAGTAGATGAACTCAATGTTCTTGGAGATTCACAGTTAGTCATCAATCAAGTAAATGATATCTATCAGACAAAGGACAATAAGTTGGTGCCTTATAAACAGTTGGTTGATGACCTCAAAAATTATTTTGTTCACATCACATTTCAACAAGTTCTGAGGGTAGATAATAAAGCAGCAGATGCCTTGGCTACTCTTGCCTCCATGTTACAGATGCCAGAAAATGATTTTTGACATGAATTCCTTATGGAGACGTTACGCTACCCAGCCTATGATTCCTGTAATTCCTAGATGATCTGTTCTCTCATTGGACATGACTCATCTTGCTACCATCATATCTTTTCCTACCTTTGTGACCAGATTGTTCTGGACACTTACACCTAGAATGAGAAACATCACTTAATCCCTAGTGCTTCATGGTTTGTCATCATAGCTAACAACTTGTATAGACGTGGTCTAGATGGTACCCTCCTTAGGTGTTTAGAACCTGATGAGTCCAAATGTGTGTTAGTAGAGGTGCATGAAGGCATCTGTGGGTCTCACTCTAATGGCCTAACATTGGCCTGTAAGCTTATTAGAGTTGGTTACTATTGGCCAGATATGGAAAAAGAAGCTACACATTTTGCTAAGTCTTGCAAACAATGTCAACTACATGGTAATATGATTCATGCTCCAGCCAAGGAGCTTATTCCCTTCATTACTTTCTGGCCATTTCAACAATGAGCCTTTGACTTAGTGGGTCAGATTTATCCCTCATCCTCAAATGGGCATAAGTTCATAATCACAGCTACAGACTATTTTACCAAATGGGTGGAGGCAGTCCCTCTCACCGTTGCCAATGGAAAATCAGTAGCTATGTTCATTCTCAGCTACATCATCTGTAGGCATGGTGTACCCTTAGCAATAATCACTAATAATGGGGGACAATTCAAAAACAAGGATTTGATAGAGCTATGCTCTCAGTTTAAAATTACTTAGCATTGGTCTTCCATCTATTATCCTCAGGGTAATGGACAGGTGGAAGCATCCAACAGGACAATCCTTAAAATCCTGCATCATACAGTGCACAAATCCAGATGAGATTGGCATCTCTAGATCAATCCAGCTCTCTGGGCATTTAGGACAAGCATAAGAAAACCAATAGGGGCTACTCCCTATGCTTTGGTTTATGGAGCAGATGTTGTGTTACCAATTGAGGTTGACATTCCTTCTCTACAAGTCTCCTTGAAGGGCCTCATTACTGATGAAGATAACAGAATATCTCAACTACAAGAGCTAGAAGTACTTGATGAATGTTGGCAAGTGGCATTTGATCACCTTAGAGCATACCAGAAAAGGATGTCCAAGAGCTATAACAAGAAGGTTAGACCAAGGGATTTCCAAGCGGGTGACCTCGTTTTGAGGGAGAACCCTAAAAATCAACAACATCAGATCGAAAAAGGAAAATTTGAACCAAACTGGCTTGGTCCGTATATTTTTACTGTAGTGTTTGGGTCTGGCACCTATCAAATTTCTACTACTGAAGGAGAACAACTCAAAGAGCCCATCAACGCTCTTAATCTGAAGCGGTTCTATAGCTGAGACATCTTCAGTGTGCTCATGTATATAGTAAAGTCCTAAAAAAATTCTAAAAATATGAAAAAGTCTTGAAAAAATGATCATCTTAGTGAAAACCTAGCAATAGGCGCTTTGATGTATCTCCAAAAAATCATATATTCCAAAAATACAAAAAAAAATTAAAAATTCAAAAATACAAAAAAAAAAAGAGAAAAAGAGAAAAGGTGCCATTGATGAAAACCTGGCAAACAGGCGTCATGGTAGCAAAAAAAAATTATGCCAAGAAGATGAAAACCTGGTAAATAGGCACCTCTTGTTCCACAATGCTATATCTATCGCAGCACCACTTGGCTTTACGCATTTTCTTTCCTGCATTGCTACTTTCCTTCTTTCCTGCTTACATTTGCTTTCAGTTGCCCGTCAAGACACCAACTTACATGGATTGAAACTGGTCATACTCTCAGGGAAACCCTCCTGATCTAGGGGGCACTGTCCTACTACCTTTTGGGATCTTCTTCACGACAGTCACCAGTGGTTCTCACTGTGTCTACCTACTGTCACTTAGCTTATACAGAGTTCTCTCATCTTGATAATCTCCCTCACATCAGTCACCAGTGGTTCTCACTGCGTCTGTCTACTTTCATTGTTCTATTGAGATTTCTCACATCCATTCCAGTTGAAGTTTATATGCTCAAACGCTCTATCTATCGATACTCTGTATTGATGATTCTTTTCTTTAGTTTGTACATATCTTTCAGTCACTTTCATGACACTCTGGTTCCTTTGCGAACCCTCTTGACTTGACATTGATTTAGTGCCATACGCTTGGGCACAATCAAATCTGGTTTGTCCTCGCAACATACGTCAAGTCAGTCATCGTTACTTGGGGGCATGGGTCCCCCATTTGATCACATCTTTGGTTTACACCTGAGTCAGTGATCTTGTCATTTCTCAAGGACAACTCGCTACTAACACAAAGTGGTATTTTTCAACACCACCATAAACAGTTTTTTTTAACACTATCTTTGGACACATCTATGTTTTATAATACACATCAGATATCTCAAATGTAAACATCTATTGATAACAATAAAACACAATGCACTCACAAGTACAACGGTGTTTTTCAACACCTCTAAACATGAATATATTCAAAAACTTTGAAAATGGCTGAGCTATGATTGAATATTTCTTTGTATACTGTCTATTCTCATGAATTTCATTGATATTTTCTTTGACTACTTCTTGTTGGTGTAGTCCTGATGATTCGGTAACGTCAAATAAATAGGGTGTATGTGATAAGAGCTCCCGCAGTAAGGTGGAACAGCCTCACATGCCTCGATCTTATTTATTTGAATGCCATGGTGAGGTCGGTACTATCTCCTTGCCTATTATTGCTCTATTTTTTATTGCTTTGTTTTTTTTACGCATGATCACACTCATGGTTATCTTGGCTTTGAATGCCTCGATACTGCTGTACTCTTGCAACATTAACTGGAAATAATATTCAAGTCATCTTGGCTTTTGTGCCCTAGTGCTTACGTTCATTTTCTACATTTTATCTTATGACAAGTCATATTCATATCCTTATGGTTGCATTGTGGTGCTAGTAAGGCTTGTATCGAATTTATGTTCCAAAAAAAAAATGCTCAATGATGATGATTTTGTGATGGGTCTCACAACCATGTCCTAGAATTGCACTCTCATATTGCATCTAGCATAGGATTGCATGTTCATTATAGACTTGCATTGTGGCAGTGATTCAGTGTTCTCTTCATTGATTTCTCCTGGGTTCATACATTGGGGAGTTCTTCACTGTCCTGGTTTCATTATGACTATACAGGTGTTTGGTCCTCACTCTCAATTCTTCACATGTTCTTTTGGTTAGCATTTGTCATCCTGCATGAGATGTTAGTACCATATACATTACATAGTCACAACTCATTATCATCTACACATTGCATTAACATATTCTCATTCATAAGTGCATTCACATCCATCATTTGCATACATATGTCTTTGTATCTATGTACATGTGCATTTCATACATTTACATATATTCCAAACATGTTCATGTACATTTGCATACATTTTTATCATCTACACATCTAAAGCATATAGGAAACATCTCATAAAAGACAATATGACACATGTAATGATACTAAATGATGAGCTCATATATATATATATATATATATATATA
>MU225345.1:1705432-1741392 GCA_018584345.1 Thuja plicata
AATTTTGTTGCATTTGTCATTCTTTTGAATCATCAAAGTCCTATTGTACTAGGCAATTCTGAGTTTTGACTGACTCTACTCGACCTAAGTGTCAAATGCAGAAAATCCTAAATCTGCATTAATCATATATTATGTTTAATTCCTAAATATTTATTGGCTAAACAAACCTTCTAATCAAATTAATTTAATTATAAAGTCTTAGCAATTTAATTAAATTAAATTCACCCTCTTTAGCTAAAACACATGAAAAAGGGATTAAATAATATTTAATTATTAAATAAATATCCTCATTTCAATAATCAAATTTAAATATTTAGATAATTGAGAAAAAACTATTTATGAGGTCATATTTTTTTAATTAATTGGATATTCTCTCAAAAATATTTCTTCTGTTTAGAAATGGAAACTTTGAATTAATTGTGCTTTAAAGAGAAAGAAAACAGTTAAATCAAATAAAACAGAATTAAATCAAAGAAAGAAAATAGTTAAAGCAAAGGGAAAAACAATTTATTGTATTCTTTTAAATAAAGCTTTCTAATTTAAACTGACTTTTCTATCTGTTTTATTTCAAAGAGGAAAGTTTCTATCCTGATCACCTCTGAGTCTATAAAAGAACTCTCATTCCTCATTCAAAACTCTCACTTTCATGCATTGTTAGAATACTGATTTATTGCCACATTCTTAGTTGATAATCTCATATATAATAATCTCATTTTACAATAGATTAATTTCACTTTCTAGAATAATTGCATTGAAATCATGTCTTAGATTAATCTTACATCTTTCAATTCTTAGAATAACCTTGCATTGTATTGCATTCATGGAGAAAAATCCTGCATTCCTAGATTGGTCTATGGTTGTGAGACTCTCGTTCTGAGAGCTATTTTGAAAACCGCATCTGGATAGAAGGCAATAGGTCGAATCATGCAGGCAGGCAGGATGAATAATCTCATATTCAGTCTTGTATGTATCTGATGAAGAAGGACTATGTTGAAGTGTATGGTGAGTTAACAAGGCCAAATTTACCACATACATTATCTAGATGTGTATTTTGAGATTTTAGGTGTAACACTTTCATCTGTAATCTGTGATTCTTCTTGACTTGGTTCAAGATTATTGCATGACACATCAATACAGTCAAACATTTCTTCACTAACTATTTCTTTATTGATAGGTCTAGGTTCATCTTCAATCATAGGTGCATATTCATAATATCTTTCTTGAATCATGAATTTCTCATCAATCTTCACATGAGCACTTTCAATGATTTTATTCAACCTTAAATTAAAACATCTGTAAGCTTTTCTCTTAGTAGAGTAACCAAGAAAAATACCTTCATCGCTTCTAGCATCAAAGTTTCCAACACCATCATCTCTCTTGATGTAGCACTTGCTTCCAAAGATTCTGAAGTCTTTTACTGTAGGTACATTACCAAACCAAAGTTCAAAAGGTGTTTTGTTTGTGCCTGGTCTTAGTTGAATTTTTTTGATAGTGTAGATTGTTGTATTAAAAACATCTCTCCAATAGGTGTGCACAACATTTCCTTCAATCATGATAGTGCACATTGTGTCAAGTATTATCATGTTTCTCCTTTCTGCAATTCTATTTTGTTGAGGAGTTCAGGGTGCACTTAATTGTCTTTTGATCCCATGTTCTTTGCAATACTCAAGAAACTTGTCAGAGGTAAATTCTCCTCCTCTATCAGATCTTAGACACTTTATTTTTAATCCTGACTCATTTTCAAATTTAGCTTTGAATATTTTGAAATTTTCAAAAGCTTCAGATTTGTCTTTTAAGAATGCAACCCACATCATTCTGGAGAAATCATCAACAAAAAATTAAAATACCTTTCACCATAATATGATCTTGTTTGAGTAGGTCTACATAAGTCTGTATGTATTAGATCTAATTTATTTTCTGCAGAATTTTGTTTGCTTCTGAATGAGGTCCTCACATGCTTTCCCATCACACATTCCTTGCACATAGTATCAACTAGTCTTGCAGTACTAGGAAGGTCTCTTACTTCCTTTACATTTTTTATCTTTACTATGTAGTCAAAATTGATATGACAAAGTCTTTTGTGCCATAACCAACTATCATCCACTTTTGCAACAAAAAAACTTACTTTGGAGTTAAGTTGAAAAACATTACCTTTGGTCTTTGAACATGATGCAATCATGTCACCTTCTTTGTTATTAATGATGCACCTGTTGTTTTTGAATTCCGATTGATATCCTTTATCAAGCAACTGTCCAACACTTAGTAAGTTATGATGCAAACCATCAACATATAGAACGTCATCTGTCTTGTTCTTTCCATCTAAGGTGATAGATCCTCTGCCTATGATAGGTTTAGGAGTGTTTCTCCAAATCTTACCATGCCACCTTTTTACTTATCTAGATTTACAAATATTTCTTTGTCACATGTCATGTGATGTGAACACTTGCTGTCTATGATCCAATCTGTTATGATGTTAGCTTGTGAAACTAAAGCCAATTCTTGTGCTTTCTTTTCATCTTCAATTTCTATCTCATCAATCATTTTTTCATTGTCTTTAATTGCAACGAATCTAATTTCATCTTCTTCATGATAGCATTCCTTATTATATTTGGGTTTGTAACTTGATCTGTGCTTCTTGACTCTTCTAGGACACTTGGATGCAAAATGGCTAACTTTGTTGCAGGAAAAACATTTAAATGGTAGCTACCCTTCATATTTTCCTTTGCCTTTCCTTTCTTTCTTAGCAATCATAGAAATGATTTCTTCTAGTTCTATATCAACTTCTTCTTTCTCATTATTACTATAGATGCTCAAGGATTTCTTACCATGGACTAAGGCTTTGAAGGTTGCTTCCATTTTAGGTTCTGTCTTCAATCTTGATATTTCAAATGCTGATATTTTTCTAATCAAGGTTTCTCTTTTAAAGTCCTTTGAGAATTGCATGGTTTAATCCAAGATGTTTATCTTTCTCTCATAATTTTCTATCAATGTAGTCATCAGTTTGTCCATTATATCTTCCTCTGAAATTTCTCCACCATTGTTCCTGATTCCTGATACTGCTTCATTAATCCTCTGATTGTAAGCTCTAATGTTTTCTTCAGGTAGCATCTATAGATTGGTGTATCTTTTCTTCCATGTCTTTGTATGTGCATTCTTGGCTTGGATGTCTCCTTCAAACATGTCTTCTAGGTATTTCCATATTGAATATGCTTTGCCTGCCTTCTTGATCTTAGAAAATCCACTATTAGATAAGGCACTGATTAGAGCTTCTTTGGCAATTGCATTTTGGGGGAATACTTCCTTTTGTTTATTAGTAGAGTCTTCTTCTACAAGGTCTTTCAAGGTAGGAACATCAATTGCATGAGTAGCAATCTCATAGATCTCAAAACCAATGCACTGAAGATGTGTTATCATTTTGTTCTTCTAGTCAAGATAATTCTCTCCATTAAACTTAGGACTCTCTTTCCTAAAGTACACCATTTGATCTACCTTAAGCTGTTAGGCTTTCTCTCCAAGGCACTTGGCTCTGATACCAATTGTTGGAATAGTCCCAAGGGATAACTGAGAGGGGGGTAGGGGGTGAATCAATTATCAGCTAGTTTAATTCTTTTCTCCAATTCAGTACAGAATATTACTAAGCATATACACATTAAGATAACACAAAATAGAACAACACAATTTTGGTTACGGGGAAACCAAAATAGGTAAAAAACCCGGTGGGAATTAGCACCCACAAAGAAATGTACTTGATTATAATAATCCTTGTTAGAAGATCTTACAACTCTATTAGGAGTTGATCTTTACAATGCAATAAGTACAGTGACCTGGTTAAGGGTCGGACCCTGTTAGGAGTATTTTACAAATAACCCTGTTAGGGGTGAGGACGCATTGTCCAAAAGCTCACTGCTAAAATGATGAAGGCTGCAAACTTTAGTAAATAGATATACACTATATCTAATGATGAACTATTTTAGTAGACCTATTTTCTTGATCAGTTCCAATGTATTGTATGCACTCTCTGCTTCTTCACATAGATCTTTATCTGATGAATGAAATAGCTTTACTATCCCAAAACAATCAGCATTCAGCTATGTTCTTGTTATGTCTCTTTTCTTATCATTCACACTTAGCGATCACAAAATGAACTGCTATATGTATCTTCTCAAAAAGATATGATCATGTCGACTGTAGGAGTCCATTCAATGCTTCTCTTGTCGGCTGAACTAAGCATGCAACATAATTAGAACCGTGCAACTCAAAATGAATAGACACACCACTTCACATAGTCGGCTCCACCAAGATTATCCAAATGTCATGCTTCAGATGAAACACGATTAGCGCCTTTGGATAATTATGTTTTACTCATAACTAAACATGAATCTGATCATGCATATCCCATAGATAGGCACAACTAAAGAATCAATAGAATTACTATCAGCTTTCTAAAGATAGTCTTCTTAAACTGTGGCTAGTAAATAGAGTAATCATAACTCAACTGTCACTGAACTTTTGAATCTATGTGTATGCACAAGGTATAGTAACTATGTCTGAAACATAAAAACAACCATGCAAGGCTTACACATATCCATACTGAAAAGTGAATACAGTTCACTGCTGTATACTATATGTTGTCATCAATGATAAACATATAATCAACTATTTGCACAAAGGCAAATCTCCAATATATATATATGTATATATGTATGTATATATATATACACACACACACACATATATACATGTACATATATATATATATATATATATATATATATATATATATATATAGCCGAAAACCCTCAAGAATAATAAAATTAGAAAATACACAATGCAAAATTGCAGAACTGGAAATTCTTCATTAATTTTCTCCGAATTACTCTACTTTTCAATTCAAGAAAACTCTTATTTATTACATTTTTGAAAATTACCATATTTGGCAGATTTTCAGGAAAAACAGAAAAAAAAAAAAAAATCTTCTTTTTTTTGTAATTTCCAAAATCCATCTTATAAATCTTGATTTTTCTCAAGAAAAACTTCCAACAAAGGCAAGATGAGTTGCCAACTAATCCACGAAATCAAAGACATGATTTTGGATTTATTACAAAAACAATTGTTTTAAAAAACTGTAAAAAAAAAAAGAAAAGCTAATTTCGGAGGCCAAGATGTTATTTCTTGTACAATAAAATATAAGGCTTTGTTGAATGTTCTCAAAGTAGTAAAGTATTTGATTTAAATATTGTGGTTTGTTTGTTCAAATGTGTGTTCAATCATTCACCTATGAATCCCATATAGTATCAAAACAATGTAGTACTAAGTCAGTGGTCATTTGTAGTTCTATCACGGTGGTCATTTGTAGCATAGACATTATATATACCAACTTCCTTACCCTTAACACTAAAGATAATCCAAACCACTCTTTGGGGCAAACAAGGATTGCAGCACCCCCTTTTCTTTTTTGATGAGAAGTAATGAAGCATTTGGAGTCCTTCCAAATGCTTTTAAGATTGATTTCCAGTGTAACACCTAAAGCCTTTAACCTTTTGCATCATGAATATATCAATGTCATCTCCATTGGTGTAGCCTTAATTCTTTGCTAGTCCTACTAGACCTAATTGGGCACATTTATAAAGGAAGTGGTATGATTCTGAAGTCCAGAATCCTCTCACCTATACACACGGTTAGGATACCTATTTAGAAACTTCCAAATCCAAGCCCTCAAACCTTTATTCCACCCCAAAGTGCTCCAGCCCTTCAATCTTCTCGAGTGTGCATAGGTAGCCACATAGAGATGTCTACCTATATTTTCTCAAAATCCTTCAAGGTACACTTTGACCTGCAAATCACTTCCATAATCATAAAATACACATGTCACGGTATCATCTCACCAAGAATTAGATTTTTCTAGTGGTGACAAGATGAGAAATTGACATTTCTCTGAGAAACCCTAGGTTACTTAGGGTTTGTGATAGATGTTACCATGTGTGCTTGCACAAGCCGACTAGGACCTCCACTATTCCTAGCCTTCTCAAGACCCTATGCTTCCTCTTAGGGCCTCTTTAGTCCTTACCTTACTATTCTAGGCCTAATCCAATGCCACTCTTAGAGTAGATAACTATTGTGCTTCACAAGGAGACAACTATCACTAGTTTGTACTACACTCTTTCACTCCTTCGTGAATGGTTCCAAGTACATTTTCCACTTCTCAACTCCATAAGTGTTTGCAAGGATATTTCTCATGCTCACAATCTTCCTATGTTCCATATGATCCAATTGGTGATTGGGTAACATAGATTTTCCAAATGATCTCCCAATTCATCTTCAATCTTGGCTTTTAGGCTTAACGCCTCTACTAGCCCTATCTGACAGGTTTTTCCCAATTCTAGCAAAATAACCCCAAACAACCTCAAAAAAAAGTGGGGATTCTAATACCCTTATCCAAGACTCAAAGGATTTTTTAGGTCTTAGGGTCCTAGGGTGTTTGTACAATAGATTCTTAAAATTAAGGACAACTAGGGCTAATTGGGCTAAATAAGTGCAGCCAGATGATTTATGCTTGGAAATGTATCAAGATGGATTGGTAGAGCCTTCTCCTTCCTAGGAGGAGTATGTATGACCTCTAAGTTCACAAAACCTAGCTTTTTTTCCTTCTGCCAATGGTATCCCTTCAATAAAACATAATTAATCACTAGCAATCTCCTAGCTGGGTACTCCAATCTCGCCTAGGGCTTGCCATGAAAATTAGCTAAACAACTAAATCATGATCCTCTCCTTCCATATTTATTCATTCCATGATGAAATGCATGGTGGAGATTTCTGGGGGAGCCATTTTCCTCAAAACTACCTAAACAACATGAGAAAACTATACACTACCAAATAATTTTCCTAACCTATGCAAATTAACACTTAGAAACTTCACACGAAAGAAAAAAGTACTAAAACTATCCTAACTAAAACAATCCAACAAAAAACTTGATGATTCAATCCATTAACTAACACATGAAATCAAAAACATTCATTGTATACTAAATATAGAGTTGTAGAGCAAAATCAGACAAATTCAATTCTTCTTCATCCCACCTAGCCTCGGGAAATGGGCCTCCTCATTGTTTAATATGTATTTTCCATGGTTTTAGGCTAGTTAAACTAACTAACTTTTCCATTCATCGAATGAAATCAAACTTGACAATGTTGTCGAGCAACATTGCAAAGTTGCAAAATGTTGTGAAGCAACATTTTAGCAACTTTTACATCTTTACCTAAAACTTATTTTAATGACCTCCAATAATTATGACATGATGTAAAAACATCATAAATGCCTTCTTAGGCACAAATCTAATCCATTTTAAGCCTTATGGGCTTCTTGACCCCAAATTCCCATTTAGGTTAAATTACACTAAACACACTCAAAACATTAAACATCTAGTTGGATTTATCCTAGTCTAATCCAACTAGGTACAAACATGAAAGACCTTCTAAGGTCAAAAAGAAAACAAATGAATTGGCTAGGGTCAATACAATCCACAACAAAACATAGGGATAGGATTTAGCCGAGGTGCTCCTGCACTAGCCTCCCCAAATAGAGAGATTTCAATCCACCCTTGGATTGAGAAAGTTGGAATCAATGCCCAACTTCTTAAACTCGGTATCCCTCATCCATGTAGCCTCTTCATCAGCTTGTCCATGCCACTTCACCAGATGTTCTTTTTAATCCTTCTTCCTAGTTTGTATGTAGACTCTTGAATCAAGTACTCACTCTTCTTTCTTGTATGGTGTAGAGGGTAATTTTAGTCCCTCCACTTCTTGTATCACCTCAGTTAAACTCTGATCTGGATCTAGCATAGGTCCTTTGTATGAAACCAAATCTTCCACATTAAACATGGGAGATAAGCCAACATCCTTTGGAAGCTCCACTTTATATGCATTGGTGCCATATTTTGCTAGGATGGTACATGGTCTCATTATTCTCATCTATAGATTTGTAGGCACTCCTGTTTGCAATCTTCCCTTGTTTAGGTGGACCATTACAAGATCCCCTACTTGGAATTGGACATCCATTTTCATTTCATCCACTTTGTGCTTTATCTTCTTAGTACTCTCAGTCAAAATCTTCCTTACTGTCTCATGAACTTCCTTTATAGATTGTGCAAACTATTCTGCATAGCCACTTACTTTGGCTCCATCCTTCAACTCCCCAAGTTCAAATATGCCTCTATGGTTTAATCCATAAATGATTTCAAAGGGGCTTCTTCATGTTGTTCTGTTGACAGTTTCATTATATGCATACTCTGCCTGTCCAATGAGTTGGTCCCAAGCTTGACCACACTCCTTAGTTAAGCACCTTAAGAGGTTACCTAGACTCCTATTAACTACCTTAGTTTTACCATCTATCTAAGGGTGATATGCAAACCAAAAGGACAAATTGGTCCCTAGATTTTGCCAAAGTGTCTTCCAAAAATAGCTCATGAACTTTGTATCTCTTTCTGACACTATTCTCATTGGTAACCCATGAATTATTAAAACCTCCTTGAAGAATAGGTGAGCTATTTGACAAGCATCATGGATTGTCTTGCAAGGAACAAAATGACCATCTTGCTAAACTTGTCTACTATGACATATATATTGTCAAATCCTTGTTTGGTCCTTGGTAACCCTACAACAAAATCCATACTTAAGCATTCCCATGGTCTACTTGGAATGGGAAGGGGTTGGTAAGGACTTGGACTAGAGGATGTTCCTTTGGCTTTCTGACACACTATACAACACTCCACATACCTCCTGACATCTAAATTCATCCTTGGCCAAAAGTAAAACCTTTTCACTAACTCTTGGGGCTTATTGACTCTGAAATGACCACTAAGTGCACCATTATGCTTCTCTTGAATCAAAATTTCCCTAATTGACCCCCTAGGGACACATAACTGACTCCCTTTAAACAACAATTCAGTTTGCAAAGTGTAATAAGAAAACTCACCGTGGAAGTGGTTCTTATGCTCCTTAAATATCTTGTAGATCTTTTCATAGTCTTCATCCTCAGCATATAGGTCCTTAAAACTTTCAATACCCATGCTCTTCAACTATACTTCTTGTACTGTCAGTAGTCTTGTACGTAAAGCATCTGCTACTTTGTTTTGTAGTTTTTTGTTGTGCTTGATATTGAAGGTGTAAGCATGCAAGTACTCCACTAGTGCAGGGCACCTCCCTATTTGATGCTTTGATTTTGTTTTGGGTTAGATTAGTACTTTGTGTGAGTGGTAGAATAAGTTCCAAAAGGTTGGAAGCAATGTTAGTCTAAATTCATGTTTGTAAGGGCCTTAGTGCTCATTAGGGGTTTTGGGTCTTTTGACTTCAAATTGTGGAAAATTTGCCATTTTAGTGAAACATGGATTGGAGGTATGTTTTAGGACACTACATATCCTATTTAGGGTCATAGGAGTCAACATCAATTATCGAGTTGACATAGAAAGTCAAAATGCTTCAAAATGCAAAAAGTTGCTAGCAACTTTGAAATTTGCTAGACCAACTTTTGCAAGAAATGAAAAAATGTAGTTAAACTAATTTGTAACTACCCATGCTTAGTATATGAGCATGGAATTGATGTTTGGACAGGGTTAATGAGATTTTGGATTGAGACATTTACTTCTAACACCTTTGTATGGATGTCTGTATCCTCTTTTGCATAATCTACTCTGTATCTTTGCTTCTGTACGGTCCTGTATGGATTGGCATAGGTGATCGGGTTATATGGTATTGTAGTGTTTACTTTCAGCTTTCATATGCAATAGGTAGTTTGTTTTGAAGTTTAGTATAAGTTAAGTTGAACAATTTCGAAGGTCACTGGTCTAATAGAGTCAAAAATAGTGTTACCTTGTTAGAAATGACAGTAACCTATAATTCCTCTGGTGGATATGTCTAAAACCATGGGGAAATTAGGGTTAGGGTCTATAGATAGGGTTATAGGTTTCCTTTTTGTTGTCTCTTTGGATTTCATAGGCCAAAGATGAATCCCTATGGCTGACTGGTGAAACTAGGTGAGCCAGGACAGGGAGAAGATCGAATTTGCCTGAGCACCCATGACCTTTTGGGGAAGACTTAGTAGCATTTTTGGATGCACAAGATAGTATCCTAAAAGGATTCAAAGGTGGCAGGAGGAGAATCAAAGATTGGAGACATGTTTAGCAATTATTCATGCTGACTGGTCTAGAGGCCTAATTAATAGGCTATAAACTAGGGCCTACAAGAAGGTAGGGTTTTGGGTGCCATCAGAGGTCAAGGTTTTGGATTCTAACAGGGTTGAATAATGTCTTGAATATTTTCAAGTTTGTTTGTGGGGTCATTTGAGGATTTGGAAGAAATAGACCAAAATCAGTGAAAATAGACCTACAAGGAGTTGAGAAATTAGCCCTCCTAATGAGTTAATGAACAGTTGGATTGGTGGGGTGTCTTGGAGTGTTGGGATGGATGCAGAATGACCAAGAAAGGGTCAAGAAGTGTATGGAGAGTCTCAGTGAGTGTGTGGAAAGATCCTAGGTAGAGGATTGGCAGTCTAGGTGGAGTTGTAGAGAAGGGAACTAAGCTTTTGGATAACTAGTTGGACTAGTTGAGCTTAGAAATCTTGGAGTCTTCCAAGAACCAACTATTCCTTGGAGGAGAATTTGGTGGAGAGGGTCTTGGAGATCCTAATTGGAGGAAGAAAAAACAAAGAACAAGCATTGGATGGTTGGGTAGGTTAAACAAGCACCTAGCAAAGAGGAAAAACTCTAGATTGTCAAAACCCTCTGCATCAGAGTGGTATCAGAGCCATAACAACTTGAAGTTGTGCATGTCTGAAGTGGAAGAGAGTCAAGAGGTGGAAAACATCCCTCCTAAGGCAATGAGTAGGGATTCCATATTATAATTGGTAGAAGGCCTCTTGGAGAAGGCTAATGGGTCTGAGACAAAGAGCAACAAGAAGGTCACTGAATAGGGAAATGAAAGTGATGGAGATGATGATAGTCTAATAGAGGAGTCATCCAATAAGGGAAAGGAACCTGAGATGAATAAAGAACAAAAGGTATTCTTGGATGCCTTTAAGTCTTTAAACAAGGATAGCATGGAACACATACCATATTATTATGGTAGTCTGAATGGAGAGGAGTTGTTAGATTGGCTTGAAGCCATTGACAACCAATATGAATACAAAGAGATCTCAGAAGAGAAGAGAGTCAGTTATGCTAAGGCTAGACTCAAGGGATCTACATTGGTGTGGTGGAACATGATGCATGATGATAGAGTGGGTAATGGTAAAAATAATATTACTTCTTGGGAAAGGATGAAAATCAGATTGAGTGCACAATTCTTGCCCACTGATTATGAAATCCAAATGTATCAAAAAATATAGAACCTAAGGAAAAAAGAAATGTCAATAAGTACCTATACCGAGGAGTTCCATAAACTAAGCCTAAGAGCTAGGAGACAATAAGATGAAATGGAGAAAGTGGCAAGGTATCTCAATGGGCTAAGGCAAGGGATAAAAGATGAGATAAGAATGATCTCTCTAGACAGTATGCATAAATGCTTTCAGTTGGCTTTGAGAGCAGAGGATAAGGATAGAAGAAGGAATGAATTCCATTAGAGAGGAATAGGTGGTAGTAATAATAGAGGTTTTTAGAGGGGCAGTGGTAACTTTGGTAAAGGAAAAAGCCCTAATAGACAAGAAGATAGTTAGTCCATGGATAGTAGTGGAGGAAACTAGTATAGAGGATCTTTCCAAGGGGGAGGATACAAAGGTAGAGGACCACCAAGAGGTAGGTTCCAACCCCAAGGGATATCTAATTTAGTTTTCACTGGTATGTGCCATAATTGCAACCAAGTGGGTCGCACAATGGGAAGGTGTCCAGAGAAGGTTTCTTCATCTTCAATGAGGGATAGGAGGAATCAGTTAGTCCAAGAAGATGACACTCAAAGTGTTACTTCTCTCATTTCTAAGGCAGGGCCAGTATTAGATAGAGAGAACTTGATGTTAAGAAGAACCTTGTTGAAAGTTCCTAACACCATAGATCCACCACAAAAAAATAACTTATTCAAGACAACTTGTAGGTCTCATGGGAATATTTTCAAGGTTATAGTGGACTCTGGATCCACTAAGAACATAGTGTCCACTGAGATGGTGGAGAAATGGAAGTTGAGAAGGATACCTCATACCACTCCATATAAGGTTTCATGGTTGAACAAGGGTCAACAAATAGTGGTAAATGAGAAAAATATGGTTGAGTTTGAGATAGGGGAATATAAGGACAAGGTCCTATGTGACATATTGCCTATGGATGCATGCCATCTACTCCTAGGATGTCCATGGTAGTATGATGTCAAAGAAATACATGATGGAGAGAAGAACAATTAGGTCATCACCAAGATAGGGGAGAAATTCCAAATGGATCCATTGCAAGAACCCAATGAAGAGAAGCATGTGGGAACAAGTGTGATTTTATTGAGTGGGAAAGAGTTTCTAAAGGCCATGAAGAAGGAGAAAGGATTCTGTTGTGCTGTAGTGATCAAACCAAAGGAGGAGACTAAGGAGAAAGTTTGTTTGCTACCAGAGATACAAGCTTTGTTGGAGAAGTATCATGACATAGTAGATAATGGTTTTCCAAGTACCTTACCACCTATGAGGGATGTAAGTAATTAGATTGACCTCATTCCTAGATAAAATTTGCCAAACAAAGCAGCATATAAGATGACACCAATCCAAAGTGCAGAGATAGAAAAACAAATCCAAGATTCATTTGATAAGGGATTAATAAGGAAGAGTTTGAGCCCATGTGTTGTGCCAACAGTACTTGCACCTAAGAAGGATATAAAATGGAGGATGTGTATAGACTCCAGGGCTATAAACAAGATCACAATCAGATATAGGTTCCCAATGCCCTGGATAGAATACTTGATGGATAATCTTGGAGGATCTTGTTACTTTTCTAAGTTTGACTTGAAGTCAGGGTATCATCAAATAAGGGTGAGGCTAGGTGATGAGTGAAAAATAGTTTTTAAGACCAATGAGGGTATATATGAGTGGCTGGTAATGCCCTTCGGCCTAAGTAATGCACCTAGCAGATTCATGAGGCTCATGAATGAAGTGCTGGTAGAATTTATTGGTAAGTTTGTAATAGTTTACCTTGATGATATTTTGATATTTAGCAGGTCCAAAGAGGAGCACATGAAGAATTTGGAGATGGTCTTAAGGAAGCTACATCAAGAAAAGTTGATGATCAATCAAGAGAAGTGTGAGTTTATGAAAACTGAACTTGTTTACATTGGTTTTGTGGTTGCTAATGGATGTATGAAGATGGATCTTGATAAAGTTAAGTCCATATTAGAATGGCCTACACCTAGGTCCATAGGGGATGTTAGGATTTTCCACGGGTTGGCCTCCTACTATAGGAAATTTGTAAGAAATTTCAGTCATGTGTGTGCCCCTATACTCAACACCATAAAAGGTGGAATCAAGTGTAAGTTTGAATGGACAATGGCAGAAGACCAAGGGTTTGAGATGTTAAAGAAAAGGATTGTAGAGTTACCTACTCTTAGATTCCCTAATTTCAATAAACTCTTTGTGGTAGAGTGTGATGCTAGCAAGTTGGCTATTGGGGCAGCGTTGAGCCAAGAGGGACACCCTATGGCTTTCTTTTCAGAAAATTTAAATGAAGCTAAACAAAAGTATTCCACATATGAATTAGAGCTCTATGCTATGGTACAAGCTCTTAAGAAGTGGAGACACTACCTACTACCTAGAGAGTTTGTGGTCTACACTGATAACCATGCACTGAGTTTCCTGAATGGACAAGAAAAGTTGAACCAAAGGCACATGAAGTGTGTGGAAGCATTACAATCTTATAATTTTGTTATTAAGAAAAAGAAGGGGGTTAGAAACAAGGTTGCAGATGCTCTTAGTAGAAGAGTACTCACCATCCAAGAGATACAACTACAAGTTGTAGGATTGGATGATTTAAAAGACCTCTACAAGGAAGAAAAATATTTCACAGAAGCT
Source organism: Thuja plicata (assembly GCA_018584345.1). Classification (NCBI taxonomy): domain Eukaryota; kingdom Viridiplantae; phylum Streptophyta; class Pinopsida; order Cupressales; family Cupressaceae; genus Thuja; species Thuja plicata. The sequence goes on from MU225345.1 coordinate 1,719,453, forward strand.
TATGAAGCTTGTGTAAAGTTTCAACATGGGTTCAAAGTGGATTTTAGTGAGTATGTATTGGAGGAAGGCCTATTGTTCAAGGGTCACCTTATGTGTATACCTCAAGGATCAATGAGGGAAAACATTGTGAAAGAGAAACACCAAGGAAGCTTGGGAGGCCACTTTGGAGTGGATAAAACATTGGAGCAGGTAAATAAGCATTACTATTGGCCTAAGATGTAGTCAGATGTGATGAAATTTGTAGAGAAATGTAAGATTTGTCAGAGGGCAAAAGGATAAAGCAGCAATAATGGGTTGTATCAACCACTATCTATACCCCTAGGGCCTTGGGAGTGCCTTAGTATGGATTTTGTTTTGGGGTTACCAAAGACATCTAGAGAAAATGATAGTGTGTTTGTGGTGGTAGACCATTTCAGCAAGATGGCACATTTAATTCCATGCAAGAAAACAAATGATGCTTCTCAGATTGCAGGACTCTTCTTTAGGGATATTGTAAGAATTCATGGTTTGCCTTTGAATATTGTTAGTGACAGGGATACAAAGTTTGTGGGTCACTTCTGGAGAACTCTTTGGAAGATGCTTGGAACTAATTTTTCTTTCTCCTCAACCTACCATCCACAATCAAATGGGTAGACAGAAGCAGTGAATAGATCACTTGGGAATTTGCTGAGGTGTTTGACCAAACAACATGGACAATCTTGGGATCATGTCATTGGGAAAGCATAATTTGCATATAATGACTCCATTAATAGGAGTAAAGGTAAGATCCCCTTTGAGGTAGTTCATGGGGTTAATCCTAGAGGGATTTTGGAGCTAAGAGATCTTAGTTTGAGGGAAAAGAGGAGTGCACAAGGAGAGTCATTTGCCGAGCAAATGAAGGAGCTACATGATCAAGTCAATAAGACTTTACAAAAACAAGTGGAGAAGTACAAAACCAAAGTTGATAAGGCTAGGAGGGACTTTCAATTCAAGGTTGGTGATCTAGTAGTTGCCTATCTCAAAAAGGAGAGGCTACCCAAAGGCCAACCAACTAAGCTACTCATGAAGAAGATTGGACTACTGAAGATTTTGCATAAATATGGCAAGAATGCCTATGAAGTGGAATTGCCTCCTGATTTGGGTATTTCACCTATTTTCAATGTTTGTGACTTATATCCCTATATGGGATCATTTCTAGACACAGGTTAGTCTACACTTGCAGATTTGGAGGAAGATGATTGGGTGAAGGACTTACCTACCCCTAAGCCATTGCAATTGGAAAGTGTACTAGATTCTAAAGTGATAAAGAAGACCAGGAAGAGAAACTAGGAGTACCTCATCAAGAGGTAGGGACTACCTGAAGCTGAGGCTACTTGGATGATCAAGATGGACATTCTGAAACATGGGGTCACCCCTGATGACCTCCTAACTCAAGGGACTTGATTTATTTTGTCTAGGGGCGTATGGTGTATGACACCTCCCTATTTGATGATTTGATGTTGTTTTGGGTTAGATTAGGAGTTTGTGTGAGTGGTAGAATAAGTTCCAAAAGATTGGAAGCAATGTTAGTCTAACTTCATGTTTGTAAGGGCCTTAGTGCTCATTAGGGGTTTTGGGTCTTTTGACTTCAAATTGTGGAAAAGTTTCCATTTTAGTACAACATGGGTTGGAGGTATGTTTTAGGACCCTACATATCCTATTTAGGGTCTTAGGAGTTAGCATCAATTATTGAGTTGACATAGAAAGTCAAAATGCTTCAAAATGCAAAAAGTTGTTTGCAACTTTGAAAGTTGCTCGAGCAACTTTTCCAAGAAAAGAAAAAATGTAGTTAAACTGATTTTTAACTAGCCATGCTCGGTATATGAGCATGGAATCGATGTTTGGACAGGGTTAATGAGATTTTGGATTGAGACAATTACTTCTAACACCTTTGTATGGATGTCTATATCCTCTTTTTCATAATCTTCTCTGTATCTTTGCTTCTGTACAGTCCTGTACGGATTGGAATAGGTGATCGGGTTCCATGGTGTGTAGTGTTTACTTTCAGCTTTCATATGCAATAGTGGTGTAGGAGCACATCTCCAAAAACCTAAGTCCACCTTGGAACCAAATGGAGGCAGTGGCTCTAAGGAATTCCTAAAAGTGAATTGGGATATATTGAAGCCAATAATGGCAATATGTAATAAACAATTTAATTTAAATATTATAAGTCCTAGAAGTCCTGGTGAAGGACTTAGGACCAAAACAATGTAAGGGTGGCCAATAGTGCCAAATGGGACCTAAATTTGTTTAGTGGGGTCAATTAGGTCCTAGAAGAAATAATAAATTAATTGGGATAGAATTTAATAGGTTTTTAATAGTAACATGCAATAAAATGTAAGTTGGAAATTCAAATATTTGAATTCCAACGGTTATGAGCATTTAGGAGGGAAAATGGTGTTTTAATGTTTTTAGACTTAACTAAGCCTTCCAATCAACCTAGATTGGTTGAGGAAGTTGATATTAATTTTATTTAATGCTTGGAAGAGAGACTGGTATGAACTAGAGATGAAATGTATGGATTTCTACTCAGAAATGCAATAAAATTTAGAATTTCATAACTTTCCTTTGCATGTTTTGATCTCTATTTAGTTACATTCATTTTGATGATGCTTGGAAGATATATTAGGGTTGTATGAGACATGTTTTGATGCTTTGAAGTATTATTGTTTCCATTTCAATCAATTTGGATTGACTGTACTCACTAAATCTTTATTTTTCTTAGTAGTTTTGATAAATTCTTCAATGTGAAAGTATCATTCCATGAATGTGATTGTTTTTTCTCATGGAATTATGCATATTTAACATGTAAAACATTTTAATAACATTATATGTTGTAGAAGAGTTGATTTGATATGGTGATCACTAAGAATAGTGAAGAAAACTTGATGAAATTGCTTGCTAGAGTGTAGCAGCAAGAGATCTAACTTAAAGAGGGCATGATTTTGTTTCAGGAATAAAAATTATATTTCCAATGCATGGTGAATCCTAAAGGAGGGGTTCTGGAAGTGAGTGTAAGGGTGAAAACTAGAAGGCCCTAGTTTTTGGAGCAATTTGGTGAGGGTATGTTAGAAATCCAATAGGGAAATGTGCTATTGCCAAAAAAATTTGATAATCCTTAGTTTTAGACCATTTATAGACTCTTTGAAAAGTGGCATGTCAGGGAAGCAGATAGAAATGGTACTTCCTTTGTAAATGCACCCAAATTAGCCCTCTTGTAGAAAGTGAACAGTCATTTTTTGGGATAGTTGGTGCAAAGTACCAATACCAAAGCTTTTGATATGTTGTGTATAAGGATAATTGGTTTCTGAATATGTAACATATTTAGAAAGTGTTTTGGGAAAACAAAAAGTTATTTCAGAAAAACTCGTTGGTCAAGGCTACAAGGATAGAGAGCCTAGAGTGTGGATTGAGGGTAAGATCTTGGAGTAGGAATTCAAGAACCACTTGAATAGTTTTGGAGTCATATTTTAATCCATATTGAATCCCTATAATAGTAAGGGATTTGGGAGAAGTCAGAGAGATAGGTTAGTGGCATCTTGGCACTTGGGGTTACTTGGGTAAGGAACACCATTGAAGAAACCAAGAACAACTTATTTATGAAATAAACCCAATCTAACCTACCTCTTTGCATCAAATAGGTAGTTTTTTTTTAATATCATTAGAAGTTAAGTTGTACAATTTTGAAGGTCGCTGGTCTGACAAAGTCAAAAATAGTGTTACCTTGTTAGAAATGACTCTAACCTAAAATTTCTCTAGTGGATGTGTCTGAAACCATGGGGAAATTAGGGTTAGGGTCTATAGATAGGGTTGTAGGTTTCCTTTTGGTTTTCTCTTTGGATTTCATAGGCCAAATATGAAGCCCTATGGCTGACTGGTGAAACTAGGTGAGCCAGGACAAGGAGAAGATTGAATTTGCTTGAGCACCCATGACCTTTTGGGAAAGAATTAGTAGCATTGTTGGATGCACAAGGTAGTCTCATAAAAGGATTTGAAGGTGGAAGGAGGAGAATCAAAGATTGGAGACATGTTTAATAGAAATTATTCATGCTGACTGGTCCAGAGGCCTAATTAATAGGCTATAAACTAGTGCCTATAAGAAAGTAGGGTTTTCGGTGCCATCAGAGGTCAGAGTTTTGGACTCTGATAGGGTTGAATGATGTATTGAATATTTTCAAGTTTTTTTGTGGGTTTATTTGAGGATTTTGGAAGCAATAGACAAAAATCGGTGAAAATAGACTTATAAGGAGTTGATCAATTAGCCCTCCTAATGAGTTAGTGACCAATTGGATTGGTGGGGTGTCTTGGAGTGTTGGGATGGATGAAGAATGACCAAGAAAGGGTCAAGAAGTGTATGGAGATTCTCGGTGAGTGTGTGGGAAGATCCTAGGTAGAGGATTGATAGTCTAAGTGGAGTTGTAGAGAAGGAAACTAAGCTTTTGGCTAACTAGTTGGACTAGTTGAGCTTAGAAATCTTGGAGTCTTCCAAGAACCAACTATACCTTGGAGGAGAAGTTGGTGGAGAGGGTCTTGGAGATCCTAATTGGAGGAAGACCCAAAAAATAACAACCATTGGATGGTTGGATAGGTGAAACAAGCACCTAGCAAAGAGGAAAATCTCTAGATTGTCAAACCCTCTGCATCATCCACCCATTTCATGTGTTTGTGACTAATCTTGTCTTGGAAGTTTAGGAAACTAATTTCCTGGTTGTCTGAATACACTACAAACTCCTTAGGAAATAAGTAGTTCCTCCATTTCCTTAGTGCTTGGACTAGAGCATACATCTCTAAGTCATAAGTAGAGTACTTCTTCTTAGAATCACTAAGATTCTCATTGTGAAAAGCCATTGGTCTTCCTTCTTGGATCAAAACAGCTCCAATGGCAACATTACTAGCATCAAACTCAACTGTGAATAACTTCTGAAAACTTGGTAGTGTTAGAATTGGTTGAGTGGCAATCTTCTTCTTCAGCAATTCAAATCCATGGTTAGCTTGCTCATTCCAAACAAATTTGGCTTTCATCCCTCCTTTAATAGTAGCTAACATAGGAGCACAAATAGAATTGAATTGCTTAATGAATTTCCTATAGTATTGAGCTAACCCATGGAAACATCTCACCTCTGTTGTAGTCCTTGGAGTAGGTCAGTTAAGAATGGCTTCTACCTTGCTTGGATCCATTTTGAGATTGCCTTGGGACAATACAAACCCAAGGTACACTAGCTCTTGCTTCATGAATTCACACTTTTCAAAATTTATCATCAAATCCTCCTCATGAAACTTCTTGAAAACAATCTACAGATGTCTGAGATGCTCCTCTTTAGTCTTGCTATAGATTAGTATATCATCTAGATACACTGAACCACAAATTTTCTAGTGTATTCTTTTAGGAATTTTTTCATAAGTCTCATGAATGTAGATGGGGCATTAGAGAGCCCAAATGGCATCACAAGATATTCATATAAACCTTCTAGAGTTTTGAAGGTTGTCTTTCATTCATCCCCTTCATTGACCCTAATTTGATGCTAACTACTCTTTAGGTAAATCTTTGTAAAATACTTTTCTTCCCCTAGACAGTCCATTATGTCTTATATCCTAGGGATAGGGAGCCTATACATAATGTTAATTTGGTTTATGGCCCTTGAATTAGTGAAAATCCTCCAATTTCCTCCCTTTTTGGGTGCTAAGACAGTGGGGAATGCACAAGGACTAATGATTTTCCTAATAAGACCTTGGTTTAGAAGTTCTTGAATCTATTTGGCAATTTCGTCATTTTGTTGAGGGGTCATCTTATAGGCTACTTTGTTTGGAAGGGTAGCTCCTGGGATAAATTCAATTTGATGACTAACAAATCTCTTAGGGGGTAGGGTAGATGGTTGTCCATCGCTTATTATGCTCTTGTACTCTTGCAACAATTCTTGTACTTCATTTGGTACCTTTGTCTGCTTCACTATTTTGTCTGCATCTTTTTCTTCAGGTTTCAACACTAGTGCTAAACCCACTCCATCTCCTTCTTCTAAGGCTTCTATGAACTCCTTTTCATTGACCATAAGGACATTAGGACCTAAGGAATTCATTTTTCCTTCCTCTAACAGTGACTGTATTTGAAAAGTCACACCATCCTTCTTGAAAGAATATGCATTCTTTGCTTCATCATGCATGTCATGTCTATCAAATTTCCATGGTCTACCAAGTAGAAGGTGACATGCATCCATAGGTAGGATGTCACATAACACCTTTTATTTTTATCTTCCAATAGATAAGTCGACCCATGCTTGTTCATTCACAAGGACATGTTGCCCTTTGTTCAACTAAGTAGCCTTGTATCGGTTACTATGTGGAATCCTTTTCATCTTTAACTTGCTAACTGCCTATTCTGACACTATGTTGTTAGTGGACCCTAAGTCTATGATGACTCTACACACCTTTCCCATCATATTACATTTCACTCTAAACAGTGACCTTTGACTTGGTTCCTCCTTCACTGGTTCTTTAATCAGTGTCCTTCTCATCATTAAGTTCTCTCCCTCTTCTGACTCTAAGGGTACCTCAAGGTGTTTTCTTCCACCACTAGTCTCCTCTTGAGCCATGTTGACCCTCTTGTCATTTCCTTGGGAAGTAGAACCTTTCTCTGGACACCTATATGCAGGGTGTCCCATTTGGTTGCAATGATAGCATTTCATGTTTGTAAAGTAGGAACCTCTCCCTTGACTATTGTTCCTTCCTCTCCAATTTTTATTAAAGCCTCTTCCCCTATTTGAGTTTCCTTTTCTTGGAATCCCTTCTTGTTGTCCAATTAATTTTGTCTCTCCTTGGTTCTAGGACTCTAAAATTCTACCACCATATCCACTACTTTGTCCTCTGTTATCTCTTACTCTACCTCTGCGTCTTGTATTTCTTGAGTCTTGCTTCTTCCTCAACTTCTCTTCCACCTTTATGGCAATTTGGTGGCATCTCTGAGCAGTGGTAGGGGTAAGAAAACTTAGTTCATCTTGTATAGTCCACTTTAGACCATTAACGTATCTAGCTACCTTCACACTTTCATCTTCTAAAATCCTTGATCTGATACATAGCCTTTGAAACTCTTAAGTATAAGAGTTAACATCCAAGTCTTTTTTTCCTAAGACTTTGTCTCCTTTTATATATGCAACTGAATCTCATAGTATTAAGGTATATATGCTTCTCTGATTTTGGCTACCATAGCTTTCCAAGTGGCTATGGGTTTCTTTCCTTCTTTCTCTATCTCATCTTGGATAAATTTCCACCAAGTGAGTACAGACCCTCTTAATCTAGGACTATCTCTAGTACCATCACATTCAAAGTGGTTTTCTAGTCCTACAATCCAATCTAGGACTATCTCTAGTTCCATATTTCTAGTGAAGATAGGAACTCCTTCCAATGCCTTACCAGTCAAAGCCTTTAGTTCTTTCAAGAATATTTATTTAGTGAGGAAAGGGTCAGCTTCATGGAGCTCATCATCTAAGGCAATCTCCATACTCTTTCCTTCAACTTTATCTTTCACTTCCTCAGTCTTTTCCTCTACTTGGTCCACTTTGTGTTCCAATTGTGCCAATATTTCTCTGAGTAGTCTATTCTCTTCTTATTTATCATCTAATTTCTTTGCCAACTCTGCATTTTTCACCATTGTAGACTCCCCTACTGACTCTGCTAGTTGGAACATTCACTACAAGCCAAATATTATTGGCTCTAATACCAATCTGATAGATGTTACCAAGTGTGCTTGCACAATCCTACTAGGACCTCCACTATTCCTAGCCTTCTCAAGACCCTATGGTTCCTCTTAGGCCCTCTTTAGTCCGTACCTTACTATTCTAGGACTAATCCAATACCACTCTTAGAGTAGATAACTATTTTGCTTCACAAGGAGACAACTATCACTAGTTTGTACTACACTCTTTCACTCCTTCTTGGATGGTTTCAAGTACATTTTCCACTTTCCACTCCACAAGTGTCTACAAGGATATTTCTCATGATCAATATCTTCCTAGGCTCCATATGATCTGATTGGTGACTAGGTAACATAGCTTTTCCAAACGATCTCCCAATTCATCTTCAATCTTGGCTTTCAGGCCTAATGCCTCTACTAGCCCTATCTGACAGGTTTTTCCCAATTCTTGCAAAATAACCCCCCAAAAAAAGTGTGGATTCTGATACCCTTTTCCAAGACTCAAAGGATTTTATAGGTGTTAGGGTCGTAGGGTGTCCATACAATAGATTTCAAGAATTAAGGACAACTAGGGCTAATTGGGCTAAATAAGTCAAGTCAGATGATTTATGCTTGGAACTGTATCAAGATGTATTGGTAGAGCCTTCTCCTTCCTAGGAGGGATCTATATGACCTCTAATTTCACAAAACCTAGCTTGGTTTCCTTCTCCCAATGGTATCCCTACAATCAAACCCAATTAATCACTAACAATCTCTTAGCTAGGTACTCCAGTTTTGCCTAGGGCTTGCCATGAAAATTAGCTAAACAAATTTCTTGATCCTCTCCTTCCATATAAACACTATATAGAGGCCCCCTTACATATTTCTCCATTCCATGATGAAATTCACCATGGAGATTTATGAGGGAGCCATTTTCGTCAAAACTACCTGAACAACACCAGAAGACAGTACACTAACAAAATATTTTCCTAACCTATGCAAATGAACACTTAGAAAATTCACACCAGAGAAAAATGTACTGAAACTATCCTAACTATAATAATCCAACACAAAACTTGATGATTCAATCCATTAACTAACACATGAAATCAAAAACATTCACTGTATACTAAACATAGAGTTGGAGAGAAAAACCGGACAAATTCAATTCTTCCTCATCCCACCTCACTTCAGGAAATGGGCCTCCTTGTAGTTTAATATGCCTTTTCCATTTTTTTAGGCCAGTTACACTATATAACTTGTCCACTCATCGAATGGAATCAAACTTGACAATGTTGTCGACCAACATTGCAAAGTTGCAAAATGTTGTCAAGCAACACTTTAGCAACTTTTACATCTTTACCTTAAACTTAGTTTAATGACCTCAAATCATTATGAAATGATGTAAAAACATCATAAAGGCCTTCTTAGGCACAAATATAATCCATGGTAAGCCTTCTAGGCTTCTTGACCCCAAATTCCCATTTTAGGCTAAATTACACTAAACACACTCAAAACATTAAACATCTAGTTGGATTGATCTTAGTCTAATCCTACTAGGTAAAAACATGCAAGAAATTCTAAGGTAAAAAATAAAAAAAATTGACTTGGCTAGGGTCAGTACAAGACACAAAAAAATAGATGATTTAGCCTAGGTGATCTTGCACTAGTTTGGGACCCCTGCTGAGAGAAGAATAGATAACTCACTCAAAACAACTCCTCAGGAGCCCAAACCAGTTGAAAATGAAAGATATTTCCAATTCCCAAATTCTACAATTGGTCTCAAGCCCTCATTCATCTATATAGATTGGTATAATTGCAAAAACTTGCAAAATTACATGAAAAATTCATCCATATAGAACACCTTTTCTAGCTTTACTTCCAAATCTCCAAAGGTCCTTGAAAATTAATTGTATGATTAAAGAGTACTAGTTGGGGCAGAATGTTTCCCAAAAGGACAAGTCTTGAAAACTTGGACAACTCCTCTAACTTAGGAACCCTCACTTTGGCTTTGAAGGGCTAATTAGGGGCACTTAATGAAGGAAGTACCCTTCAAACCTTTAAATCCACCAATATAACACTTGGGGCACCTTCGGGAACATGAGAGAACGTAATTTCTCCATTTTTTTGTCTAGAAACATTACCCATCAAAAGTTATGGGGAATCAAGCATCTAGTCTATGTTTATCTGCCAGTCACATACAACTAAAAATTTGAGAGCATCAAAAACCATTCATCTTGGGACCAAATAGTCATCTCCATTAGATCTAGTTGGTTGGGTAAATACTAGGGGATACCTTTTTTTGCTCGCGTAGCATCAAGAACGTTTTGGCGCATGTTAGACCGAAGTGTTCCCAAGGTGCACTAAGCCAAATTGGGCAGTGATTTTTGGATATCCATATCTTGGACCTTGTGAGAGATAAAAAAAATCCATGAATTGAAAAAGGACCATCTTGGGAAGGCCTACAAGCATGTAGCTTAGTTCTGGGAGATTCCAATCAGATTCCATTTGGCGACCCGATCTCGGTTGGTGCAAAAAGTTGCATTGTTGCTCAGTTGAAAGTTTCTCAATGGTGCATATTTCAAAATGTTCATCATGGGATCAAATATTCAGCTACATCAGCTCCATTTGGCTGGGTAAATAATAGGGGAGACCTTTTTCTCATGTAGCATCAAGAACGTTCTAGCACAAGTTAGGCCAAAGTGTTCCCAGGGTGCACTAAGCCAAATTGCACAACAATTTTTGTTTATCCATATCTCAAACCCCATGATAGATATCAGATATCCATGAAGTGCACAAGGACCATCTTGGGAAGGCCTAGAAGAACATATATTAGTTCTAGGAGATTCCACTCGAGTTCCATTTGGCAACCTGCTCTCAGTTGGTGCAAAAAGTTGCATTGTTGCTCAGTTGAAAGTTACTCAATGGTGCATCTTTTAAACCATTCATTACAGGATCAAATAGTCAGCTCCATCACCTTTTTTTGGTCAGGTAAATACAAGGGAGACTTTTTTTTACTCACGTAGCATCAAGAATGTTCCAACGCAAGTCAGACTGGAGTGTTCCCAAGGTGCACTAAGCCAAATTGGGAAGAGATTTTTGGAGATCCATATCTTAGACCTCGTGAGAGATATAAGAGATCTGTCAATTACAAAAGGACCATCTTGGGAAGGCCTACAAGAATATAGATCAGTTCTGGGAGATTCCACTTGGATTCCATTTGGTGACCCAATCGCGGTTGGTGCAAAAAGTTGCATTGTTGCTCAGTTGAAAGTTTCTCAATGGTGCATCTTTCAAACCATTCATCGTGGGACCAAAAATTCAGCTCCATCAGCTCCATTTGCCTGGGTAAATACTAGAGGAGACCCTTTTTTTCTTATGTAGCATCAATAACGTTCTGGTGCATGTCATACCAAAGTGTTCCCATGGTGTACTAAACCAAATTGGGCAGAGATTTTTGGAGATCCATATCTTGGACCTCGTGAGAGATATCAAAGATCAGTGAAGTGCACTTGAGGACCATCTTGGGAAGGCCTAAAAGCATATATCTCAGTTCTAGGTGATGCCACTTGGATTCCATTTGGTGACACGATCTCGGTTAGTGCAAAAAGTTGTATTGTTGCTTAGTTGAAATTTGTTCAATGGTGCATCTTTCAAACCGTTCATCGTGGAACCAAACTGTCAACTCCATCAGCTCCAGTTGGCAGGTTAAACTTTAGGGGAGACCTTTCTTTTCTCATGCAGCATCAAAACCATTATGACACATATCAAATTGAAGTGTTCCCAAGGTGCACTAAGCCAAATTGGGTAGTGATTTTTGGAGATCCATATCTTGGACCTCGTGAGAGAGATCAAAGATTTGTGAACTGAACAAGGACCATCTTGGGAAGGCCTAAAAGCATGTTTCTCAGTTGTGGGATATTCCACTTGGATTCCATTTTCCAACCCGATCTCATTTGGTGCAAAAAGTTGCATTGTTTCTCAGTTCAAAGTTGCTCAATGGTGCATCTTTTAAACCATTCGTCGTAGGAACAAACCGTCAGCTCCACCAGCTCTAGTTGACCATATAAATTCTAGGGGAGAGATTTTTTTTCTTGCAAAGCATCAAGAACATTTTTGCGCTTGTCAGACTGAAGTTCAATTGTGTGGTCTATCCAACCACAAGAACTGATCGTGAAAATGAATAAGCACATATCTAATCGAGTCAAGTTTGAAATCGTTGGGTAGGTTGACTATATAAGAAAAACCCTTTTCTTCCAAATGCTTGTATTCAACCTTCAATCTAGAATTATTGCACAGTTTAGTATAGGTATTAAAGATAACACTTAAACCAATATCTTTAATCTTACAATGGATAAAAGACCTTATATCCTTAGTCAATAACACACCATGGGATATCAAAGAGAAAGAGCTTGTGGGATAACTCTATGTTTCCTTCAACATATGCAATTTGAATATTGCTTTCTGGTCATTAGTAACTTTAACCAACACAGGAGTGGCCATGATTATTTTCTTCATGAAACACAAAAAATAACCTTTGTAACAAATAAATGTCACTTTGTTGGTCAAGATGGGTTCTTCTAACACTTCTTCAAATTCTAGCATGAAATCACAACTTCAAATCATCAATTACATCTAATCACCTTAGCATCACTCACAAGGGCTCATCTTAGCTCATAGAATTCATTGTGAAAAATGAACTAACTCTCACTTAATTGTTCAATAATCTCTTTTCTCTTAGCCCTATAAACATTCAACTACTCCTTGAGTTTCTCAATCATATCTTTAGCCTCTGCAATTTTCCTTCTATAAAACTCCATCTATTCCTTAAGGACCTCTCCCAAGCTATTAGGATTCTTCAATGAAACTAGGCTCTGATACCAATTATTAGTATATAGAGGCACTGGGGGGAGTGGGGTGAATCAGTGTAAACAAGTAATGAACCAATTCAACCAATAATCGGATAATGCTTTTAAATAAATTCCATGCATTTAAAGATGTAAGTGTAATGATGCAATAGAAGTAAAACAATTCAAACATACACAAAACATAACACATAACACCATAATTTTAATTTTAGATTATGCCTATTACTTTGGTTCGACAAAATATTGTCAAGGTAGTTTCTTTGTAAAAGATTAGGTCTATTACACATGACAACACATGACAAAGATATAAGATTGAAATGAACATACATACAACACATGAAAAAGATGTAGTATGAAAATAATACATACATACAACACATGGAAAAGATATAATATGAAAATGAACATACAAAAATAAATAGAATGCATGACAAAGATATAATATGAAAATAATACATACATACAACGCATGTCAAAGATATAATATGGAAATGATATATACATAGAACACAAGACAAAGATAAAATAATCAGAAATGAACATGTAGATATTTATATATGAAATAGTTTTGTACAAAATGTGGCACATGCCATCTCAAAAAATTTATAAAATCAACATATCTAGGTACAATGTGGTATACACCATCTCAAAATGTGCCATATGGCATCTCAAAATAAGAAGTTCAATTACAAATGTTTCTAGGACATCCTATTCTACTGGTGGATGATCAAAGTGAAGTCTCTTCGAACTACTCTTTGGCTATGATGCATACTACATTCAAACACAAAAGTGAATCTCCAAGTTAGATTACTTAATTGATATGGTTTCTACAAATAATAAATAAAAATTTAAAATCATAGTCAATAATAATAGATAACTTTTTTTTTTAAATTGAACTCTCATGTACCTCGCCTCTCTATCTCCTCATGCGGTTAGGAGACCTGATATATGTCCTTGGTAGGAAAGGGACAATGCCACCAATGTCAACTCCGACCTGTATATGTTTGCGAACATGAGATTGATCTACAATTTATACTATTTAATGTTAAATCCTTGGTAGAAAATATATGTTTCAAAAATAACTGAATTAACATTAAAACTTACCTGTGTTGAACTTTATTTAGGAAATGTCGGGTAGGTCATCAGTGATACAAACCCTTGGCGTGGTACCTCCTTCAAACTAGGGGTGACCTAAAAAATTCAAACAGATACTTCATACAATAATGAATTGATTATGTTATATATACTTGATAGTAAAATACACACAAATAAATTTAGAAATATACATACCATGGGGCTATCACTGCAAATTGAGATGTCTGTGACTCTATTGTGGTGAACCAGTGTCACAACATCATTAGAAGCCAAACTCTGTCAAATAAAACATGTAATTAAAAATGAGTACGCATAAGTGACAAGTATACATATATGCATAAAAAATCTAAAATAATTGATTACCTTCTCCTTGTCAATGCCAGAAGCCTTAACCCCCTCACATTGCCCCCTAGTGGCAACTGGTGAAACCTGCAACAATATGTAATAAGATGATCATAAAAATTAGAAAACAAATGTATATACTATTATAATAAAAGGAAACCAATGAGTACATTAAAACGTATATACCATGGAAGTGTCAAGGTCAAATGAAATGGCCGAAAGCATAGAACCCTCCACCTATGTCATCTCCTCCTTTGTCATCAACTGGACATAAATGGAACACATAAAAAAACATAAGTGGTAAATCATTATAAGAAAATTCTATTAAAAATATGAACATTTAAAATTAAATACAATGTAACAAGTTAACTTTTTACTCTTACCATAAAAAGAGTCCATGGCTTTGTATGCCTCTGATGCACATCTCCATGGGGTGCTTTAGTGCCTCTAGTGTGATGTGTAGTACCGTCCACTTCTAAGACATGGTTATATGCATCACTATCATTCAGGGGACCCAAGCACATATTCTTGCACATAACACAAGTATGGGGCACACAAACATGTGAGTTTATGGAGGATGTGGAAGGGCCAAAAGCATCAACATGAGGAGGAAAAAATATCACACTCTGCATAACCATTAGATCACTCAAGGTGTGAATGGCTTGAATAGTTTGTGAGCCGGCCTCAACAATAATATCAGGATGCTGCACTGTAGGAGGTGGTGGAATCTTGGGAGGGGGACATATGTGTAGGATTTCACCCACTGTGTCCATGGCCTTTCCTGAGGAGTTCCTTAGCCTACACCCTGGTTCTGTCTCATGCTCCAATAATTTACCTTGTGACCAAGGAAATATTCAGCATACAATTTTCTTATGAAATAGAATTGGACATCCAAATTGATGTGGGGTGGTTTGTCAAAAATCATCCACCAACGGTCCCAAAAGTTGTCATGTATTGCATCATTTGTGCACCATTTAATTGACAACTTGATTTTTTTAGGGTCCACTTTTAAACCGGTTTTGTGATCAACCAAAATGTTGCATATGTCATGTTTTGTTATATTTAGATCCATAACATGATCATAGTCAAGCCCATCAAACTGGGCATGCATGGATTTATGCCAAAGAAGTATAGCATTTTGCTGCTCTATTAGTTTCTCCATGCTTTCAATTATGGAGTTCCATGTGGAAAACATGGGGCGCAATGTTAGGATATTGGCATATGTGGTTTGATATCCTCTAAGCTGATTTAGATTATCTCCTATGAGATCTTGTAATGGTCCAGGGTTTGAGACTGGTTGGTCTTCTGAAGGCGGGGGATTGTTTTGATGTGGCTCTGGATTATTTGTGGACTTATTGGGATAGTTTTCTGATTGGTTTGAATCCATGTCTGATTCAAAAACAATAATAAATAAATAATATCAATTTCAACCCTATTTTTTATCATTTCAACCCTAGCTTATAATTAATTTTAGAAAACAATAAACAATATCATTTCAACCCTAGTTTTTTTATAAAAAACTTAAAAATTAGTTCAAAACCAAAAACAACAATGAAACTTTTAAATTTAACTTACCTCTTTACTGTAGCAAATAGGATATACAATATTTCTTGCTTGGCTGCTTCAACGCTCCCACAATGAAAATATTGAATGCAGCTGTGGGCAGCAATATATTTTCACTAATGATTATCAGATATTCGATATTATTGGATATCTGATAATGCTTTAGCTTTGGCTTTTGGCTTGGCCAGGTGTACTGACACCCAGGCCTACTAAAAATTCAACAAAATTTTGGGTGTGCTTTTGGATGAGTGAAAAGATCATTTTTTCACATCGCAAGTTTTTGGCATACCATGATCCTGCACATACCCTCTCTGACACTCAGAAAATGCTAATGCTCGGATGATACTAAGTTTTCTGGGCACATATTGGTGCCCGAGTGACACTCGCATCACTTGACACTACTCGCCACTTACATAAATTTCTTAATCTTCTTCTCTGTTACTTGGTCAAGACTAACCTTGTAGTCATTCAAACTTCACTTGGACTTAAGATAAACAATATACTACCTTATCAAGGTGCAATCTCATCAAGTACCCATTGTAGTTTCATATAACTCAACTATTTCACCAGGTCTTCTTGTTATCTCTCCTTTTTAAATCTTCTTCATCAATCAATTGATATGGCACTTTATAAGATAGCAACTGTCTTACCAGTTAGGGTTTGACATCAATGGAAATATAACAATTTTTTCAATTACATAGTTTCCAACAACCATATGTACCAGGCTTTGTATTTAAGTTTTTTCATCTAGATTTTTATTTTGTATATGCATTTTGTTCATATTTGTGCTAAAATGGCAAGAGATTGAATTAGGGTGGAACCCATTATTTATGATCAATGGCAAGGTGAGGAGGATGTTTGGAGGAAATTCTCTTTTGGTGGGTTAACCCCATTTATTGAGAAATTGCATGAAAATGATCTGCAAGTTATTAAAGCCTTTGTTAAAAATTAGGATGATGGAGTGCTAAAGGTTTTTGGCATGGAGCTCCAATGATTTTAGATGATTTATTTGTGGAATTCACTCAAAAACTTTGTTGAGGCTATGAAATTCTTCTGAGATAAAAAATGTATTGATGGAGCGCTATCAATTTTCTTCATGGGAAATGAATGAGATGAACTCAAGAGGAATTTGGATGGTGGGTGTGACAGAGCTTCCATCCCTACTTTTTGGGAAAAGTGGCAGAAGTGATCATGAGGTATGTCACTCTAGATGGTTGATTCAATAGCCTATTTAACTTTCACTTCTTTATTCTGAATCACTTAAGACATGAAAAATGTATTTCTATCTCATTTTACTTGTTCTCATCTCTTTCGCATAGTATTAAATCTCATAGAAAGAATCCCACTCAGGTAGTTTTCCATGAAGTATTAATCCTTCTCATTATGGACTTTGCTAAAGCTCTGGTGGTTACCAAAAACCCTAGTATGGCTAAAGATAAAAAAATATGCTAGTTTCTTTTGAGAAGCCTATTATGTGGGGTCTAATGGTGTCCCTAATGAGGATGTGGGTGAAACTCTTGAACTAGTAAAAGATCAAATCCCTTAAAGGATGCAAAAAATCACCTAAATTTTTTTGTTTCTGATGAGGAAGATTCAGATTATCCCACCTTTTCTCAATAGGTTTCAGACACTTTTAGCCATAATAGGGACTTGAAAATAAAAGAAAAAGTTACTGGCTCCCCTTTGATCATGGCCAAAGGAAAGGGAAATAGAAAAATCTCCTCCTCCCGTGCTAAGAAACCTAAAAGTAACTATGTTCCACATGATTCCCCTCAACCTCTCCCCTTATCAATGAGGATAATTTTGATCTACATGTGCATATACCTATTGGTAAGGAAACACCATTAGAAAAGGGTTCCTATGTTTATGATAGTGTTGTTACTAAGAAGAGTATCAAGGCTATAATGGATGACTATGATTCTATTTTAATGGGGTTTATTGTAGACCGAATGCTATATCAATGAAAGGATTTATATCCACAAATGATGACAGAGTTAATAAATTTCTCACTGTAACTCAAAATTTGTCCAAAGGGGTTGAGTAATTAAGGTATTTCAATGAACAACAAATTCATTCCATAGAAGAGGATATTTTTTAACATTATGATACACTAACGAATGTGGTTGTTGTGAACTGAATGGTTATGAAATAACACAAATAGGTTAAAACATTAAATGAACAAGCTAACATTCTATAGGGATTAACTGATAGTACTGTTATTTCCCCTATCAGTAGCAACAAATCTAAGATTATAAGTGAAGTTCAGGAAGTGAGTAGTGAAGTGATGCTTGTGTTGGAAACACTGAGAGGGGGGGGGGGGGGGGAANGGGGGGGGGGGGGGGGGGTGAATCAGTGTTTAGCTATTTATTTAAATTCAACAACTTAAACATAAACCAATCATATAACACTTGAATCTTAACACAAGATTGCATAACAAAAGAAATGATTACGGGGAAACCTTGATTAAAGGAAAACCCCGGTGGGAATTAGTACCCACAAATATTGCACTAGTATAATGAACCTGTTAGAGTTCCTTTGCCCTGTTAGGAGCAGTCTTTACAGTGTAAGTACAATGACCTGGTTAAGGGTCTGACCTTATTAGGAGTCTTTTACAAACAACCATGTTAGGGGTGAGGACTCATTGTCCAAGAGCTCACTACTCAAAGAGAAAGAAGGCTACAACCTCCTGAGAATAGATATGCACTATATCCAGAAGTGAACTGTTGTATGTGACACAAATGTCTGATCAATTCCAGTTATGTTCTTATGCTCTTAACTTCTTTAAGGGCTCTATCTCACACTGATATCTTCATAGTGCTCTGCTATACATCTTCTCTGACTATTTCGATGACTCTTCAAATGTATCTTTGCATTACATATATATATATATATATATATATATATATATATATATATATCCTTGAATAGACACGACTATACACAAGACCTTAGTTGGCCCAAAAACATAATACACAACGCTTCCAAACAAATTGGCTTAAGCGTGTTTACAACAATGTTTAATACATGATTACAGACTTATTACAATAGGCACTTAGCCTTTACATAAAAAAATATTACACGCTAATCAAAACAATTAAGTCAGCTTCATACTCTGTATTTTGGACTGCTGGTGTACTTGTTCTTTCTGTAACTTGTCCGTACTTCCATTCTGTACCATGCGTGTATAGGTTTAGCATAATAACATAACATATGGCTTAAGTCAGAATGCGCATATCCTGAGATGATTGTACGCACGTGCGCTGATGCTCTGTTCGACTACAAGTCACTGTTCTGTTCTGTCTTCTACACTTAGTCAATTTTCACTTCATGGTTTACTATCAAAACTTCATATGACTTTGTTTCCATAATGACAACACAAAATAATCCATATACACCTTGGGAATCAGCTTTCCAACAACTTGGTCTTGTTACTTGGCTCAAGAGAAGAGATAAAGGTACTATACATCTAGTGGATTCCGTGATTAACAAGGTGTAGAGTATTAATGAACATATAATTTCTAAAAATGAAAAAAACTTAAAGACTTTGTAATTTGGTTATTTCAGTGATGAATACCCTTTTTTTCTGGACTCTCATTGAGATACATTCCCTATTTCTATTTTGTTTAGCTTTACTGGGATGTGTCCCCTATTTTTTATATGTATAGTCTACCTGTGAGCTAGCTTATGGTTTAATGTTATTTTTGGTTTTAAACTTTCTAGACTTCATGGTTGTTGAAGGGTTTCAGGTCCCTTCAAAAATAGTTTTCCTTTAATAAAAAATATCTCATGTGAATTATTTGTTTTCTTATTAGTTATCTAGCTTTGAACAATGAATGTTTGTATAATTTTATAATCAAAATAGATAAGAGATACATGGATTTTAATACTTAGTAAGGGTCTAGGATTTGAAGTTGTATTTAGAGTAAAAAATACTTCAATTATGTAGATAGTATACACACATATCGTATGTATCATTTTCTTTTTGAAAGTAAAATAACTATACTATTTATAATGGTTCTATTATGTAAATTAGATTAAGGTCTAAACCCTTTACATAAAATCCATCAAGCAAAAATAAGGGTCTCAAAAGTAGTGAGATGAAAAAAAAATAAGAACAAAAAAAAGACAATGACTAGAAAAAAAGCAAGTAGGGACCAAAAAAGGACACACAAAAACCAATTTATAATTTCCTAAGAGATTAAATCCCTTCACGGTCTTCCACTCTTGATTGAGAAAATCTATCTATACTAGAAAAGACAACTTCCTATATTAGTAGAAATATCTTTCGAGGGAGTACCATTTGAATAATTAATGACATTTCCTCTTTTATAGGACCTAGCTAGAGTGACATTAGAAGCCTCATCAAATGTAGTGCTCTTGTGTTTGGCATGTTTCCTTTACAACTCCTTCTGTACATCCAACATGTAGATCACCAATTCATTGATCATCTCCTTGTTGAAAGTTTAAATGACTAATTCTTTAATGGTTCCTCCATTGTTCTTTGATGTTGTTGGTCTAGTAGGATTGTAAATCCATGATTTATAAGAGTTTGGGTACATATAGTTATAAAAAATAGGAAAATAAAAGTTCAAAAACTATTGTTGATTCATAACAATTCAACAATTGGAACAATAAGGAAAACCATTTGATTGCCCATAATTAATGGGAACAAAAATGTAATCTTTAAATATTTCTTCTAAATCCAACTTGAAGAAAGAAATTGTTGCAATGCAACAAATTTCTCCTTGAAATTTTAATTGGAATTAAAAATTTATCAATTCTTAATAGGAGAATGCACTAACAAGCCAAATCATCATAGTTTTAATTTAAAATGATCTCCCTAGTTTTTATTTTTGAATTCTAAATCACCATTAATCAACTATAACCTTAAATATATTTTTAAATTAAGTTTTTCCATGTTTGTAGGTATTTTCTCACCCTTCTCTTGGGGGATTCCTTACGCACTCTGGGTAGAACTCCACTTTTGAGGCAATTTTTTTGACAATTCCTCTAATTGGATGACCTTATATTTTTGACCAATTTATTGATTGTGGATCCGCAAAGGATTTCTAGAATGTTGGCAAAGACATTGTGGGTGTCGATGTTGATGAGTTCAAATTGGTGAAAAAAGAAGTGGTAGAGAGAACAACAAAAAATCTGATGGAAGGTTATATTAGAAAGGAATTGTGAGAAAATGTTATGAGGTTGAAGAAGGTAGCCAATAAGGGAGTGATGGAAGAAGAAACTTCTTATGCAAATTTGAACACCTTTGTAGAGGATATTCAAAATATAGAAAAAATCAATTGTCTAGGAAATTCTAAATTTTATCTTGCACAATAAATAAGTTTCTTAAATGATATTTTATTTTTGTGTTATCTTTAGCCGATAGGCTTTCCTTCTGGGGTTGCTTGCAACTAGAATTTGTCTCACGTCTGAAAACCATTCTGCAAACCATCTTCAGTCGCCAGTTACCATCACCATTTACCATCTTTAGTTAGTGGTTTTGTCCTTCAGCCTTTCACATCACCTAAAACCCATATCGTGCAGGACTTCACCCATTTATTTCTCTTCATTTACGATCACTTGATGGTTATCAATTAACGTCTAACAAGGTGGGGTGCGCAGATAGGTTGGGTCGTCAATCTCTGATGCCTCCCATCTACTCTCATGATGGGAGAAATCTTACAGAAATCTTGTCCACTCTTATTTTCATAAAAAAAAAGGATGCGGTGTACTTTCAAATCTGGGGAGGATTGCAAAGCATGTATGGGCAGAGGAATTGGTTATCTGTTGAATGCGAGTGAAGGTGGATGTCGTGTTGGAGGCGTGGGATGGTTCGCACTTTTCTTGTGTTTTCATTTCATTACTCGTCATATTTATATTTCATTTAATGAAATTGGAAAATGGTGTTGCTGTAGAAGAGTCTTCCAACAAAATACCCATAATTCTGGGTTCTCTTGGCAGCTTCATAGTCCTCGTGTTACTGGTAGGATTGTTGTATACAGTGCGAGTAAAATTGAAGACTGCAAATGAAACTTATAGGAAGGATGGTCCTCAACTTCAAGGTATTGAATTAGGACTTTTCTTTTCATAATAAATTGGAAATAAAAAAGATTTGTTTTCATAATTCAATTCTTCCCAGTAGCCCATAACTCCACCGCACACTTGGAAATAATGTAGCATCAAAATATTAGGTCCAATAAAACATGATTCATGATGGCTATGTCTGCCCTAGAGGCATGGGATGCCCGCGTCATCCTCCTTAATCACCCCTATACTAGACGTCTATCAATTCCTAACCCAGCCAAACAGTTAACAGAATTTATCCTTAAATGACTATTCATAAGAACTTAAAGAAATATTGAAATATAAAATAATACTCTTATGGGCA